>CM056382.1:31501138-32076138 GCA_029718625.1 Synaphobranchus kaupii | reverse complement strand
AATAAAGAAGTTTAAAACCACAGAACAGTGTTATCCAGTGTTACCCTGGTCAACTCTGTATGAAAGTGCACTTGCCGGCATGCACAGCGAGGCAGATGGTTGGAATTTATAAGGGTCACAGTTAGAGATTTACTAAAGTTTGTTGTATTTTGGCAATCAATGTCTCCAAATCTACCATCAGATTCCACCTCCATGCCAATAGGCTTTTTGGAAGGATTGCCTTAAAAAAAGCCTCTAGTCAGTGCAATTAGCAAAAATAAATATCTGAAGTTTGATAAAACGGCATTGGAACTTCAATTGAAACCAGTTGTTATAGTCAGACAAGCCCAAAATTGTGTGTGTGTGTTTCTTTTGCTATGCACCGCAGTGTTGGATTGGAGTCATCAGAAGTATGCTTATGTTAAAAGTAACACCATACCTGTGGTCAAATGGTGGATCTTTGATGTTATAGGTCTGTTTTGCATCTGCTGATCCTGCGAGGCTTGTTAAAGTCAGTGGAATCACGAACTTCAGCAAATACCAAGAAGAAAATATGACCAGAATCCTGGTATACCCCACCAGGAAGCACAACCTTAGCCGCAAATGGATCTTTCAATGAGATAATGACCCCAAGCATACCTCAAATTCAACTAAGAAATGGTTGACTATCCACAAAATTAAAAAATTTCGAAATCCATCTCAGTGTCCAGATTTTGTCTTCATCAAGAATGTGAATCATTTTTGAGGTCACTATATATTTTAGTTCCCTGTTTATTGATTTGTATATTGTTTATAGTATACCTATATGTACCTGTATATTCCACAGGGATTAGTGAGCATTCTGTAAGTAAGCTTGCAGAAGACAAGCTGGTTCCCAATCCCTTGGACACATACAGTACCACTGTCATCATGTGGGCTGGGACTTCCCATGCATGATGGAGACCCCCTTATACCCTTTTCACACAGAGCACCTGGGAATGACACGAGATATTGAACATGGGTTTGACCCGCATTTGACCCATTCTCACCACACCATGGTTATGGATAAGTCCCGGGTCATCACCATTCACACAAGACCTGGGTCCGCAAGTTTACTTCTGTACACGTTATGTTTTTTCCTGCTAATACAGCTGGCTAGCAGATACAATAAACCCATTACACTGGCTTAACCTAGTATGTTAACTCCTGAATCGATAGCTCAGTGATGTGCTCCAAATCTGGCAAAATCTAGCAAATGTAAAAGCTGTAAAAGCATTGACATTCTACTTGGGTATACCTGCTCCCCCACATGTGCCATTTGGTTGTATGGCGCCCAAAAATTGTAGGAACAGCCAGGGATCTTCAGCCTATTGCTGTATAACTCCTACATACTCACTAGGAATCTACAGGGTACCAGTAGCGAACACTGAGATATGCACCTCTACTTCAATCAATGTTAGCCATCCTGCAGCATGCTGTTTCACTACTAGTGTGAAAATCATCATCGGTTCACAAGACAGTGTATCACAGGAGTTCACAAACTAAATACTGTTCATGTGGTAAGCAGTGATTCATGATTATACATTTTTATGGTACCGCTGTTAAATAAATCTGGCTTCAGAATGACTCATGGTATGACTCACATTCACTTTAATCCTCTAACCTTCTGTTCTATTTCTCAAGTGTACCTTATACATGCTTCCAAAGGAAAAAAATCAATTAGGGAGGAATATGCACTGAGGAGGTTAGAAGAGTAATCACATGTCAGTCAAGAATAGTGAATAATAATAATTTTCCTTGGCACAATAGCTGTAGGAACACTTTTATATTTTTCAAGAATATCTTAAAATGCCACAAATAGAACCATAGCTTTAAGCTAAGCTAATACATCACATATACGATGTGCAGATACTGTACAATTGGCAGTTTTGGCATTCATTTGTCTCCCTCTTTGTTAAACAATGGAAATAACTTATAAGCCCCTTTATGAAACAAAACAACACAAGTCTGCAGTAGATGATGGACATTCTATTGCTTTAGATAATTGTCTCTTTAATTTAATGTTTTTCAGAAATGGGACCCTGCTTTACTTCTTTATTATTTATTTTTAGATGAAAACGGTTTTTATATCGTAACACGTCTATAGGCAATTAAGTACTCCAGAGATGCAAACCCACAGCAAACTGAAATAAACTAAATATGATCAAGATAATATCGTAGGCCCCGCAACTCTAGAATATCCATGCTTGTGTGAGGAAGAAAACATAATATCAATAGCGAGTTAGAGTTAAAACAGAAGGTTTTAAATAGAATCATAATTTTATGTAAACACACATGCCTGCACGCCACACACACATACACACACACACACACACACACACACACACACACACACACACACACTCAAATGAAATCACAAAGCGATAAAATATAAAAAGCTTCCAGCTCATTAAAATTCCATTTGTCTATTTATCATTTCATCTGTCTATCCTTCTACAACTATCAAAGCGTGTAATTTTAAAATAATACAAAGCTCCTTCTGAAAGAGACCATTTCCTTAAAATTCAATTAACTGTTTATAAATAACAGAATGAATTATATCAACTGAAAGCAGATTTGCATGCTTTCTTTTATTTAATGCTGTAGATTAATAAATGGGATACACTCTGTTCACTTATACAAATATTGCAAGCTAAGTATTCCATTTCTTTTGAGATATCAGCCCCACTCAGTTGGTATAATCTGATATGCACAGGCCTGCATAAGCCTTTTATTTGTTTTATTTTATTTATTTACTGGATGCATGTGCATGTACACATATTTGCATTTAATAGTAATAAAATAGTTGGTCTTTAACCTTCCGGTTGTGTTCACAAAATGTTTCTATTGTTTGTGTTCCTGTCCTAAATTGGGCGGTCCATTTTAACTGTTTATGAAGCATAAATTATCACCTTATGTTGTGTTACACTATTTAACCAACTCAGTCATTATCACAAGTTGTACGCTTCTTTTTTGGAATGTATGGTCTACAGACCTAATTTACCTAAAATTATACCACTCGTTTTTCAGTAAAATAAGCATCATTTACGTATCATTTTGACTTTAGTAAAGACCAGTGGAAAACACATTGAGTGATTACAGACTGGCATGTGTCAAGGTTTAGCCAGGATACTTGTTTTGAAACCATTTCAAATTTTGTAATGGTGCCACATAATGGCATCTGTTGTCTATCGGGTCAAAACTGACCGATGTGATTTTATTGAGAAGGAACAGTCATAAGATCAAAACTTGTTTCCAAATGAAAATTTGTGATCCAACGAGGGCTTGAGATTCATGTTGCACACTCAACCAATTCACAGGAGAGGCTAGAAACGTTGAAATATCACTTTCTGTGTTACATCCGCCGTTTCCCTCCAGTCCACCTCCCTTTCGTTTCCTCTGTTTTCCCATTCCTTATGTTTCATGTCATGTTTTTAAAGCTCACTTTTTAATGGATAGTCATTGTCCCCAACAGAAGATTGTCGGCCCAGAAGATTACAGGAATTATTGGCAAATATAAGCTAAGTCATAGCTTTATCCAGGATAATTGCGAATAGTCTATACATGTAACCTTACACGTACCATCACACATCGCCTGGATGTTGATGGAGTGGGCTGATAGCAGTTTAATGTGGCATTCGTCCCTTCGCTGAGGGACAGGTATGTGGTTTTTATCCTATGGACCCTTTTATTATTATGCATTTTTTGATAAAGCCTACACAGTAATAATATTTCACATTGTAATCTTGATATTTTTAGTCATGCTTGTGCGCGCCCCTGTGTGTAACAGACAGGAGGGTGTACGCGCGTTGTGCACACGCCTATGTAGATGCACTTATATGCGCCGTTAAAATAACATGTAAACAACTGCGACCTGACTTAAGACCAGGTTTGTGGTGGTTTTAGCGCGAACGCTTTTTGCTGCCTCAAGATAGCAATACGCCAAAATTGGTATCAGCCCAATCCATCAACATCCAGGAGATGTGCGATGTTACGTGTAAGGTTACATGTATAGACTATTCGCAATTATCCTGGATCAAGCTATGACTTAGCCTATATTTCCCAATAATTCCTGTAATCTTCTGGGGGGACAATCTTCTGTTGGGGACAATGGCTATCCATTAAAAAGGAGCTGATATCAAGCCTAATGCGCAAATTGTCATTTACACCTAAAGCGTGAATTGTCATTCAATGGAAAACTCGCGCTGCAATAGACGGACATTTGAGTTCTGAAAATGCGCTTCAGATGTCATTACAATACAGCTGTAAGTAAATAGAATGGTTTTGACTGAAAAAAGTTCTAAACCTTGTCCAGTGAATATTGCATTTATTGTTTTTCAAATAGCCTAGGCTACAGTCCCCGGGATTCGCTGTGCATAAGGTTTTTTCGATAGCGTATTGCTAAAAAACGGAGATAAATTTCACCATGTTAACTGAATTTTAGCCTTATTCTTCGTCCTTCATATTTTTTAAATTACAGTGACCAGGCTTCCATACTCTCAGCTTATTAAAGAGAACAATTCATTCACAATTAATTGTAATGCCATTCTCTGCATGTGCACTTTAACTTCATACAGGAGCAGGTCTGTTTCACCTGCTTTAAATTTCACTTTTCACGGTCTTCCCGGGAAAGTGGACTTGTTTTTAAAGCATTAGCTGCTAGTAAAATGCGTTGGTCACATTTCCATAAGCAGGACATTATTAAACAAGGGAAAATATGCGTGGACCTCCGGGTTGCCAACCTGACAGCTTTATTGTATTCAGTGTCATCATGAAGGCAACATAATGGTATTTGTGTTATTAATCAATACTACAATGCAGGTAGCCTAATGAACTTCGGATGAAGCTTGAACTTCGAGAACTACATAGGAATAGCCTCATGGAATTGATGTTTGATAATGTTTTATTGCATAATCAAACGAATTTTGTTAAACAAGCAGGCTAATTTGGCATTTTCTAAGGTGAGACGGAAGCCATTGGTAGCTTATTCTCAGCTGGTGCAGGTGCTTTTAACGAAAATTTAACTGCATATATTTTGTAAAATAACAGCAGTGTCGGGAATTAATGGGAACTCATAATGGTTAGTCCGAATAATATTGATCATACTATTGATCCATATTGCCTATTCCCTGATCGCACTAAACACACATGAGCATGTCTGTTTCACCATCATATAAGCAATCTGCCAAGGTGGAAAAGCAGGCTTGTAAAGGGAATGGGATATGACATTTGGATTGGTTTATTGGATGTCACACCCAAGACACACCTACAATTAATACAGAGACTAGGTAAAACACGCTGTCCAACTGGTATGCCCTAAATGCACTTTACGCCATGCGTTTAGACAAAGCGCTAAGATCGCCAAGATAGAGCCCGTAGTGTTTATACAGTCAAGCCGGAAAGTCTGCAAACCCCTTTCACCTTCTCCACGTTTTATTACGTTACAGACATATTCTACAATAGATTGAGTTCATTTTTTGTCTCAAAATTCTACACAAAATAGCCCATAATGACTAAGTGAAAACAGGTTTTTAGACATTTCTGCTAATTTAGTAAAAATCTAAATGTAAAATATCATATGTACACAAGTGTGCACACCCTTTGATATGACACCCAAAAGTGAGCTGAGGTGCATTTTGTTTCCACTGATACTGCTTGAGATGTTTCTACAACTTAATTGGAGTCCACCTGTGATAAATTCAATTGATTGGACATGATTGGCGATTGCCAACACCTGCCTATATAAGGTCCCACAGTTGACAGTGCATGTCAGAGCAAACTCCAAGCCATGGGGTCAAAGGAATTATCTGCAGACCTCAGAAACATTATTGTGTCAAGGCATAGATCTGGAGAAGGGTACGGAAAAATCTCTGCAGCTTTACAGGTCCCAAAGAGCACAGTGGCCACCATCATTCGTAAATGGAAGAAGTTTGGAACCACCAAGAATCTTCCTAGACCTAGCTGCCCGGCCAAACTGAGCAATCGGGGAAGACGGGCCTTGGCCAGGGAGGTGAGCAGGAACCCGAGGGTCACTCTGACAGAGCTCCAGCGTATCCTTGTGCAGATGGGAGAACCTTTCAGAAGATCAACCATCCAGGCAGCACTCCACCAATCAGGCCTTTATGGTAGAGTGGCCAGACGGAAGCCCCTCCTTAGTAAAAGGCACATCACAGCCCGCTTGGAGTTTGCCAAAAGGCACCTAGAGGACTCTCAAACCATGAGAATCAAGATTCTCTGGTCTGATGAAACCAAAATTTAACTTTTTGGCCTGAATACCAAGTGTCACATCTGGAGGAAACCAGGCACCGCTCATCACCTGGCTAATACCATCCCTACAGTGAAGCATGGCGGTGGCAGCATCATGATGTGGGGATGTTTTTCAGCAGCGGGAACGGGGCGACTAGTCCTGATAGCTAAGTACACCGAGATCCTTGAAGAAAACCTGCTCCAGAGCGCTCTGGACCTCAGACTGGGGTGAAGGTTTACCTTCCAACATGACAACGACCCGAAGCACACAGCCAAGAGAACAAAGGAGTGGCTTCGGAGAAAGTCTGTGCATGTCCTTGAGTGGCCAAGCCAGAGCCCAGACCTGAATCCAATTGAACATCTGTGGAAAGAGCTGAAAATGGCTGTGTACCGACGCTCCCCATCCAACCTGACGGAGCTTGCAAGGATATGCCAAGAGGAATGGGCAAAAATGTCCAGAAACAAGCCAAGCTCGTAGCTTCTTTCCCAAGACGCCTTGAAGCTGTAATCGCTACCAAAGGTGCAGCAACCAAGTATTAGGCTAAGGGTGTGTACAGATATGTAACCCCTAAATAACCTATTTTTGTCAGTAAAATAAAATTGCATATTTTCTAAAAACCTGTTTTCACTTCGTCATTATTGGCTATTGTGTGTAGATGTTTGAGGAAAAAAATTAACTCAATATATTGTAGTATAAGTCTGTAACGTAATAAAATGTGGAGAAGGTGAAAGGGGTGTGCAGACTTTCCGGCTTGACTGTACTTATGATCGTGAGTCCTGAGAACCTGAGACCTCACAGAAACTCACGTGATCCAATGTGACTGTAGAGTCAGCTCAGCTCTCATTGGCTATATCACGGACTATTGCGGGTTTCTGTTCGAGATTCCATCTCCGTTCCCCTCACACTACAGGATTTCCAGTTTCCAGTTCCAAACATTTGATATTTACAATTTGAAATCGAGGTGACCCCCGAGTAGATCAGGAGGGTTAACATTCTGTCTGTAAGCATCTCACACTAAAGGAGAATCTGGATAGAATATTGGCTTTGACCAGCCTCAAATTGGACTCAAATTGGAAACACCCCCGCGATTGTCGGGGGGGGGTGAATCGGGCCCAAAATCTGCACAATTACCCAGTAGTGTGCATCAGGCATTAGATCAAAATGTTGGAGTCCCAAATAAAACTTTTGTGTGTTCAAATATGTTTGTCATTGGTATGGTCTTACAGATGAAGATCATACTTTATTGGTCTGTGATTTTACAACATTTCTTGCCTCTCCTGTGAAATGGTTGAGTGCAAGACATGTATCTCAAGCCCATTCTGGGTCACATTTATATCGTAAACATCACCAATTCTACTGCAAAACAGATTATAGGATAACATGAATTGTCCAATTTGCCTGTGTGTGTGTGTGTGTGTCTATGTTTGTGTCTGTGTGTCAGTGTGCGTGTGTTAGTGTGTTTGTGTGAGTGTCTTTGTGTGAGTGTATGCGTGTGCATGCATGGGGTTTGTGTGTGTGTGTGTGTGTGTGTGCTTTCCATCTCTTGGATGAACTTAGTATAGTCTCATCCATTTATTTCCTATGGCTGACCATATTTGACCAGAAACACCACAGATGTACAAAATATGAATAAAACACCTGAAATTTAATGAAAGTGGTGATCATTAATTTTATACGTTCAGATGCCTAGTATGGGGAAATCCATGAAGCCTTATGGAAATTAGATTAAAGAAACCACATTTATGATACAGAAAATGTGTAAATCGGTCAAATTTGACCGGAACACAACCGGAGGGTTAAAACAATATTACAAAAAGTCAAATCATTTTTACCTTTCCAATCATTAATATTCTCCTTGGCAGTACGTTTTGCTCATATTTAAAATCACTATCAGGGTACGAGTTAGACAAAGTAATAACTTTTGTATGTCCATCTGTTTGTTAACATTAAAACTTATATTTGAATGAAACATGGTAAAATGATTTCTCATTGGAAGATTTTAGGTTGGTAACTTTTTTTCTTTTTAGAAATGAGCTAATGGTCACTCTGCAACTGTCAACTCGCCAAGTGCAGAGGTTTCACATTGCCATTTCCCCCACTGACTTTATATATATATTATATAAATATATATCTTTTTTTAAATTTATATCTTAACTATTGATTATAATTGCTATATTCAATCAAATCATTGCCATATATTGCCAAATTATCTAAAGAAAACTAAGATGTCATGATTTTAATTGAAGGAGACACTAACATAATAAGGTACTATATTTATATGGTAATATTTTCTCATCTTAAAAAAATTGGTGAGGATAAAATGCTTATGTCCCCACAACTAAATTCTATCTTGATGCAATCATACTCTGATTTCTCTGTACAACATTTATACATGTGTAAGAGGACAAAATGAATGTAAAATATAGCACTATTATTGTATCACTCATAAATGAATCTTTAAGCTTAACCCCTAGCAGTTCTAATGAGCACTGGCAATAAAACATGTAATGGCACAGAAATATGAGCTTCTGAAGAGGAAGTTCCTAGTAAAATCTCACAGAAAATGTTTTCCTAGACATTGTGTGTTATAACTGCTTAGCATTATGCAAAATGTCATTAATATATACAGGAAAACATTCGTACATTCGCAAGTTCCGAAAAACTAATTGCAGTATCACAGGTATTTTAACTATTTTCAGCTGCATGTTTTAGATTAACCCTTTAACAGTTTTATGACACACTTTTACATACAAAACCATTATGGTGCTCTGGTCTTACTTTGAACAAGACACTAAACCAAATGTTGCTTTAATTAGGCTTGCCAATTTGGCTAAAATGAAATATTGAAAATATTGTGTAAGGCTCAATTGGTTCAGCCTGGGCCGGATTACTGTAGGAGCTTTAGGTGCTCGAGCCTAAACTACAGAAGTAGTTGCACCCAAGCACGATGAGGAGGATGGTTTGAGGCGCAAACATTTCTCCAAGGAGCACAGTTGGGGAATTTCAGAATTTGGTTGTATTCTGGGGTCCCCAAGTCTCCAAAAGTACAATTAGATGCCACCTCTATGCCACCAAGCTATTTAGAAGGCTTTTTTGAAGAAAGCGCCTGGAGTTTCCCGTTTTCGAAAAGGAGATTTATCATGGTTTTTGAAGGCCTAACTACTAGCCCTATTGGAACACATTTAGGGCTCTTGATCAATGTTCTCACAAACTTCAACAAGTACCTGGACATTTTGGCCAAAAACCGAGTATGTCCCCAAGAGGAAGCTCAACCTTTGTAATGGCGGCGTGACGTGTGAGGTAGGAGGAGCCAAACGCAGCAAGGGGATTCATTAAGCCCTAAGGCCACTAAGGCGGGAAACCCCGCAGTTAAGGGAGGAAGACAAAACAACGAACAAGCCTACCGACGCTACTAACCGGCTCACTGTCACATGCCAATAAGTAGAAGCGCAAGGACAGGTTTCTCAGTAGCCAGAAATAATACGCGCCCTGTCTCGGTAACGAGACGCATAAGAACGGGTGAGTAGCGTAATGGCACAAATAAAACACAGTCAACAAACACTGCAAAATAATACGATAGTATATGAGGAGGCGAAAGGAACAGATCCAACGTTCCAAGGCTACTCTCAGACTCGCAGTCACACACAAACATGTCCACAACATCGCCCAATCTTCCCTATAGGAAGACATGTACCGAAAGACGAAACAGAACAACAGTTCCGAACAAAATCGTCAAAAAACTCCATGTACGGAGAAAGGTACCGAAAGGAACGAACAGGACAGGCTGCACCGGACATTTACCGGCTAAAAGACCAAAGCGAGATTAGTAGAAAATAAATGCCCTACCTCTCCATAACGAGGAATGTAACGAGGCGAACAGGAACAGAGATTTAACATTCCAAGGCTACTTTCAGAGACTCGTAGTCAAACGCAAACATGTCAACAAAATCGCCCAAGCTCCATATGTGGAGAGACATTCCCGGAGAACAAACAGAACAACAGTTCCGAACAAAATCGTCCCACAAGTAAAAAGGACGAAACTGGACAGCTGCGCCGGACATTACCGGCTAAAAGACTAACACGAGTTTGATAGAAAATAAACGCCGTGCCTCTTGGTAAAGAGGAATGTAACGAGGCGAAGGAACAAGAATAACGTTCCATGGCTAGTTTCATAGGCTCGCAGTCACATGCAAAAAACATAAAGGGGTAAACGCCCGATCTCCCAGGAGAGAGAAACATTTTACAGGCGAGCCGACGGAGCACCGTCATCCCATAACTTTACTATCAAACATGACTAACGCAAGCTTAATTGAAAACACACACCCTAGCCTCTCAGTAAAGGAATATGTAACGAGGCGAAGGAAAAGAGAGCTAACGTTCCAAGGCTACTTTCAGAAACGCGCAGTCACACACAAACATGTCCACAACATCGCCCAAGCTCCATATAAGGAGAGACACACCCGGAGAACGAACAGAACAACAGTTCCGAACAAAATCGTCCCGCAGGTAAAAAGGACAAACAGGACAGCTGTACCAAAAGACCAACGCAAACTTAATAGAAAATAGCAGACACTGCCTCTCAATATAGGAAAATGTAACGAGGCGAAGGAACAGAGAGCTAACGTTCCAAGGCTACTTTCAGAAACGCGCAGTCACACACAAACATGTCCACAACATCGCCCAAGCTCCATATAAGGAGAGACACACCCGGAGAACGAACAGAACAGTTCCGAACAAAATCGCCCCACAGGTAAAAAGGACGAACAGGACAGCTGTACCAAAAGACCAACGCAAACTCAATAGAAAATAGCACGCACTGCCTCTCAATATAAAAAAAACCCTGACTCACAACAAAGGGGAACGTAGTCCACGAGAAGGAGACAAAACAGGGAACAAACGTACCGAAGCTACTAACCGGCTCACTGTAACAAAGAAATGAGTAGAAGCTCAAACGCCTGGTTTCTCAGTAAGAAAACCAAACAAAGGCGAAATGGAACAAAGAACTGCTACCCTATACTTCTACGAGCTAAGTAACTAAGTAGAAGCGTGAACGCCCGATCTCCCAGGAGAGAGAAACATTTTACAGGCGAGCAGAGCAAAGATCTGCGGTCCCATACTTCTACAAGATAAGTAACTAAAGATCCAGCAAGAATAAAGCCCTGCCTCAGCAACGAGAAGTGAGATGCTTTCTCCTAATTATGACTTAGTATCTCAGAGTTATGACATAGTATCTCAAAATTATGAGAAACTATGTCATAATTATGAAATAATGGGCCTCATTGATGAAACATTCCTAAATGTGTGCATACATTTACATACGAATGTGTTTTGTACGAAAGATTTACGCCTGATTCATCAAACCGTCCGGGGTAAGGCAGATGTGTTCGTATTCCGTGCGTATGTTCCAATTGATCGCAAATGACAGGCACATGCACCTAATTTGGCAATTTGCATAAATCCACACCCATGAATGGCTATATACGTATGAAAGTTGCAAATTCCATGTACAGGTGCATACTAATTCAAAATGGCCCAGAAAAATCTAAAGAAAGAATTATTCTGACACTATTGTCAGTACCGGTGTCATAGGAACTAGTAAAGTAAAAAGGCCTGGCATGAGATAACATGTGCTGTCAATGCAGGATCACCAGTCACACAAACTGTTAAGGTAGTAAAAATGGATTGATGTTAAATTGGAGGTGAAGAAATGCATAGCTGTGTACAAAAGCACCACAGCTACAGGAGATGGCAAAGGACAAGCAATTTGACAAATATATTCTTAATAAGTCATGCAGCTATCTCTCAGCTAGTTCAGCTGAGTGGCAACTGAACTAGCTGCCGTGGGTCCCAACAGGTCACCGAGCCACGACGTTACATTCTAACAGGTTAAAACATTTATTTTTCAACCAAATTTAGCCGGTTTTTCACCTGAACGCAAGACGTCCTTTCACCAATTTTTCAAGACAAAAATGTTCAGTGTGTGCAGTCTATGGCACCGATAACATTGGGCAGGTTGGCAATTTCATAAAAAACCCACTTTACCTCCACCTGGCTTTGCAACTTGCAGGGGAACTGTACGCTGGCATTAGCTGGATTATGCTGTTGACCACACCATTACAACACTGGCTACAGACCTGTAAGCCACTTTTCGTTCATTGGTTAAATGTGTGTTTTAATTAGCATATTTAACATTATATGGCATTTCCATAGCCTACAATTGATTAATAGGTGTAATCTATAGTGTTTGCTTTTTACAATCATTATTTATTATGTTTGCATTGTGCATTTCAAAGGCTACATTTAGTCTTGTGAATTCAACAGAAAATAAAAATAAATTAATATTCTAGTTAACATTCAGAACCTACATTTGGCGGCCTTTTTTTAATTTATGAACATGGTATGCCTGGTCCTGAGCAGTTTGTTCGTACGTACAAATAAATCTCAGATACAAAAGCTTTGATGAATGCCAAAATACAACAGAATTGCTAATACGAACGATTTACGCAAAAATATGTTCTTCACACGTTTCATTAATGAGGCCCATTAAGTCGTAATTATGATATACTAAGTCATAATTATGAGATAGTAAGTCGTAATTATGAAATACTAAGTCGCAATTATGAGATACTAAGTCATAAATTATGAGATACTAAGTCATAATAATTTGATACTAAAATGTGGTTATGAGATACTACGCCATAAATATGAGAAAACATCTCACTTAATAATAAAAAAATACGTGCTAGATGTTTTTTTAACAAGTGGCCATATATTACACTAAGGGTGTGAATAATTTTGGAGGGCACTACAGATGAAAGTATATCTAGTGAAATATTATTTTCTAGCTAGCTAGATAGCTATTGATATGTTACAGCCATTTTCATTACGCTCCTTTCCAGCACAATACAGGTGCTAATTTGCTCACACTTCAGAGTTGAATATATTTGTTTCTGAAATTGCTGAATTTAAAAAGGTGTGACATATCACATTGCTATATGGAGCACTACATTATTATTTGGTGGATGACTACTTGAAAGATGGATTTTAAACTGTAACTGCTCTACTCTTATATTGACCTGAGAAATAAGTATGTTAGAAATAGGTTCAAGCAAGGTTTGCCTTTTTAAATTTTTCATCATCATCAGAGAGGCACTAACAGTAATTCATATTTTATTGTATAACTTATAATAAAATATAATAATTGACCAAATTCAATACTCAGTAGTGAGGGCAGAAGAATGGTTTTAACTGCCCCCCCACCCCCCACGACTCAGTAGCCAAAGTTTATTTTCATGGCCAGGGTATGGTTAAAGTCAAGTAAACCTCTTCTCGTATCACATAGCACCACTTGTGGAGTGTATTTTGGATACCTTACCTTTTTTTGCATTTGGAACAGAGAAATCTTTTATAATGTCCTCATTGGTATGCCTGGGTGGGGTGCATACCGTCCCTTTGCATTCCCCTTACAGGATGCAAATAATTATTAAAATATGTTTTAATATGGTGTTAGGTTTTTTGGATTTTTGGGAGAATGAACAGTAAGTTCATTGGTATCAAATTCCTCTAGACTCTGTCAGAAGAGGGCCATATTTCCACCAGCCTAATTTGTTAATCTGCATAAGTGGAAGAGTGCATACCACAGATATTTAACCTCACTTGAACTCAGCTATCGCATAAATTGCAAATTTGTGTGCATGTCTCTCAAGTTATGAGAAGTACGTGTAATTAATCATCTCTTTACATTCCCAGCAGTAGAAAACTTCTGTATATACTGTATCTGTCTTTACCTTTAGTGGATGACCTGAGTCACATACTGTAGTGCAATCATAGTTTCAGTGCCCAAAGGAAACTTCAAATAAAAAAAGTCTTTATAAAATATTAAATATCATAATAAAGCAATGAAAAACTTGCTCTGGCATGATTTTGTGGGTATATATTCAGGGTTCTCCCCAAAGAATGTAACAGAGGCGGTGCGCCACTCTGTTCCCTCAATTGCGCCACTGTGTAACCAAAATAATAGCCACCAGTATCTTTGTGCCATTCTAATCAGAAATGTATCGCCGCTTTGTCAAAGGTTTGTCAAAAAAATGTCTTCCTTTAATGCAGGTGCATTAAATGTCTTCCTTTTTTTATAACCCTCCATTACATTTTTGTTTATTATGTTAACATGAATTAAGTTATTTCATTTTTAAAACGTCATTAAAACATTGAAATATCACCATATTTTTACCACAGTAAATGGGGAAAAATGTTTTATCAGACAAAAATATTTTTTTAACAAATTAAATGTTTAAGCTGTTAAACTGTTGGCGAACAATCTCTGACCAAGTACAGGTGCAGTTAGTATAGTAGAAATTTTCATCAAATACATTAAAAGTTTTGCCAATCAAAGTCCAAAAACTCCCTGATAAAAGATGCAGCATGGGGATTCATGGCTGTGCTCTTTCTTAACTCTTCTGAGCCTGAGAAGAAAAACTATGAACTTTATTTGAGTGTGCTGCCAAATTCCAATCAATGGAACGTAAGTTAGCTTAGATAATAGGATAATGTGTTGAATAACAACATGCACCATTCACGTTAGCTGCCAAACAGCCAGATTTTTCAGTCGTATCATGCTTCATTCTATTACGAGTACACCAGTGTTCTCTGGGCAGTCTCTTTGATGATCCCGGGTACATTATTCTTTATATGCACTGTCCCATACTGAGAGCACCTTCTCTCTTTTATAAGCTTTGACTGAAGCGCACAGAATAGCCTTTATTTCATAATTGTAACACTGCCTAATTACTGTTACCATCCATATAGAACAGAACAATGCATGTTGTTAAAAATGTTATTTTAATTTTATCTTCGCTTGACATTTTGCTGGCTGCACTCAAGCATGTTTCTTGCTCCGTTGAGTGGGCGGGATTTAGGACGAAGGAGGAGACTTCTTTGATTGTATATAGGACCACAGCAAGGCTAAGAATCCTGCATAGTGCACTTTTAACAACTTTCTCAGCCAGTGTACTCAACTAGCATACTCAGTAGCATAGAAGGCCATTGATTCGGACACAGCCTTAATCATTTAATTAAAAAAGGTGTTTTTGTTTTTTTTTGTCTAGCATCATCAATAGAAAAAAATGACAGCATTTTTCACAATTGTAATTGGATGTTAGAATGAGTGCATGTTATTTGAACATACTATTGGTCTTATTTCCCTTGGCCTACTTGCAATTATCAAAGAGCTGTCATAAAAAAAAGATGTAAAAGTATGATAGACCTTCTATATCATATCATCCCATTTAAAGCACATGATTTAAATTTAATTATCTCTGTGGAGATACTGTATATTAACCCCTCCAGTGTCTGGCAGTGAATGTGTTCTTGGGCCCTATCTTACACCAGATGCTAACCCAAACGCAAGTGTCTTTGCTATCTTACATCCGGCGCAGGGTTCATTATAGCCCCTAGCGCTCACGTCAGTTAAATACCAAGTGATGCCCATAGCAAGTGAACTAGGCGTGTTGGTCTTAAGATGAGGTGTGGCCAGGATTATTTTTGGCGTATTGCTATCTTGAGCCAGCAGAAAGCACTTGCGCTAAAACCACCAAAAACCTGGTCTAAAGTCATGTCGCAGTTGTTTACGTGTTATTTTAACGGCGCATATAAGTGCGTCTACATAGGCGTGTGCACAACGCGCGTACACCCTCCTGTCTGTTACACACAGGGGCGCGCACAAGCATGACTAAAAATATCAAGATTACAATGTGAAATGTTATTATTGTGTAAGTTATATCAAAAAATGCATAATAATAAAAGGGTCCATAGGTCAAAGACCACATACCTGTCCCTCAGCGAAGGGGAATGCTTTAAATTGCTTTCAGCCCACTCCATCAACATCCAGGCGATGTGCGATGGTAGCCTACGTGTAAGGTTACATGTATAGACTATTCGCAATTGTCCTAGATCAAGCTATGACTTGACCTATATTTGCCAGTAGTACCTGTAATCTTCTGGGGAGACAATCTTCTGTTACAGGACAATGGCTATCCATTAAAAACTTTGCTGATAACACCTATATCAAGCCTAATGCGCAAATTGTCATTTACACCTAATGTGTGAGCGTGAATTGTCATTCAATGGAAAACTCGCACACTGCAATAGACGGACATTTGAGTTCTGAAAATGCGCTTCAGATGTCATTACAATACAGCTCTGTTCATCTTGGCCTACAGCCTGTAAGTAAATAGAATAGTTTTGACTGAAAAAAGTTCAAGACCTTGTCCAGAGAATAGTGCATTTGTTGTTTTTCAAATAGCCTAGGCTACAGTCCCCGGGATTCACTGTGCATAAGGTTTTTTCGATAGCCTACGGTTAAAAAACTGAGATAAATGTCACCATGTTAACTGAATTTTAGCCTTATTCCTTGTTCTTCATATTTGTTAAATTACAGTGACCAGGCTTCCATACTCTGTTCTCGCTAATTTTAGGCCCATTTCAAAGTTACCTTTTTTGTCAAAAGTGTTGGAGAAAGTAGCTCTCATTCAATTGCAAACATTCTTAGACTGTCATGGCATTTATGAAAAGTTCCAGTCTGGCTTTAAACCACGTCACAGTACTGAAACAGCTCTTTTAAGAGTTTTCAATGATCTTCTCCTTACTGTCAATGCAGGGAGCTCTGCTGTCTTGGTGTTGTTAGACCTGACAGCTGCTTTTGACACTGTGGATCACAAGATCCTCCTATCACGTCTCGAGCAGTGTGTAGGGATTAAAGGTACTGCCTTAAAATGGTTTCAGTCCTACCTATCAGATAGGAGTTTTTCAGTCCATCTAGGGGAATATACCTCAGCTGCTGCCCCACTTACCTGTGGGGTTCCCCAAGGATACATTTTGGCCCCCATCCTGTTTTCTTTATATATGCTGCCCTTGGGATCCATTTTCAAGAAGCACAACATTACTTTTCATTGTTTTGCGGATGATATTCAAATCTATCTACCGTTAAAATCGAAATGTAAAGAGTCAATGCAGTCTTGGCTGGACTGCTTAAAAGACATTAAAACCTGGATGGAGTTGAATTTTCTCAACCTAAACGAAAACAAGACTGAGATAATAATGTTCAGACGCCCCGACTTATTGGATGACTGTGCTGGTTTTCTTGGCCCTCTAGCTTCCTACAATCGTTCAGCTGTTAAAAATCTTGGTGTGTTTTTTGATAGTTCTTTTAAATTTGAAAAACAGATTAGCTCTGTTGTTAAAGCCAGTTTTTTTCAGCTTAGACTTTTAGCCAAAGTAAAAGCCTATCTCCCCCCCAAAGATTTCGAGAGGGTTAATCATGCTCTTATTACCTCTCGGCTAGACTACTGCAATTCTTTGTATGTGGGTATAGAGCAGTCCTCTCTACGTCGTCTCCAGCTAGTACAAAATGCTACCGCACGACTTCTAACTGGGAAAAGAAAGCGGGAACACATAACACCTGTACTGGCCGCCCTTCACTGGCTTCCCGTCTGCTATAGGATTGATTTTAAGATTTTGTTGATTGTGTTTAAAGTTTTAAATGGGCTGGCACCTTCTTATCTTGCTGATCTCCTGCATTGTCACACTCCCTCCAGAGCACTGTGGTCGACAAACCGGATGCTTCTGGATGTCCCGAGAACAAGGCTCAAAAGCAGAGGCGATCGAGCATTTGCGGTAGCTGCTCCTAGTCTCTGGAATAGCCTCCCTATTCACATAAGGTCTGCACAGACCCTTACAATTTTTAAGTCGCTCCTGAAGACTCACCTCTTCGCATTGGCGTTCAATTTGAGTTGAGCTTGGCATGTCTTACTGTGTCCCTATTCTCTTATGATGGTTATTGTTTTATTGTTATTTACTGATTGTGCTTTTATTATGTAACCTGTGCAGCACTTTGTCAATGATGGTTGTTTAAATGTGCTATATAAATAAATTTGACTTGACTTGACTTAACGCCATGCGTTTAGACCAAGCACTAAGATCGACAAGATTGAGCCCCTTGTGTTCAAGGGAGAGGAGGAGGTACATCCGGCAAAGAACGGAAAGGATATACAGATGTTTTAGGATAAAGTTACAGTGTCTGGATCATTTTTGCTTTGACAGAGAGACCATTTTGTACTTGTGTCAGCTGCTCCAAAATTATTTTGATGCTCAAATTAACTGCCCACACAGTGTATTAGTGCTCCACAAGGCAACTATAAGTAAAGACTTTAGAAGAATGCAATGACAATGACAAAACTAAATCATCATAGTTACCATTTAGCTCATTTAGATAACTAAATGTATTTCATCAGTGCATCAATGCTTAGAATTATGATAGCATAGTTAGCATTTCACACAACATATAGACAACTACCTTATTTTTTATCAGCTTGCTTAAAGTCAGATGTAGGAGTGGAATAGCATGTTAGCAGTGCTGAAAAAGGTTTACGTGTGAAGATTTCCAGATAGCAAACACTATTCAGTACCTCCAGGATTTCGCGATCGCAACTATTAACGCAAAATCAACGAAACTCCGCGAAAGTTGCAAGAGCTTGCATTTTTTTCCAATCACCGCAACTTTCCCGCGAAAACTGGTCAAATCGTTGTGTTACAACGCCGGCTCGAAGAATAACACATCGACTGATAAGTGTTCACCCTAATCCAGCTCATTTTCCACCTGCGCTGCGCACTGTGAGCTGTGTGCTCCTCGACTCTGGTCACGAAAATAAGTAAATTCAGTAGCCACACCCAGTGCCCCATGCGCTGCACCATTGAGCCCATGTGCCAGAAAATAGAGCCTTAAAAGTCAGCCTGAACTGTGGTGCAACACCTAAGGGAACAAGAGCATGCTATGAAGTGGATCTTTTTCAGAACAGGGATATTGCTAAGGAGTACTAGTTCTGCTTTTCAAATAGATCCAGGTATTCCATTTGTCATAGGACAATATGGAACTAGAAGAAATGTAGCTTCAGGCCAAAAACATGTGGATGGGAGGAAACTGTAGGGCAGGAGGACCATTCAGCATAAAGACCTGTCTATAGAAACACTTTAAAAGGTCTAGTTACAAAAGCAAGGAAAGCCACATTGAGCAACATTTGAACCAGAACAGAAAAGATAGAAGCTCAAGAGAAATGCCAATAGGTTTCATAGGAACAAGAAAAGCTTTGTGGACAACTTGGACAGAAAAACAGAAGAGACAGTGGCAAAGATAAATATGAAAGACCTGTACAAAACAACAAAGAAACCGGCAGACAAAATACCTCAGATAAACCTGCCAGTCAAGGACTAGTTGGGGAAAGCACCCACCACAGCTGAGCGGCGAAGGGATAGGTGGGTTGAACACTTCACAGTACTACTCAATCAAGCACCACTAAAGGAAGTTCCCAATATACCTCCAGCTGCCACAGCAATACCAGTCAATTGCTACAAGCCCACTCGGAGTACAATCAGAGAAGCAATAAAATTACTGAAAAACAGGAAGGTAGTAGGACAGGATGACATACCAGTAGAAGCAATCAAGGCAGATGTAGCGACGGAAACAGAAATACAACATAAGCTCCTTGGTATGGTGTGGAAAGAGGTCAAGGTTTCAACAGAGTGGAGAAAAAGGACTCCTGATCAAGCTTCCTAAGAAAGGAGAGCTCAGAGAATGCCATAACTATAGGGATATCATGTTGCCGTCAGTATCAGACAAGATTGTAGAAAGGATGAAAATAGCAGCTGATGCATGGCTGCGAGACCAACAAGCAAGCTTCCATCTGGATATTAATTTCGAGCAGTCCATAGAATGGACCTCACAATTGTGTATTGAATACAAATAAGCCTTTGATATCAAGAACAGAAAAACACTGGAAATCACTGAGGCACTACAGTGTGCCACAAAAACGCATCATTCTCATAAGAAACACCTACCAAAACATGTCCCACAGGGTAGTGCATGGAGTACTTTCACATAGTTTTAGGGTGTGGTCTGGAGTTCAAAAGGATTGCTTATTGTTACTGTTTTTCCTTGTGATGAACTGGATCATGAGGCCCACAAGAATACCCCACAATGAAGACATTACAGATGGAAGGAAGAATGGAGCACAGCGGACACGGAAACACAGTTGGAAGACCTTTACTTTACTGATGACCTGACACTCCTGTCACACAATCATGCAGAGATGTAGAAGAAAACCAACATCTTGCAAGCATGCTCAGGCAACGTTTAACTGAAGATCAACAAAACTAAGACAAGCCTCATGACACTGAACACAACTACACAAACCCAACCACAATCAGGGGAGAGCAAATAAAATAGGTTGACTCCTTTGCCTATTTGGGGAGCATTATAAATAATAACAATAATGAACAAGAAGTACGGATGGATTGACCACATCCTAATGAATCCAACATCAGACATAACACAAGTAAATCTTTGACACGGACCCCACAGCGCAAAATATGGAGAGGCTGTCCAAAGAACACCTGTAGGGCGGCAGTGTAGTATAATGGTTAAGGAACTGGCCTTGTATCCGAAAGGTTGCAGGTTCGATTCCCAGGTAGGACACTGCCGTTGTACCCTTGAGCAAGGTACTTAACCTGAATTGCTTCAGTATATATTAAAAAGTTGTGTAAGTCGCTCTGGATAAGAGCATCTGCTAAATGCCTATAATGTAATGTAATAATGTAATGTAATGTAGATGGGACACTGAAGCCAAAAATACAATAATTGGCTACTCCTGGAATGAGAAAAGTCTGCCCAAAGTTGTGTTGGGTAGACTGGCATGATTGATAGCTATGCTCCTTAAGGAGCAATGGGCCTAAATTAGCAACCTAGCTTTCTAACTTGGTTTTGATATTGTAAGTGGAGATGGGATTACAGTTCAGAAAGTACAATGGCGGAGAATCAAACCCACAGCCACACGGGCAGATCCATATATGGGTTGAGAGTCAGCTGTCTTATTGACTACCCCACATGGTTCAAAAGTGAACTGGTGTATAGTTATTACAAAAGGAACAACTCACCTGTTCAAAAATGTTTTACGTTGACAGGAAAGCTTATTAGACCATTTATCCATTTGGGAAAGGTAATAATACATATTATATTATACATAATTATACTTTTTTGCATGGCTTAATGAACACTAAACCCCTTCACGCAGATGCCTATTTTTCACCTATTTAGGGGGTGTTCTATTTAAGGCTTTATAACTCGAGGTGTGAGCATCACAGAAACTTGGAAAATGACTTAAAGGGGAACTCCAGGTTATTTCTTAAACTTCTATATCGATTCTATATGTTTAATGTGAGTCTTGAAGCTTACCGCACCAGAACCGCGCCTCCTGGTTCTTTTGTTTCCAGCTGTTTTCCAGACACGCTGAGAGCCGAATGAGCTGCACGAGCAGAGGGCGATGCCGCCGTTGCCACAGGCATGGAGGGAGAACCCAAACTTCCCCAAGTCATTGCGAGAACCACTAATACATGGTGGTGCACTTGTAGCAAGTGTACTGTGATGCCCGAAGAAATTGAATGTCAGTGCTGTAAGAGAACCATTATTTGGCGACAACTTTGGAGGCTATGGCTGGTGCTGAGGATGAGGACAAGGTCTGCATCACATCACACACAGATTTTGGGGGATTTATCGAGTCATGGACGGTAAAAACTATGTTCTGGACACCCAAATGGAACTGGAGGAGATGGCAAAGAGGGGCTGGGCCAAACAGAGCACTTTCTTTAGAGTAAGTAATTACTATGATCAAGCGGAGGCAATATTCATTTGGGCTATATTGAATAGATTACAGTTTAGTTTATAATAGGCTATGCTAAATTAATAAAATAAATGTCGCTGTGGTAACCTACAACATAAATGTTTTTTTTTCCATAGCTATGCTTTGGAATGGACATCTGGAATTGTTATTGAGATACTAATATGGCTACTGTACTTTTTCGTACAGTATGTCAAATGTTGAATAGGCCATTTAGTTTTTAGCCTAGCAGTGTTTCCCCCCAGTTTGTCTTTGTAGGCGGGGTAGAAATGTTTACTGCAAACCCGGAGATTTCAATTTGGTTGCAGATGTGTGTATGTTATATCTTTCATTTCTAATTGCTATTAGCCATTTCTGGCACATGTTCGAATCTTTAATTGGACGTCTGTGGAATGCATGTCCTTTTGCACTCATATGCACTGAGGAACAATACACACAGGCATTTTCAGTCACAGCCGTAGACTACTTATTTTAGAAATTATTCCTCCTGAATCAGAGAGAATGCTACGATTTCAATAGTATGAGGGAACTGAGGCTTTGAGTGGCGTGGTGAGTCAGGGTAGCCGACCCTTCAAGTGATCCATCCATATCTACTGCATATCTGGCAGCAGAGTGATGGTTTGAGGCTTGTTTGATACCGCATACCCTTGATGACTTACAGCCATTTAGCCACCAATGGGTTCCATACTATTCCAGTGTAATTTACAGCTTTATCTAGTCCCACCCCCCAATTCCTATAGAGAACCGTTAAAATGCAGAGAGGTTATAGTATCGCTTGTAAGAGTACCTGAAAATAAATTATCAAGAGTCTCTTCATATCCTTTATAGCCAGTTATGATAGCATCACCTGTTTACCTGTGGAATGTTCCAAACAGGTGTTTTTTGAACTTCCAAGTTTTTTTTTTGCCCCTGTCCCAACTTTTTTGGAACGTGTTGCAGGCATCAAATTTGGAATTAGCGTATATTTACAAAAATCAATAAAGTTGATAAGGTAAAACATTAAATATCTTTTATTTGTACTGTTTTCAATTAAATATACAGTATGTAAAAGAGAATTTACAAATCACTGCTTTCTGCTTTTATGTGCATTTTACATACTGTCCCAACTTTTTTGGAATTGGGGTTTGTACATTTTAACATCAAGTACAGATTGTTTCCAGATTCATATCTTTGAAAACTGCTTCAATGATTTTTGACTCAATGAATGAAAACTATGTTGCAATGTTAGAGAAAAGTAACGTTAAACTCTGACCTGTGCGGGGGTGGGAGCACAAAGAGAAAGACTAAGGCCTCGTCCACACGTACACGGATATTTCTAAAAACGCATTTTTCCCCCTTCCGTTTAAAAAAAAAATCCCGTCCACACCACACCATTTTAGAAAATCTCTCCGTCCACACGACAACGCAAAAAACTAAATTCTTTGCATTAATTTCACCGTAAATACAATTTTTTGAGTACAAGAGCCCATGTAGGCTTTGGTTGTAAAGTAGTCGTGTATCGGGAGACATAAAACCATCCACGAAAATGACAAGCAACAAGTCTATAACGTAATTATGTGCAAGATTTTCTAAAACAACAGTTTTTTGTGTGTGTGTTTTTTTTTGTGTGATACGTTGATAAAAGATGGTATCAATGAGAAAATATAGTCAGAAAAAAATAAGGAGTTCACTAAAATTAGAAAATAACTATTCCAATGGTCTGTGTCTCTTGGAAAATTGACATATAACAACATTTGCCACGCGTAAATTCAGGTCATGATGTCAGCGTTTTCCAAAAACTCCGTTTCACCCGTACACACGAATACACGTAGAACGGAGTCTTTTTAAATCTCCACCCTGGAAGGTGTTTTCCAAAAGCTCCTTTTTCAGCGACATAAAACTCAGTTTTCGTGTGGACGGGAGGCCAAAACGCAGAGAAAATAATACGTTTTTAGAAATATCCGTATACGTGTAGACGGGGTCTAAGGATGACACTCCAACTTATTTGCTTTGATTAACCGTTACCTGGAAGCATTTATTCCGGAAGTTCAGAGTAAAAGATCGAAACAACCCCTGGTTTTCCCCAGAGCTGTCCGGTCTCCTTAAAGAAAGGGATGTTGCATGGGCTAAGGCAAGAAAATTTAAAACTGAGGCTGCCTGGCTCCATTTTAGACAGCTCGGGAACCAATATACGTCTTTTATCAAAAAAGTAATATCTGAATTTTACTTATCTGAAACCGCAAAAAACCTAAATGATCCAAAGAAGTTTTGGAAAGTAATTAAATCCTCTTCTGGCCATGTACCCTTGAATTGCCAACCAACCTTGTTAAAAACTCCTGCAATCTGACTGACAAGTCAGCCATGCTTAATTGTTTTAATGAGCATTTTATTTCTGCTGCATTTTTATTTGAGTCCTTGTGTACTGAACTGACTAATTCTAATGTTCAAGTTGACAATACTTTCCCTGTGTCACGTGGGCCTTTTGATTGCCCATTTTACTTTACACCTCTATCGGTGTCAGAGGTCCATAGAGCTTTAAAGCAGGCCCTGATAAGCTTGACCCTTATTTTCTTAAGTTAGCTGCTGATCTCATTGCTGAGCCCCTCACAATTATTTTTAATCTTAGTCTTACTAGCAATGAGATTCCTAAAATCTGGAAATCTGCCTTTGTCCTTCCCCTGTTTAAAGGGGGGATCCATCTAATGTAAATAACTACAGGCCAATCTCCAAACTGTGTATTTTGGCGAAAGTCCTTGAAAAGCTTGTCAATGATCAATTAAAAGAATTTTTAGAATCAAATGACATTTTATCAAAATATCAGTATGGTTTTAGGAAAAAACACAGTTACTGTTACTGCTGCCCTTAAAGTAGTAAACGACATCACTGAGGCAATAGGCTGCAAAAGAATTTGTGCAGCGCTTTTTATTGATTTGTCAAAGGCATTTGACACGGTTGACCACAGCATCCTGGTCAACATGCTCCGCCACATTGGCCTGTCCAACTATCTGTCTGCTAGAATGCAATGTGTTCAGATGGCGGGGTCTACCTCTTCTTTTTTGACGTTATCAAAGGGGGTGCCCCAAGGTTCTGTGTTAGGACCTATACTATTCTCTATTTATGTAAATAACCTATGCGAAAACTTGTCAAATACTATGTTCATTTTTATGCTGATGACACTATTTTGTATTGTTCCTCGTCTTCTGTTGTACATGCTCTTGGCCTCCTGCAATCTGCATTTGATGTTGTTCAGTCCCGCCTGAGGCAACTTAAGTTGGTATTAAACACTGACAAACTAAACTTATGCTGTTCACCAAGGCTAGAGAGTTACCGCCTGATCTTCCAAGTATTTTAACTTCTCAAGGAAAATAAATTGAGCTAGTCTCAAGTTATAAGTACTTGGGTATTCACATTGACCATCAATTATCTTTTAAATCTCACATTGAAAATCTTGTTTCTAAGCTCAAAGTGAAGATAGGCTTTTACTTTAGAACTAGATCATGCTTCTCCTTCAAAGTTAGGAACTATCTTGTGTCAGCAACCTTCTTGCCTCTGATAGATTATGGTGACTTGGTGTATCTGAATGCATCTGCCCAATGTTTGCAGATGCTCGATACTGTATACCATTGTGCCTTACTTTTTATCACTGGTTGTAAATATCTTACGCACCATTGTACTTTGTATGCAAAAGCTGAGTGGCCATCTCTGTATGTACACTGGTTGAGCTTCATTTACAAAACTCTTCTTGGACTGGTTCCCACTTACTTATGTATTTATCTTTCCAGAATACAAGGCCGCTGTAGCTTGCGCTCTCAAGACATCTTGCAGTTGTCTGTTCCACGTGTTCGCACTGAGCTGGGGAAAAAAGCTTTTAAGTATGCTGCCCCCTCTGCTTGGAACACCCTACAGAAAGACTTAAAATTGGCTAAATTGATCTTGTATGGTGAATTTGCTTCAGTCTTAAAGGACTTAGAGGGCCCTATCTTGGCGATCTTGGTGCTTAGTCTAAGCGCATGGCGTAAAGTCCATTTTGGGCGTGTCCAAGTCCACTTTTGCTATTTCAACGGCGTGTTTTTTGGGCGCTAAGCACAGCGCACGGTGCAACTGGGCTGAACCTAGTCTCGTCATTAATTATAGGTGTGTCTTGGGCGTGACATGCAATAAACCAATCAAAATGTTATATCCCATTCCCTTTAAAAGCCTGCTTTTCCACCTTGGCGGATTGCTTATGATGGCGAAACAGACATGCTCGTGCGTGTTTAGTGCGATCAAGGAATAGGCTATATGGATCAATAGTAGCCTATGATCAATATTATTCGGGCTACAACCATTATGAGTTCCCGATAATTCCTGACAGTGCTGTTTACAAAATATATGCGGTTAAATTTCGTTAAAAGCACCTGCAACAGCTGAGAATAAGCGACCAATTGCTTCCGTCTCACCTTAGAAAACGCCAAATTAGCCTGCTTGTTTAACGAATTTCGTTTGATTATGCAATGAACTCATGTTCAAGCTTCATCCGAAGTTCATTAGACTACCTGCATTCTAATTTTGATTACTAACATAAATAACGTTATTTTGCCTTAATGATGACACTAAATATAATAAATCTGTCAGGTTGGCAACCCATAGGTTCAGCATATTTTCCCTTATTTTATAATGTACTGCTTATGGAAATGTGACCAACCTATTTTACTGGTAGCGTAATGCTTTAAAACGATCCACTTTCCCAGGAAGACCGTGAAAAGTGCGATTTACAGTAGAGGAAACAGACCTGCTCCTGTAAAGCGCACATGCAGATAATGGCATTAAAATTAATTGTAAATTAATTTTGTAATGTGCTGCAAATTTCGTTTCTAATTAGCCGCTTAGTTCTCTTTAAAATCTTTTGTTCAGTTATGGAATAACAGGTGAAATCAGCTGGGTTTTAATAAGCTGAGGGTATGGAAACCTTGTCACTGTAATTAAAAAAAATATGAAGGACAAAGAATAGCTAAGGTTACAATTCAGTTAACATGATTACATTTATCTCTGTTTTTTAACCATAGGCTATTGAAAAAACCTTATGTAGGCTATGCACAGCGAATCCGCTGTAGTCAGGCTATTTGAAAAACAATAAAAGCAATATTCACTGGACAAGGTTTTGAACTTTTTTCAGTCACAAACCATTCTATTTACTTACAGGCTATATTCCTAGATAAACAGAGCTGTATTGTAATGACGTCTGAAGCGCATTTTCAGAACTCAAAAGTCCGTCTATTGCAGTACGCGAGTTTTCCATTGAATGACAATTCACGCATTAGGTGTAAATGACAATTTGCGTATTAGGCTTGATATAGGTGTTATCAGCTCCTTTTTAATGGATAGCCATTGTCCCGTACCATCGCACATCGCCTGGATGTTGATGGAGTGTGCTGAGAGCAATGTAATGTGGCATCGTTTCCCTTCGCTGAGGGAAAGGTATGTGGACCTATGGAACCTTTTATTATTATGCATTTTTGATATAGCCTACACAATAATAATATTTCACATTGTGATCTAGATATTTTAGTCATGCTTGTGCGCGCCCCTGTGTGTAACAGACAGGAGGCTACGCGCGTTGTGCACACGCCTATGTAGACGCACTTATATGCGCCATTAAAATAACATGTTAACATGTTTTGTATTTGTATGAATGTTTATTGGTGTTTATTTTTTTTATGCTGCCCTCTTGGCCAGGTCTCTCTTGTAAAAGAGATTTTAATCTCAATGAGACTTTACCTGGTTAAATAAAGGTTAAATTAAAAATTTAAAATTTAGAGTTATGTGCGTAGTGTCAACTGGTCGAACACAGTAAATAGGCTACAGTA
This sequence comes from Synaphobranchus kaupii, assembly GCA_029718625.1. Classification (NCBI taxonomy): domain Eukaryota; kingdom Metazoa; phylum Chordata; class Actinopteri; order Anguilliformes; family Synaphobranchidae; genus Synaphobranchus; species Synaphobranchus kaupii. Next base: position 32,048,347 of record CM056382.1, on the reverse strand, counting down.
AGCATTGGTCAAATATGCTTAGTTTAGCTTCCTTTACATGACCATGACCTGAATGAAAGGCAATACACTGTACCCAATGTACCCAAGACTCACTTGATTAGCAAGTACAGTTGTCTTACATACACTTAGGTTGAAGTCATTAAAACTAATTTTTAAGACCTCAGAAAAAAAATTGTGGTCCACCACAAATCTGGTTCATCCTTGGGAGCAGTTTCCAAACACCTGAAGATACCACGTTCGTCTGTACAAACAATAGTACGCAAGTATAAACACCATGGGACCACGCAGCCGTGCTTTGGTGTGAAAAGTGCAAATCAATCCCAGAACAACAGCAAAGGACCTTGTGAAGATGCTGGAGCGAACAGGTACAAAATTATCCACAGTAAAACGAGTCCTATATCGACATAACCTGAAAGGCTGCTCAGCAAGGAAGAAGCCACTACTCTAAAATCGCCATAAAAAAGCCAGACTACAGTTTGCAACTGCACATGGGGACAAAGATCTTACTTTTTGGATAAATGTCCTCTGGTCTGATGAAACAAAAATTGAATTGTTTGGCCATAATGACCATCGTTATGTTTGGAGGAAAAAGGGTGAGGCTTGCAAGCCGAAGAACACCATCCCAACCGTGAAGCACGGGGTGGCAGCATCACGTTGTGGAGGTGCTTTGCTGTAGGAAGGACTGGTGCACTTCATAAAATAGATGGCATCATGAGGAAGGAAAATTATGTGGATGTATTGAAGCAACATCTCAAGACATCAGCCAGGAAGTTAAAGCTTGGTTAATGTGGAAGTTAATGGCTCTTCCAAATGGGCAACGACCCAAAGCATACTTCCAAAGTTGTGGCAAACTGGCTTAAGGACAACAAAGTCAAGGTATTGGAGTGGCCATCACAAAGTCCTGACCTCAATCCAATCGAAAATTTGTGGGCAGAACTGAAAAAGCGTGTGCGAGCAAGGAGGCCTACAAACCTGACTCAGTTACACCAGTTCTGTCGGGAGGAATGGGCCAAAATTCCAGCAACTTATTGTGAGAAGCTTGTGGAAGGCTACCCGAAACGTTTGACCCAAGTTAAACAATTTAAAGGCAATGCTACCGAATACTCACAGAGTGTATGTAAACTTCTGACCCACAGGGATTGTGATGCAAGAAATAAAAGCTGAAATAAATAATTCTCTCTACTATTATTCTGACATTTCACATTCTTAAAATAAAGACGTGATCCTAACTGACCTAAGACAGGGAATGTTTACTAGGATTAAATGTCAGGAATTGTGAAAAACTGAGTTTAAATGGATTTTGCTAAGGTGTATGTAAACTTTCGACTTCAACTGTACATACAAATGCAGGTTTGTAGCTATAACTGAGGGGTCTCCACAATGGCCCGGGTTTTGTGAGGAAACTTGCTTCCCGAAGCGAAAGCTTGAAGAAATTAGCAACAATAGCCTAAATAAGGAGAGCTGGACTAGGGTGGGGCTTGACAAAGGGGCAATATTTTATTAGCAATCAGCTTTGTTCACTCCCCACGTGGATCACGTGTATGATCCACGTGGGGATAATACACGTGCTCCCCACATGTATTACCTTTCATTCAGGTCATGGTTATGTAAAGCACGCTAAATATTTTGTAGTGCTCTGCACTCTGTTCAGATTTAGGCTATATATCATCTTTTGGGGTGCTGATGCCCAGGGGCACTATAAAGTCTTAAAGAGTAAGCTGGTTAGCGCCTATTGGTATACAACAACATGGCAGACACTGACAAATCTGACAGTTCCTAGGAGGAAAAGGAATTAGAATATTTTGAGGACAAAGATATGTTTATTGCGCCATTTCGCTTTGAAGCTGATGCCACTCCACACCAGGATGCAGAAAATCCTCCAACATACAATGGACAATTGATCAGACTGGTATAACGACGTTAGCTTTACATTATCTAGTTAGCTAGCTGTGTTAGCTAACTATTTCTGTGAGAAAAATTTTAAACTGTCTTTAAAACTGTGTGCATTGGCAGGGTTAGTTGGTATTTGGACCTGATGTTTTCTGTTGGCGTTGTTCCTGATGTAAACACTGCTGCACTTGTATGCAAGACGGGGGACTGTCTACATGCACGGCAGTAGGCTAGCTGCATCATATCACTGGTCCGTACATAGTCTTGTAAAGAAAATTGAATTGTCGCATACGCGCGGCCTTGGGTAAGCTGGAATCATGGTCAGGAGCTCGGAAGAGTTACGCCCTCCTTCCTACTACCAGCTGACGGGGTTGTAGTGGCTAATTTTCAAGCGGTTGCTACGGGGAATTAAATTACATAGGGGTGCAATTGGCTACCAAAATGGGAAACAAAATTTAAAACAAAAAGTTTTTATTTTCAAGTCACCAACATGTTTCGGCAGTATGCCTTCATCAGCGTGGAGTGTATTTTTAAAATCTGATTTAATGAGCCGCATTTTTTGGGGTGTGCGTTCTTACTACTTTTTCTATTGTCTGTAGTCTAACTACGTAGGCTAAACTCTTTTCCATTCCTCTCTGAATTTTCTCTTTCTGTCTTTATTTTTACCTAGGTTTTTCTTTCACATTTCCAGCGTTTAAAATTAGCTGGTTCTTACACTTTAATCAGGCCCTGCCCTTAGTGTCTCCAAATCTATCCAAAATGGCTAAAATGTGCACTGCTGTAAATCATAAAATAATCATATATTGAACAAATCAACAGTTTTCTCTCTTGAAACTCATGTTTGTATCATTTTCAAGTGGGAAATACTAGGCTTTGAGGAAGTGTACTTGCATTATAAAGCGGTGTGTGTTTCTCGAACGGATTGTCCAAGACAATAAATAACCACTGAATATTGAAAGGGACATCTCTATGCGTAAAACCAATGGTAGGATTGTATATTTATTTCATATTTAGTAGCAGATATTGACAGTAGAATGACGTGGTATAATTACACAAGAATTTCACTTGTTTATTTAGCATTTGAGTGAACAGGGCTTTTCACAGCTGTTGTGGCAGACAATCAGGCTATTGTTGGCCTTATCTTGTTGCTATGACAGAATACAAATTTTTGTTGGTGAAAAAATATTTTTATGAACTCACAGATAGACGCTATTGTCCACTGTGTCACGCTTGGGTAGGTATAGTTTCAGGTGAAACTGGGTGGGGGGGTCGCTTGTTAAATGGACTAGCTATGCGACAATAGTGGCACTTAGAAACTCGGCAGAGTTGTCACAAATTGTGTACTAATAAAGTGAGAACCACTCATAGTTTGGTTGCAGGAGCAATGAAGGTCTGAGTTGAACATAATCTTGGCGCCGTTGCCATGGCCACTAGGGGGTCTGCGCGAACGGGTTAAATAGTTAAAAAAAAGTGACTGTATGGAGACTTTATTATACCTAGAAGTTATGTATTTTCTTTAAACAAATTTTGTCTTCAGTTTTGAATTTCATCAATGTCATTCAGTGTTATCATTAAGAATGATTTTGTACCATATTACCTGATGATAAGACCTGACATGGTAAAGATCCCTGTGAAGGACCCTCTAACAAAGCAGAAATATGAATAAGCTGCTGTTAAATATTTGATACATTTACATTTCCAAGTGTTGTTATGACAAAAACTTGTAATTTAGTGTAACCTCTGAAAAAAAACTTTTTATAAAAATGATTAACATATACAAGGACATGACTTGACAAAGGTAGAAAATAATGTTTTTAATGTGTTTAAACAAGTCAATTTTATTTATGTATGTATGTACTTAATGAAAAGCTTAAGGGTTATGTTGGTGGTATTTATCTGTTTGCAATCAGTATGGCATTGGGCTCTTTAATCAATGTTAGATAATCTAAAATAATTATCAGGGGCAGTCAGTTCAGAATATGCTCTGTGGAGCTCTGTGTGTCTTCACGCCCTGTCTGCTCCAAAGTCACTGAAACAAAGGTGCCTTTCCCCTTCCTATGTGTAACACTCAATAGTGTCCCCTAGAAATCCTGACTTAATGTCAAGATCATATTAATCTACTAATGTTACGTTTTATCAATGAAAATTAATTGAGTGCTTAAAAGGAATGCATAATGTGTGTGTGTGTTCATTTTATTTGACAAAACAAACTAAATATGAGGCCAATGCTGTAAGATTATTATGTATCATTTTGTGTAGCCAAATGATGGTTGCATGTATTAACAAAGACTGAGACATATCAGGAAGCTCAGCAAGGCAGAAAAACAGTTGTCCTAGATTCCAAGTTGTTTTCAGGATGTTGCAGTGGAACATCATCAAACATTAAGTGAGGCCCAAAATTACATTCTTTATGGTACTATAATTTAACATCATTGAAGTGATATACATTTAGTGGACAAGGATAATCTACAGAAAAAATATTATTAAAAAAACATTTATTATTATGCTGCATTCCATTTTTATTTAATTATTATTTAATTATTATTATTTTTTTTATTTTTTTTTGGGGGGGGGGGTGGCTTACCTTAGCAAATCAAAATGTACTCAGAAGACTTTTAATTGGTTTGCATTTATGGACGTTATCAGATTACACATAAAGGTATTATGGGACATGGAATACTGGTTGATGCAATTTACAACCTTTCGAAATTTTGAATTCTGTTCAGGTACACAACAACAATTGTACAATTCAATTGTACATTAAATGTTATTTTCATAGCGCTTACCTGTCACGAAGATGCGCTACAGAGAAACAGAAGGAAAATTGGGCAAAAACCAGGCCTAAACCCCCAAAAAGGAAAGGAGGTGAAAACTCCCTAGGGGGAAGACAAAACACTCAAACAGTGGCGAGGAAAAAACTCCCCAATAGGAAGAAATCTCGGGAGGAACCTGGCTAGAGAGGGGGAGCCCATCATCCGCTGGCCGGCCCGGTTTATAGTAATGGTGGAATGGATGGTAGCAGAAATGTAATGAGGGATCTATCACTGCAAATCATCAAATATTTATTTGATTGTAAAGAATTACAATTATTACAGATGATTAGATTTCCGTATAATGATAATATATATTAATAATATATTAAAATAATTATATAATAATAATATTAAACTATGTTCATTACGGACATTAAGATTTTGATTTGATTAAGTGATATGGTCAGTCAGTTCTGCGTGAAATGGGCTAAAGCGGGCTACGTGTGGTTGAAACCACCACTGACTCGAGACTACTTCCTAGTGGTGATTGGCTCCAAGGATTCCGCCGAGTAACTAAGGATGTGCGATGTGTCCTGGTTCCTTTTAATAGCATTATGAGTTCAAACCGTAAAGGCTATAATCTAGGGAGTGAAGAGACTCGCACTCCCTACTTTGATCTCTTTCCTCTTGACTCTTTAAAGTTGACAGTCTGGTTGAATGACATTCAGCGCTTCCATTTGTATAACATGAATTTCCTAGTGTTGCAGAGCTCACAGCTACACCTGTACTATAAGCATTTACATTACATTGCTGTAGGGTGGCATTGATTAAGCGAGGATAAAAGCTAAACACAACGTAATTAAGGAATGCATAATTCGTTCCCTTCAGGAATAGAAGCTAAATAAATTGACTCCAAGAACAAATGAAAAAACGAATTATTGACTAGTTGAACGAACGAACGAATGAATGAATGGCAGTTGGCAGCAAAGTTATTGGGCATACATGCTAGTTGTCAAATGGATATTACGAATATGGTGTTGTAGCAATGAATTGGAGGACTGGTAAATATTATTTTAAGTACATATTCAATGAGTTGAGAAAAAAAGACAAAATCCCATGTTATTGCAGAGATCGATGCATGTGTACTTGTACTATATGCTTGTCTGTGTCTCTCGATGAGGACAGACGAGTAAAGTTTGTTCTAAACAAACCGATTATCATGACATAAAAGATGCCACTTCTATTGTTTGATTGTCAGTCAAACACAGGATCTTTTGGTTTCCTAGAGTAAGTTATTCTGTTCCTCACCACCGGAGCTGAAGGGACGGATTAATAACGACAGTTTAACAAGCCCATAAATCAATTAACTTCGTTGACCGCCGTTCAGTGACCGTATAAAGCACGTGGCGTTGTTTAGCCAAGTCCAACCAAACCCCCCCCCCCCCCCCCCCCCCCTCTTTTTTTCTAGTCATGCCAAATGATTGAACGGCTCATATATATTAGAGATTACTACGTAGTGTGCAATTACTTAAAGATGTTTAAATTCGTATCGGTATGTTTTGTTTATTTACATTGAACGGAGAGCCATATTTAATAACAACACATGACTATTTAAATTGTTAAAAAATCTAATAATGTTGCGTTACACAAGGCATTCGCCAGGTCGTTAAAATAAAACTAAAATGCAAAGTTCGCTCGAATAAGTAGGCTAACGCAAGTGCGATTAAATTGTTACCATTCGAATGTATTTAAGTTTTTTATTTCTATATTTTCCCAATAATTTAAAACTATTTTATTTCCCTCATAAGCTTCGTTCGCTTTAAGGTGTCTTCTTTCAACGTCTCTGTCATCCCCATTTCGAGATATTTTCAGTTATCATCGCCATCTCTAGCCCTGCACATTTCCACCAGGTTATCACGATTGCCATTCCTCCTTCTTTCTGATGTGTTCAGCTGATTACCATCAGTGCCCTCAGATATTTTGAACTGATCCTCGCGCTGCAATATCCACTCTCAACCATCTGGAGCAGATCAAAATCAGTGACTTCATCTTAGCAGTTAAGTATTAAATCTACAATATCCTTTCAACAACGGCGACTTCCAGTTAGATGATTTAAAACCGTCAGAACAGCGACCCCCGTATAGTCTGTTCCACATAGTATTAAAACTGCATGTAGTCATTAATTTTGCTCTGAGCTATGAGTTTATTAATTGCACGTTTTATTAATGAAATGTAACTAACAAAACATTAAACACATTATTATAAATAGGAAAGACATAGGAAGTTATAAGCATCAGTGACAGATGCGACTTTCGAGGCCTACAGTTATGCGAAGGGAGTCTTGGTTTTTTGATATCGTATTATTTTTTTTATATTAAAAAAATTGTGCCAATAGCCATGGAATATTTGTTCATTATTTTATAGAATAAATATAATTGATTCGTGATTTACATATGCATTAATGCATTAATAATGTCAGAATGACGATTAGCTGTTTCGGTTTAATGTTTCTCAAAAACGTTAAAGTAAAAACATGTTAGAATGACTATATTTTAATAAAAACTTGCTTAGTCGGATAGGCTGGTTGATCAGAGCCGACCGCTGGCATAAACACTGCAGTCGTTTAGGGCCATCCCTGGGCCACACAATTCAAGTTTTTTTAAACACATTTTAATTGAACAGTAGCTATTCACCCCCAAACATACTTGTCTAGGGCCACCGAAACCCTAGGCCAGGTTCTGGGTTGGATTAAGGTAGTGCGTAGTGATCGTGCGGGGAATTTGACATGTTTGTAATGCACTTTTTTAAATACGGGCACCAGTGACCCCGCTGCAACAATGTTTGGTGCTTTAAAAATGTTTTCACAATAGTGGGTCTTTCACAATGCACAAGGAAACTGTTTGCAGCGACCGATGTGGTGCTAGGATTTGCCAAAGTGAATTGTCTTGAAACTGCTCAAACCACAGAGATCTGAAATCAGAGAGTTGAACTGTTAGACCACAGGTTGCTCAGGACGCGCTTCCTGTAAGCATGGGGTTTCTTTGGGTTTAACTGACTTATACGATGGTCTTTGTTTATGCATTGTTGCATCGAGAATTCAAGTACATTCTTAAACATTAGATCGGGTATTTAACACATTTAACATAGTACATTTAACATCTCTCTAACTCTGTAATAGCCCCCCCCCCCCCCACTCACTAGCCCCCCCCCCCCCCCCCCCAACCCCCCCTCTTTCTCTCTCTCTCTCTCTCTCTCTCTCTGAAACACACGCACGCACACACGCGCGCGCTGGTAACACATATCCACAACAATGTACACTAAGGAAAAAACAGATTGATGTAAACGCTAAACAACAGATGCTTTTTCAAACTCTTCGGCTTTTCTCAACGAAAAGAAATGTGGCACAAATTCATCACAAATATTGATGTCTTTGTTTGTTTATTTAGTTTATTCGTTGTTTACTTATTTTGCGAGTGGTGAGCAATCCAGTTCTATATTTCAGCATCACTTTTTTAAAAGGGTAATGCATACATGTTTATTATTTATTTTAACCTGAGTGCTTATGCCACTGTGTATTATATAATGTCAAGCATCATACTCTTTATCTTTATAAATGAACACATGATAATAATCCAAATGTAGGAATCATGAAAAGCACATGGTAGGCCTAGCTATCTGTTATTGCTGTCAAAATTACAAAACAATTGTGCGGGTTAATGCGGTTTTTGTTTTACAGTGTCATAAAAATATAATGGAAATGTTGATTAATATTGATTATAGTACGTTCCACTAAACTACTTATAACAAGAATATGCAGAGATATATAATGATAGCAAGTATAGGTATAATCTGGAGTATTTTGTGATTGATAATTAGCCTACAATGTATACATAGTAAGGCCTTAATGTCCAGCAGTCTAGCACAAAGATAAATTATGTTGCTTATTTTTATATAGGGTGCAATAATTGTTCTTGTTGATGATGACGATGTTTTGTCGTTGTTTAGACTGACAACTTCTGATTTCTGGTTTTATATCACCCATACCTTAAAACCTAAATTATCCGAAAAGAAGCGTCATGCAGCTATCAAGTTTATTGTTTTAGTGTTGGACAACTGTAAAATCGTGCGGACAGGTTGTCATACAACAGGCAGTGCTTCAGTGAATAGAATCTAATGCTTAACATTTAACATACAATACACCAAACACACAAAAAGTGGCCTCAGCCAATGCTAAATCCACATGCTCCGACTGGGAGGGGCTTCCTGCTCAAGTGGCATGCCAATCAAAGCATCAACTTCAAATTGTATCTGAGAGATCAGCCCAAGACCTAGGGCAGGCACATCAGTTGGAGCTCAATTGCTGATCTGATCACATCCAACGGACTGCTTGCAAAAAGAGAGAGGCTGAGATTTAAGGAGAACAGAATCCATTCTTTCCCTGCGAACCTCTGCTTGAACGCATTCGGTTTCACTTGGTTTTTCTTTCTCCTTTTTTCGCTTCGACTTTGCGTAAGATTTGGTGTAGGAGATGTCATTTCCCCAGTTGGGCTACCCTCAGTATTTAAACTCCACCCAGGCGGTGTACGGAGGAGATCGGCCGGGGATACTGACTGCCTCTGCCCGAGGAGCAAGCTCTGAAATCGCTGCAAATCCGTCCGCCACAGCTGCCGCGGTCACATCGGTGTTGGGCATGTATGCAAACCCGTACGCAGCCCACAACTACAGCGCCTTTCTACCTTACACCAGCGCGGACTTGGCTCTGTTCTCTCAGATGGTAAGTACTTTTATTTTATTTCATGTGAAATCTTCTGATATAAGGAGCCCGACCAATATTTACTTTCCAATTGTGTTACTTTATAGCGAGCTAAACATAAAGAGGACTGCTCGAAAAGACACTTATTGTTGTTTCCGAATGCTCTCGACACTGAGCAACTTGGAAGGACTTCCTTAAAGTTAACTTTAAATATAATTTTTATAAATCCAATAGTATATTCGTCTCGTGTTTTAGTCCATATATACAAACTCCATTAGCGTTTTTTTAACGTTTCGTTCTTTTAAATTAATGAAACTGTTGGTGTACAGTTATAATGGGATAACTTTGCCCATTTTTATTCAAAACACATTTTCTGTCATTCCTACACGAAGCGTAGATTCATAAATGAAATCAATCAGTTTATTGTGATTGTCTAGGATGTTTTTTTCGGAAAGAAAGATTAGAAATACCATGATTTGTTTACTTTTACTTTACTATTTTTATTTATTTATTTTGAATAGGCTATAGAATTGCAGGCCCGTGTGTGTTGTGCTGCACGCCAAGAAACCATAAATATTCTACAATAAGGATGCAATGGAATTATGATTCATTTAAAGCAATAATTCCAGAACTAAGAAAAGCACACAATCGGCGTGCAATTACATTGTATATAATTTCATTTTTCGTTACTCTAAAAGCCATACTCCAAAAGAACACTCGTTAAAAATGACAACAAATAGGCCCCATGTTACACTGGCAGCCGTCGGTTATGCGAAAGTAGCCTACCTTATTTTGTAGTTTGCACTTTTGCGAATTTTTAGTTTAATTGACAGTTGCATGCGGGCGTGCGCGCACAAAACATCATACACATATGTATGCACACACACACACACACACACACGCACACAAGCGACGTTCATACTGTTTTTTTTAAATACAGCTATTGAGAAGAATGAGCTATACTATTTTCTACTAGGATATATTATTTTTAAATGTATTGTGTGAATGAATGGTTTCTATACGAATAATTATGACTAGCCTACATTAAGAATGGCTCAGATAGCCGACGTTGAGGCCTTATACATTGTCAATGTATAATAATAATAGTAATAATAATAATAATAATAATAATAATAATAATAATAATAATAGTCTAATAATAATAATAGAAACATTTGTTATATATTATGAAAATAACCGGCCGGTTAAAATAAGTGAAGGGGGATGTATGTAATGTATTGCGTTTCCGAATTTATTCTGGGCAGTGAGATGCATTAGATACTATATTTTTAACAAAACAAATAATCTTCACTGTTAATGTCATAGCCTATGTGTAGCATAATTGCTTAATATCTTTTATACATACACGATAAGCAAAACACATGCATATCAGCTATATTAATCATGAATCATTAATAAAAATGAACATATTTATACTTTAACGTTGCGTTTAATATAGATGAAAATATATTTTTGCACACATTTAATGTCTGAGTGTTTCCTATATAAAGACGGCCTAGTGTGTAAAGTTTATACGGTCGTCACTAGAGGCCTTCATATTTACCTATGGCACTGACTCTGATTACATATTAGGTAATTCCTTCACAATACAACAAATAGCAAAACTTGTTTGTTCAAAATATTTATAGAGCATATCACATGATACTAACGCTTTTTCTATCATTCTTTTTTTCACTCGCTAGGGTTCCCAATACGACCTTAAAGACAGCCCAGGTGTTCACCCAGCTAGTTTTGCTGCCCATACGTCTCCAGCTTTTTACCCGTACGGGCAGTTCCAATACGGAGACCCTGCCAGGCCTAAAAATGCCACAAGGGAGAGCACCAGTACGCTGAAGGCCTGGCTCAACGAACATAGGAAGAACCCATATCCTACCAAAGGAGAAAAGATCATGCTGGCCATCATAACAAAGATGACACTCACACAAGTCTCCACCTGGTTCGCAAATGCCAGGAGGAGACTCAAGAAAGAGAACAAGGTGACGTGGGGTAGGAGTAAGGAAGACGAAGATGGCAATATATTTGGAAGCGATAATGAGGGCGATACGGAGAAAAATGAAGACGAAGAAGAAATTGACTTGGAGAGCATAGACATTGACAAGATCGATGACAACGATGGAGATCAAAGTAACGAGGATGATGAGGAGAAATCGGAGAGCAGGGATCGAGGAGAGCTGGACGATATGGAAAAGAGACGCACTCTGGCTATTCAAGCACAGGACGCTTTTGACAAATCAAAAAACGTTATTTCTATTGGTAAAGAGCCGTCTGATAGCAACAACAATACGAGAGTACTTTCTCCCAGCGGGCATGGTAGTTTTCAACTGCCAGTAAACAGTAAACCCAAAATATGGTCCTTAGCAGAGACTGCAACTAGTCCCGATAGTTCTCAAAAACCTACGTCGCCTTCTGCTCCTGTTTGTCACACTTCGCCCCAGATCCAGCACCCTGCCTTTCTTCCAAGCCATGGACTGTACACGTGCCAGATTGGAAAGTTCCACAACTGGACAAATGGCGCTTTCCTCGGCCAAAATTCCCTGTTGAACGTGAGGTCTTTTCTTGGAGTAAATCAGCACCACCACAATCACCACCTACATGCACTTCAGCAGCCCACCTCGGTGGTTGTGTCGTCGGTATCAGCACTCGGCAGTGAGAAACCTTCAGAGGATCTAAGTCCAAAACATATAGGTACACAAAGTCCTAATTGTTGCAAACAATTACAGTCGGGAATATGCAGGTCAATATAAGAAAACACTACGAGATTTTTGAACTTATTATATATTTATCTCTCTAACAATGTTTGTCTGTAAAACTCACACACAGTACGCGCGCACGTTCCCACGAACGCACAGAGAGAGAGAGAGAGAGAGTAAAAAATAAGTTTCATAAAATAAATAATGGATTATAACTTTTTTTTAAAACATTCTTTATATCAGCGTGGATGCTGGAGTTATTTATTGACATAAATCAATTCAGTGTGCGCAAGCAGTCTGTTATTATTCACTTATTATGTTATTTATTCATTTTAGAGCGAGAACTTATCCAAAGGACCGAATCTCCATCACAGCCATTACAGTCATCATTTCGACCCGTTCATGACAGGTAAATCGAGTTTCAATATGTTGAACCTGCTTTCTGCAATATTGTCTTTTCATTTCAAATTGTTGTTTTATTTAGGCCTTACTCAAATATATGTGCTGCATAACAAGTATTTTGGCACGTATAATTTCAAAGATCTTTTTCATTTTAGAACTTTGAGCATAGTGTTAGGGAGAACTTTTCTCACGTCACAAAGGTAAACTCTAAGGTGGTTAGTGTGGCTAATTAAGCCACATAGTAGCATGTTTAAGTTACACTTACTCCTCCAGGGATAGAGAAAGTCAGAACTATTTCTTCCAGGACAAGAGTTGTCAAGCTTCCCTATGAAAAAGTAGTGGCAGCCATGTTTTTTTTTTAATTACCCGCCTCCCCTAATTTCTTCCCCCTGGAGAGTATCTACTTATCCAGTCACTGGGCAAAACCGAGGCCTGCGCTATGTGCTTGCCGAATTAAAGACCCAGTCAGTAAGCCCAGGGGACAGGTCTAGCTGAACGGGTTTTTTTCCCACTTGGAGTGCCACAGTAGGCTACTACCACCTACAGAAATGTAATGCTTAGCGTATTATTATTATTATTATTGTTATTATTTTGTTGTTGTTTCTGCGGATTTTGTTGTTCATTGTAGTGCTGGAGATTGTGTTGGTATTAATAATAGCCTATCTTAAATTTAGGCTATTTGTTTTTGTTTAAAAAAAACGACATAATCAATAGCCTGTGAACTCACGCAAGTAAACATTGACATTTTTTTGTTGTAAACAATGGCAATGTCAAAATAATACACCAAGTTGTACATGAGTCGATTTAAATCAACAATTACAATTGTCAAGTAACAGTCCAATATATTTTGGAAAGAGGTGAATATTTATTAAATATACTGAAACAGTTTGAGAACTCAGCTTCTTTAATTTTAACTTTTTTACTTTCTGTTCTTCAGTCCCAGGAATCAGCAAGCAACGCAGCGAGTTCTTACGGCTCTTTCTTCAGCCTGATCAAGACATTTTATCTGGGGGAAAAGGGACTGAACGTACTAATAAAAAGGACAATTTGAAAAATAACTTTCCTCACTGTAGCATTCAGTCGATTACCGAAGAACTGACGTAAATTGATAAAAAAAATAAAACCTGTGGATTGATTTCCCTTATTGTTGTACATTATCACAGCTCTCCTTTCGGTTTCCCCTGGGACATTTGGTATTTCGTCTTTCCTGTGTTTGTGGTTTTTTTTTCTGTAAATTCAGTGATCTAAAATTGTAAATAGAGCGTTTCGGATTTTGTCTAAATCATATATTTTGTCTAATAAACTAAATGAAATTATAGACATTCAAAGAATCTTTTTTTTTATTGACGTATGATTCAATATTAATGGTGTGAGTTATTATTATTATTATTAACTATATGTCTTTTGTGCAATATCCACAGTTCTTCTATTCATAGGCTTTCAAACCTTAGTGTAGCTGCGAATGTAATTTCTTTCTGTATCACCTCTTCTTATTCTTATTCTCAAAGGTAACTCGCAAGTTTGGGACTTTGAACATGCATAACGCATTTAAAATGACAGTATTCACAGAACGAATAGCAGGGAAATTATACAGAGCGGGCGTACTCTGATTTAATTTTATTCAACTTGACTCTGTTAAATGGTGCTACTATAGACGCATTGAGGTGCTAATAAGTTGCCAGATGGTTGTTAGTGACGGAAAATGGACGGAAGCAGCTGGGAAAGTCATGAAGTAATAATGTGGGAACGCCCCGTCCAAACAAAATCAAATGCTTTAACTATTACAAAACTCGCTTTTAAAATAAAATATTAATTGTGAGATATTAGCGGTCATATTAGATTACTGGTTAAAGTATTACACAAATATTTTACAGAATACTGGATGTAAAGTAATAAACTTTTGCAAAAAATACATATGATACATGGCAGCAGCAATAGTAGTCGTAGTAGCAGCCTCGTAGTAACAACAATAATAATAATAATAATATAGCAGTAATAGTAGAACAGTAGTAAATACCACGATTGCAAATATAGATTTTTTAAATAAACGACAAGTTTATCAATGTTTTTTAAGTAAGGCCAAGTTTACTTATATGGTTGTGTAACTAATTAACAAATATGACGATTACTGGCTATTATATTACAGTTCATGATTGTAGCAGTATTGCACGGCTACCACTACTTCAACTATTGCTTGAACTTGAACTATCATAACTATGACTAACCCACTTGGCAGTAGCTAGTACACTTCATAAATTAAATATATTCATTTAATTTGAAAATACTGGTTAAAATTACTGTTGTAGTTGAAATGAACTGGAATGCACTTACACGAGGATGCAAATTTTAAATATTATTAAAATCACTTAATCCATTATTGTGTTTCTAGGCTAATTAAAGCTGAAACAGGTAAGCTATTGATCAAAAAATCTAAACGACCCCACATTTGGTTTTCCGTGCAGAGTCTATCTTACATTTAAATACATTTACAACAAAATGAGATTATTCACATATAATATGGTTATGTGAACGATAAAGCCAGTGGCACGTTCAGTTGCCTCTTTATGGCAGGATCACAGCGACCTCTATGGGCGAATATGAATAAATTATCTGTTTTTTTCAAGACGTTTGTAAACCAGTTCAGTTTTCAATCAAAATCAAACTATAATAGTGAACTATTTATATGGTTGTGTTAAAATACAGCTTAACACAAAATAACGTATGTTTCAAAACTCTGATGCACCGTGTATTTTGTTCTGTTCAAAAAGGCTGGAAGACGGTTGTATTTACCTTTTGTAGAATTTGCTTTTTAGAAGCTTCCAAAATCAGTGTTTTCAGAGTGTTTTCGTCCAACAAAAGGCTATTATGTTGCGTGAGATACAGAACGCTGAAGTGTTGTGTATTGTTACATTTGCGTGTTTAAAAAATCACAATGAAACACCTCCACACGAATATCCTTGTCCACGTCTTAGTAGTTATGAATTATATTATGTGCAAATTATATTATATTGTATGTTTAATAAAATAATAGAACAACGTCTGAAAAAAAACGCTTGTGTATGCCATATTCATAAGAACTAAAACAGAACGACCCATATCTGGTTTTTAATCGATACAACACATATGTGTAATAAATGGTGACCGTACATTTCATTTCAATACTTTAAAGACGATGAATATTACCAGTCACCATTAAAATAGCCTACGTATTTTACGATCGTTAAAATAAAAACCTGAATATACCCTATTAGTGCGTCCCAGATATTAATTTCTATTATAATTCTACATCTAATTATAATCCATTTGTTCAGCGAAGGACTACAACTCAGTAAAAATAAGTTAAAAACTTACCATTGTATTATGGTGATTTTATATTAAAATACAAATTCCAGATATATAGCTAGAAATTCCATATAAAAAATTATTTGTGAACAGCATTGATTTGCCTTTTTTACTAATCGGGGTAGGGTTGTGTAAGAGAATGAATATGCAGCTATACTTTTATTTCCCCGCTAAAAATGATCTTTGGCAAAATTTGACAAAATAGACGCAAATAAGTTTTAGTTCATTTTAATGCACGCTCGGCGGATATGCAAAACCTTTATATTTGCCTTGCCTTCAGTCAATCAGAACTCTCTGTTTTTGAATAACTATTGAAAAGTACACAAAGTACACATATCCCCAGCAGGGCAATTTTATTTATTTGACGTTGATAAATGTAATACGCGTAGCCTATTGGATCTGCGCATGGCCACATTCTATGATTCACGCACTATAAGTTTAACTTGCCCTTGTAAGTGACTCTTAAAGATAAAAGCAAAAGCCCCGTAGCCATGTCCCGACATTAAAATGTTAAACAGACCCATATTTAAACAACTGGTGACTGAATACTAATATAGAAACAACCTCCGCTCACTCGTTCGTGAAAACGTTCTGAAGTACATTGGGGGACAAAGGGCCTCGCTTTCCTGTAATCGAGGCAGGTGTAGAGGTTCACCCCCCCCCCCCCCCCTCCAGCCATTTAAAAAAATCATATCTTCTCATGAGCATTTGTGGTCGAAATTAAATAACCTCCTGGTGTCCCATTTATTTCCTTTGTTGCCAACCAGCGTGAGGTTAGTAGAGGCTTTAGCTGGAGGCCATAATATTGTGATTTCCTAATATATACAAAATTATTCATTTAGCAGTGGTTGTACAGTGAATTGTCTAATGAGTAATAAACAGGGTGGGAACCTATAATTAGGCTGTCACTTCCAGCCATTTTCTCACACTGCCTCGGGGAAATACTGCGAAGGAGAAGAGGGGGCATCGACAGACGAGAATAAAACGGACGAGGAAATGATACAAAAAGAAGAGAGCTAAATGCGAACCAATATAGAAGGTCACTTATGTACTAAAGGCCAGAGCTGACGAAATTATTTTTGAATAATAATAATAATAATAATAATTTAAAAAAACAATAATTTATGAAATCGATGACTATTTGTTTTTTCGTTGTTTTAAGAAGAAAGACGCGTGATATATTTTGTCCAACAAGGGAAAATATGGAATTTTAAAAATTTTGAGATGTGAAATTTCGATATTGACAACACTTCAAAAATAACGGCACAAAACCATTAAAACAAAGTTTAATCATAGGCCTAAGGAATATACTACAAGTGAAATGCAGTTAAATCGACGTCATCGTTATTGTCATCCTCTCTACCGAAAATAAAATAAATTATGTTCTTTTATATAGCCTAGACTCGTAAAAAAAAGTAGAAAATATGCGAACGCGAATTTCTGGTTAGAATAAATGTTGACAAATCACACAACTGGAAAGCTAGGCTTGGAACCGCTGTAACCCTGGACAGAAAGCAGTGCTGGGAGTTAATATTTTTGTAGCGTATAGGCCTACGTGACTGTACATCATGCAAACGTGGGATTGTTGGTTGGCCCTCGGATAATTACAGGTTTTTGTCATGGGCTGTTGCTTCCACACAAGGCAGTGTCCTTTGTTGCTGGACAAGTGTTGTCTCTCCCTTTGCTGCCTACAGCTCTGTCACAATGTAGCAATCCATTTATTTTCTTGCTGAATTGTGCAGAGAGTGAGGTGACCAGAGGAAAGTTTGTCACTGTCTTGTCATTTTGGCAGAGGCAGGCCATTCACACACCCTCTGCCCTAATACACAAATGCCACCCCCATTTTTTTTCTAGAATACTCTGTTCCTTTTGAAAATGCCGCCAGTATCTCTGAACCACTAATCCATTTATCTAGTTTCATGAGTGCAGCGGTTGAATACCTACACAATAGTCCATCCCAGCTGGGAACAGGGCGTCAGGGGAATCCAGTAGTCACACACCCACAGTTGCTTTACACCATGTTCAGTTGAGTATTTTGCTGCTGCTTGTTTCAGAGCACAATGGTATGAATGGGACGGATGCCTTGGTCACAGTCTTTTCTTCACAGGCGCGATGGGTGACTGTTAGACCTGACACAGGAAGAGCCTCTGCTCCCTTGGAACAGGGTCATAGCTCTCACACCAATAGCAAGAAATTGGTACTACTTGCTCTTATACAGTGTACATATTGAGCCATGTGTGTGCACGTGTGTGTGTGTGTGTGTGTGTGTGTGTGTGTGTGTTTATATAGACACTCCTGACTAGAGCAGACAACGGAAGTGGAGTGGCTTCATTCTGTACTAAATAAAGTAGATTTCTTCAGTTAACGGTCCAGCTTATTCTGGAGTATTTAGATCATCCCCTGAATCTTGGACAGGAAGCTGACAGCAATAAAATGGGTTGCAGTTCTGTGACAGAAAATTTCAGAAAACCGGCCTGTCAACAATGTGTCCGCTTCAGTTTCTCTCATTGCCCTTGTTATATCTGACACAAATTAAATCAATTTGTTTCTTGATTGAATTATGGATCCCCCACTAAAAAACGATGTCTGTAAAAGTCTGCAGAGGTAACATTTTAATGTTAAAAATCATCCAGGCTGTTATAGCTGATATAGTACTTTAAAGTTTAAAGTTTTTGTGTTGGTGAAAACAAGGCCCTCTGATTATTGCTGTTGTTGAAACTTTACTCGCTGCCTTATTTTGTACAGAAATATTGTGAGTGCAAGGCTGAGAAGAATGTAGCCTTTCCGATGTCCGGTTGTAATGTTACGCGATTCCACAGAGCCACTTACAGAAGCCCTCGCCTCACTATTTTTAGAAGTCCTATGTTGTTCCTCCTGTGCACTGGCTGCTGGAGGAAGCTAAATATGCTGGCTTCGTTATTATACTTGTGGGTCATGTTCTCCAGGAGGGCTGCAACGATGCTTATTTATAGCAGTCGGTTTCTACCCTCAAATTAAGAGGTTCCAAGTTGGTTTTAAAAACAAGGCCGTAGAATCTGGTGCTAAACTAAAATGTGAAACGGAGAAGTCTCTTTTGTATACGGCTGAAAAAGCGGAGCGGAGAGGTGGCAGCGAGCACGTTGGGCACGTGTAACAGGCGGCACAGAGAGGGCGTTCGGCACTGTTAGTGAGAACGCTCTGTGCAGTCGCTCCGCTCACCGGTAACAGAGACCCTGGCCATGGTCTGGCCCTTATTCGCTGCTGCTATTGTCCTGTGCATAGTTAATGAAGAGCAGGCTTCAAGTTGGGAGCCTCGCCCCTTGAGAAGAAATTTCCACTGTGACAGATAATAAAATCTGACTTTCCTTCTGCTTTTCTGATCTGCTGCCATTGTGGGTTTGGGATAATTCCAGTGGGCTGCACAAAAGGAAGTTCAGGCATCTGAAGTGTCACTGCACAGCTGGGGCAGAGAGAAAGACTGTCCGTTTAGCGGATGCTCCCAGCACATGTGCACAACAGAAGGCAATGTCCAATGCACTTCTCCTCCTTAGGCCTACACTGTGCTTGTTCTCACCAAGGCCCGCTAACCCATAAAACTGGGTTCTCCCTCAAAGGATTTGGAAGTACACAGGAAAACAGGAAGATTTTTACACACAGACACACACACAAACATATCGTCTATTTGTTGTTAAACATTTTTTTCATAAAATTCATCTTCAATAAGTCCACGGTATAGCGTCAGTTATAGACATTCTGCCAGAATTCACGCTTACTGGAATTGTTTGACCTTAAATTTTGTTAAATCAACATTATCTAGATTCAAGTCTACAGTTCAATAAAGGTTTTCTTTTTTTACATTTTCAACTTCTAAAGGTTTATTTTGTGGACACATTTATTTGATTGTGTTTATATATCATTTTCACAGCTGTCATATTTTGGCAGACATGCACACCTACATCAGGTAGAAATGTTCCACATGCCTAACTGAAGAACCCCAGAAAGCAAATAATGTCCGTGCCCCTATGTCACATACTGATATCAAATCGAACCAATTTTTTAGTTTTTGTACCATATTCAACAAGACTACACACATGCATGTGGATTTTTAAAAAACATATCTTCGGTCCAGTATATCCTGTTTAATTCTGCCTGGGATAAAGAGAATTTTCAGTGCAACTACATGCATTTTTAGAAGAAAATGCACTTTACTTTACTAAATTACATTATGGTTCCTTTTGGATATATTTTGTTGTTTTTAAATTTTGGAAATGAGAATTCTAAAAGACAATGCACAAATCTCTGACCTTTATTTGAAATACTTTATTGGACATCGGTAAAATTCCTGCAGATTACTGGCAACTTTAGAAGAACCATCTCGTTTTATATATTATTTGTTAGGTTAGTAATTATGTTTCATAATAATTGTCAGAGATCCGCATGAGTGTTTGATTTTGGGTTTTAACTGTCTAAAAATATGAAGAGGTTGATTGCATAGAACCCACAACCCCCTCAATAATACAAAGGTATGTGAATGATGATTATTCACTTTTTTTGCGTTAAAGCAATCATTCAACCCCCCCCACCCCCCAAGCTGACAATCATCCTCCCTCCCCCACCCCAGTCAACAATTTCCTCCATTCCAAAGTTCTTTAGTTTGGTTCTGAATTTTGAACCGACTCTCAATATGACATTCCATAGGGAATATAGAAAAATGGGGGTACATTTTTTACATTGCCTATGTATTATTTCAAAATGCTTTTTCGTAAATTTATATCACTAACATACATTGGTTCAGTTTCTAGTGAGGTTCTATTACTTTATTCTAAATTTTGCAAAACTATTTATACAATTCTTCCTACAGTGAGCAAAATTGATAGAAAGACATGATTATTGTTAATTAACTTCCAGCTCAGAGCTCCAAAAACCTGTACAATGTCACTGGAAAACCGCAGCAGAAATGACATCATCTTAGAATCAAATGTCCTTCTCCAGAGAGGGAGTGTGTGTTACACAGGCCTACTGGTCTGTTAGTCCAACAGCTGGACTATGTGTGTGTGTGTGTGTGTGTGTGTGTGTGTGTGTGTGTTTAACACAGAACTAACAATCTGCTAGTTCTTTTTTACAGCCGTTGGCATTGTATCCATCACAACATAAGATGGAGCTCCTCAGTAAGCAGACATAACCAAATGGTACAAAGCTTCCTATGGGGTAATACCTTCCCCCTCAGGGTGAATAGAGACACCTGTGCACTCATTCACCTCAGCCACAAAACTTGGTACCTTAACAGAGTGCAGAGTGGTGCAGGGTAAACAAAAATTGGCAGACTCATGACACTGTAGGACAAAGAAATTGAAAACATTGTCTTTATTTATTTGTTTACTTCATCAATTAAAAACCAAGAGTCATTGGCTGATAAAAATGGATGATTTCTTTTCAACCACCCCCTTTAAGACAAATATATATATATATATATATATATATATATATATATATATATATATATATATACATACAGTACTTGGTATCTATGATCAATGCAATACACAGTACTCAATATGCATTATGTTATAGCTGGTGTTTTTCTGATGTTGCAGGCACGTGATTTATTCGACTTCAGCCGCATGTTTCCCTTTGGAATAGACTTTTGTACTGGTTAGAAATGTAAATTGAAAGCAACTTTTTAAAGAAGTCACATCCAGATATTGTTTTATAATAATAAGATTAAGATTGCATAAAATAAGTTGACATTACATTACATGAATCTGGCAAAGTGTACAATAAGTGCATACCGAAGGTAATTGAAGCAACTACAAACAGGTCAGATAAAGTACAGTTCTATCGTAAAGTAGCAGCTATCCATAACCATGAACATCAAGTCTAGTTTACACAGTAAGCTGTGACTACGTAAGTCTTCTTACTAAGTCAGTAAGCTGTGGCTTAGTCTTAAGAGAAGTGAGGCCGGATTATGAGAGACATGATAAACTACAACATCAAGGTCAAGACACTACAGTGCTACATGAAAGTGCTAATTAAACTAATGGAAGCACACACACACACACACACACACACACACACACACACACACACACACACACACACACACACACACACACACACACACACACACACAGGCTTGGATGACATAACATTCTACCATTGTAAGGAGTGTAGGAAAATAGTTCTCCAGGGTAACTGATAGTGCCAGAGACAGAGGGTAAACCATGTGATTCACGTTATGTTTGAGTTTTATTATTGAGACCATATGAAATATATGAACAAAGCATATTTCTACGGCAAATCATGTTCGCATCAAAGTTTAAAAATACTTATCCCCAATCTCAAGGAAATGCCATCACATTTTACTGTGATCTGCAAGACATCTGCCACTAATGCTGTCCAGCATGTGGTCATCTCTGTTCTCCTTCTTTTATCTCCTCACCAATGAGAGAAAATCGCTTACTTTGCTTGACACATATTGCGGGGTTCATTCAGGCACATCGGAGAGATTTATTCTTGCCATGATAGAAAAGACGCTAATGTCAGAGGTTTGGTGAGAATGAAGAAATGATCTGATGCATATCTCAACAGACTCGCAATAAATACCCAGATGGATATCAAGGAATCTGCTTGACTTTACAAAAACACAAGACGTGGAAGTACAATAACCTCCTATCATTCTTCTCACCTGCAACAAAAAAATGGGGAATAGACATATTTGCAATAAGGGCAAATATTTATTGCTGTTAATATCCAAAGGGGGGGGGGGGGGGAATCCACAAAAGACACATTTGCAGCAAGATTGGCATCAAGAGCCCTGTCGTGTGAAAGTCAGTCGTGAATAGCACGTACTCTAAAGTGCATCTGTGAAAGGGAAGCTGATGGGCGTGCTTCTCCTGCTTTCTTGGTGATTGCACATTTCTTGGAGCGCACTGTGCGAGCTCGCCCACGACGTGACACCTGAGCATGTTCCCGTTCCAAATGGCAGCTGCAAGGCCCTGGGCTGCGGGGTGAGATGGACAGAGAGGCGAGACGGACCCGAGGTTCCAGACAAGAGAGGTGCCCCACCTTCCATGGACACATTTGTTATTTTACACCCAGATATTGGGGTGGAGGAGGGTTCAATAAAAAAATGGCGTGGTGTAAGAAGAGGATTGAAATACAAGAATGGCTACAGCCCAGACAGGTGTGGCATTTCTTATCCATGGCAACCATTCCCAGTGCATGTCATTATTCTGGCAACTAAGCAGCAGTATTAATATCAACTAATTAATTTAAAATAGAATATTCCACATTTTCTATAGACTCTCCATTACATTTATAGTAATTCATTTAGATATACTGTATTTCTGTTTTGTTTTTTTAAAGTGAAATACTAATTACTCAATTTTAATGACTATGCATTATACATGTATTTGAACTAATACTACACAGAAAAATGCAAAGAATTCAAGCCCATTTTTTAGATGAGGACACTGTTCAATCTAATATGAATTTTACATTAGCTTCGTTTTGTTTCTCTGAAAAAAATATCGTACCATTTTAAAATATATGCAATGAAAGAAAGAAGCTCTGTCCTGCTTTATATTGGTAATACATATTATATAGGTGTGTATGCCTTTGTTTAAAATTTAATGAGCATGTCAATCTGCACTATGGTTGGATCCCTTTCCTGTGATTTGGGCCAGGAGTCAGTAGGCCAGGGACAAAAATCTGTGTACAGTGCCTTGCCTTTTAACTAAGATTAGTACAGTTCTAATGCGCTGCATCCTTTAAAATATGTATCAAAGCTGCTGAAATGCCAGCAGTTGGTATGTGGCAGGCAGGGGAGAGGAGGATTGGATGATGAAGTTATCCCAACTTCCAAGTACACAGCGGGCTGTTCCAGCCTGTTCTTTGCAAGCTCGCCATTGTAATCAGCCGTTCCTCGCGCCGAAGGGAGAGGGAGGGGACGGCGCTATCTGCCGTTTCGACACGAGGTCTGGCACATTGATCGTTTGCTCTCCATCTCTCCTCAGGAAGCACTGCTGAGAAAATCTTTATGAACTCCCGGGCCCGTCGGCCCCGCTTAAAAATCTGCCAGTTTAACAGCTGTGTAGAGCTGGGCCGGGGATAAAACACTTGGAAGTGTGTGGCTTACACCATGGGGCGAGTCTTTATGAGGCTTCCTGTGTGGAGGCTGCTGCTGAGGGTGTTAATTGGCAGGCTATGAAGAGCCGCATACCTGCCCTTCATAATCCAGGCGTGGGCAGCAGGCAGCGGGGAAACCTAACGTTTACCCAACGCCAACCCTCCACACTCAGCTCTGCCGCTGACCTTTACCGCTCTCCAAAGGCAACAAAGGCCCCTCCCGGTAACCTATCTATCCTAACTACAGCAACACAGGCCCCTCCCATTAACCTATCTATCCTAACTACAGCAACACAGGCCCCTCCCATTAACCTATCTATCCTAACTACAGCAACACAGGCCCCTCCCATTAACCTATCTATCCTAACTACAGCAACACAGGCCCCTCCCATTAACCCATCTATCCTAACTACAGTAACACAGGCCCCTCCCATTAACCTATCTATCCTAACTACAGCAACACAGGCCCCTCCCATTAACCTATCTATCCTAACTACAGCAACACAGGCCCCTCCCATTAACCTATCTATCCTAACTACAGCAACACAGGCCCCTCCCATTCACCTATCTATCCTAACTACAGCAACACAGGCCCCTCCCATTAACCTATCTATCCTAACTACAGCAACACAGGCCCCTCTCGGTAACCTATCTATCCTAACTACAGCAACACAGGCCCCTCCCATTCACCTATCGATCCTAACTACAGCAACACAGGCCCCTCCCATTAACCTATCTATCCTAACTACAGCAACACAGGCCCCTCCCATTAACCTATCTATCCTAACTACAGCAACACAGGCCCCTCCCATTAACCTATCTATCCTAACTACAGCAACACAGGCCCCTCCCATTAACCTATCTATCCTAACTACAGCAACACAGGCCCCTCCCATTCACCTATCTATCCTAACTACAGCAACACAGGCCCCTCTCGGTAACCTATCTATCCTAACTACAGCAACACAGGCCCCTCTCGGTAACCTATCTATCCTAACTACAGTAACACAGGCCCCTCCCATTCACCTATCTATCCTAACTACAGTAACACAGGCCCCTCCCATTAACCTATCTATCCTAACTACAGCAACACAGGCCCCTCCCATTAACCTATCTATCCTAACTACAGCAACACAGGCCCCTCCCATTCACCTATCTATCCTAACTACAGCAACACAGGCCCCTCCCATTAACCTATCTATCCTAACTACAGCAACAAAGGCCCCTCCCATTAACCTATCTATCCTAACTACAGTAACACAGGCCCCTCCCATTCACCTATCTATCCTAACTACAGCAACACAGGCCCCTCTCGGTAACCTATCTATCCTAACTACAGCAACACAGGCCCCTCTCGGTAACCTATCTATCCTAACTACAGTAACACAGGCCCCTCCCATTCACCTATCTATCCTAACTACAGTAACACAGGCCCCTCCCATTAACCTATCTATCCTAACTACAGCAACACAGGCCCCTCCCATTAACCTATCTATCCTAACTACAGCAACACAGGCCCCTCTCGGTAACCTATCTATCCTAACTACAGCAACACAGGCCCCTCTCGGTAACCCATCTATCCTAACTACAGTAACACAGGCCCCTCCCATTCACCTATCTATCCTAACTACAGCAACACAGGCCCCTCTCGGTAACCTATCTATCCTAACTACAGCAACACAGGCCCCTCTCGGTAACCTATCTATCCTAACTACAGTAACACAGGCCCCTCCCATTCACCTATCTATCCTAACTACAGTAACACAGGCCCCTCCCATTAACCTATCTATCCTAACTACAGCAACACAGGCCCCTCCCATTAACCTATCTATCCTAACTACAGCAACAAAGGCCCCTCCCATTCACCTATCTATCCTAACTACAGCAACACAGGCCCCTCCCATTAACCTATCTATCCTAACTACAGCAACAAAGGCCCCTCCCATTCACCTATCTATCCTAACTACAGCAACAAAGGCCCCTCCCATTAACCTATCTATCCTAACTACAGCAACACAGGCCCCTCCCATTCACCTATCTATCCTAACTACAGCAACAAAGGCCCCTCCCATTCACCTATCTATCCTAACTACAGCAACACAGGCCCCTCCCATTCACCTATCTATCCAGACTACAGCAACACAGGCCCCTCCCATTCACCTATCTATCCTAACTACAGCAACACAGGCCCC
The DNA here is from genome assembly GCA_029718625.1 of Synaphobranchus kaupii. Lineage (NCBI taxonomy): Eukaryota > Metazoa > Chordata > Actinopteri > Anguilliformes > Synaphobranchidae > Synaphobranchus > Synaphobranchus kaupii. The sequence goes on along the minus strand of CM056382.1, from coordinate 32,022,198 downwards.
TCCCATTCACCTATCTATCCAGACTACAGCAACACAGGCCCCTCCCATTAACCTATCTATCCTAACTACAGCAACACAGGCCCCTCCCATTAACCTATCTATCCTAACTACAGCAACACAGGCCCCTCCCATTCACCTATCTATCCTAACTACAGCAACAAAGGCCCCTCCCATTAACCTATCTATCCTAACTACAGCAACACAGGCCCCTCCCATTCACCTATCTATCCTAACTACAGCAACAAAGGCCCCTCCCATTAACCTATCTATCCAGACTACAGCAACACAGGCCCCTCCCATTCACCTATCTATCCTAACTACAGCAACACAGGCCCCTCCCATTCACCTATCTATCCAGACTACAGCAACACAGGCCCCTCCCATTCACCTATCTATCCAGACTACAGCAACACAGGCCCCTCCCGGTAACCTATCTATCCCGACGATGGCAAAGAAGGCCCCTCCCACTGCCCGATCTATCGCAACAATGGCAACAAAGGGTCCTCCTGGTAACCAACCTCCAGGCGATGGTGTGGACGGAACACCCCAAACTCTCTGACTGCAATGTACCCTGGGAGAAAAACACTAGGTGAGGCTGAAAACTGAAGGGGGCTGTTCCCTCTTTTTTAAATTTTATTTTTGTCTTTGCTTTTGCTTTTTACTCTTCTTTTTTATTTTATTGTCCTTTGGGGGGGGGGGGGGGGGGGCTGAGTGTGAGGGCCAAAAAAAAAGTTACTAATCCCACTGTGCCCATCCACCAAGAAGTACTGTAGTGTACACAGAGAGGAGTTCTCTCAGGTTAATCTCCTGAGTAAACTGCAAGAAGTCTGCACACATTTTGAATGCATGCACACAATATGTCCAAGGGCAGGGAACCTAAGGCAAAACTAAAATTTCAAAAAGCCGCTAACAATGTAACCTATTGCTTATTACACAATATTTGTATATTACAAGCCATTATACACAATGGGCTTTGTTTACTAAGACCTTTAGTGTGTGATTGGTCATGATATTTGTTTTGCACCAATCATGGGTTGTGTTATTAGTTTTGCGTGTGCTAAAAGGTTTTGCACATTCTAAAGGTCTTAGTAAATTAGGTCCAATATGTTTACCTCAATTCAGTCACTGTGGGTGATGTGCTAGTATCAGAGAAATGCAGCACTTAAATTCACCCATCCTCCCAGGTGGTAGAATTGCGCCCTAGCCAGGCCAGTGCTGATAGTCCTGCGGGCTGAAACACAATTGCCCGTAAAGTCACCCAGAAAGGTGATTCAGTCACCCTGCCTCTTGGTGAATTAGCGACGCCTGTGGTCCGTTAGGTGCATTGCAGCCTACCTCTTCCAGCTGTGTAAGTGGCGCAATGGCTGCGCAGCTCAGCCGGTGGGTGGACTGCAGAGTGAAAAGGCGCAGCAGCTGGCTGAACATAATTTGAAGGATGCACATTCTTGTCTGCGCTCTTATGGAGGAGGTTTCAGGACTGGGATGGACCCACAAATATGACTGCTGATTCCAACTTGAGAGAAAAGTAAAATCCTGTATGATGGTTTATTTTTAAGACCAAACAACATGCTGGTGTAACTTTGCCAGATGTTATGGGAGATTCAGCTTCATTCACCCGTCACATTTTTAAAGACAGACTAGCAAATGGAATACTTGCTTATATACGACTCCTGAATGTGAAGGAAAGAGGTCGTTGCAGTTAGGTTGTAAGTGCTAACACACTGGGGCTTTGGATAGCCTAAACTGCAGTAAAACTGCAGGCACAAACAGACTTGGGTGTGACCCCCATCCAGTCAGCACATTCCCTGGTAGCATGTCAATCCGATTAACGGAAGGCGTGTCCCTGTGCGGCATGCATCACCTCTTACCGAACGCACAGGAACGCCTCTTTTAATAAAAATCACAGAAATATCAGTGGGTGACATGTGCGACCAAATGCAACAGATCCAATAGGACTGAAGCAAAGGAAGAATGGAGAGACTTGGGATGTGGCTCACCATATGGCCTCCAGACGAGACCCAGCTCACCGCACTCTACTGAGGAAAGACAAACACAGACCAGTGTCCCCTGTCCATTTCACAAGTCCATCCCCAAACAGCTGTAAACATCACATTTTAAAAATAACATAAAATCCAGAGACACTGAAACAGCACTGGAATCAACTACTGAAGGAGTGAGGTTTGGTAATTACTAACAGATAGACAGTTTGTATAAGCATCTTTGAGGACTACTTTCCTTACAAATAACGAAGAGAATTTAAAGGGTAATTCCACCCAAAAATGATGTTTGGTTTGTAGAAAAGTAGCTCTCCTCCTGATTAAAATGAGCTCTTAGCCAACTTTCTACCTATAGTGAGAGCAGAGCTATAGGGGGCTGGCCATTTTACTGCTAGTGCCTGCCTGCAGCGCAGAGTCTTTTTGAGACTAGAGAGGTCACGTAACTCGCTGGCAAGTTATGTAACAGTTATACTGATAAAATACTACCATCAAACAGGGGAAATACGGCCCTTCATTTATCTATGTTTGGTATTGTGAAAACATTAGCCAGCCTAGCCAGAAGTCTGCAACACTTAGCTAGGCTACGCACCCCGGTTCCATGTCGGAAAATCAACCCCGACCTCCCGTTTTTCATTATGAAAATGCTTTTGTATCAACCAACATGCTGATACAGAATGTTAAACATATACAATTAAAAGTTAAAACGTCATTGTTGTAGGCTACATGTTAGCCATTTCAGCTATGTTTGCTAGCAAAGCCAGAACTATCCCAGTTTTTTTTGCAACACACTGATGTTGGTAAAAACATGGAAACGACACATTTATCACCCCGATATCCAACTTTCTTCCATTAACGAATGCAAGGTTAGCTACTATATCCTACTGCATGGCAAACATACTGCATGTAATCGAACGCTCAAAGCCAAACCGTTCAATTATGATCAGCTAGCTAATGTTAGTCTACTTAATGGTCATAGATCATAATGTAACCTTAGTTGAATCCTTACCGGGTGATTCAATAAGGCAGACGAAAATGTAAGCTACAGGGAATCAGGGAATACCGGAGGAGCTGTAACGTTCCGTTCCCGTCCTGTCCGTTTTCCATGTTTTCCTTGTTTCCTTCCGTGTCATGTTGGATCCCTTGTCCGTGTTTCCCTCCTGGCTGTGGACTGGGCGTCTCCCTCGGGTACTTTTGGTTTCATTTTCCACTTTAGCTTCCGCCTATCACTCGCCCCTCTCGTTACTCACATTCCTCACTGCTGTGCTTCGGCAATCACTCCTGATTTAACATCACACCTGTTTCTCGTTTTCTCCTTCACTTCCTGCACCATTTAAACCCCTGGCTGGCTGCTATTCAGCGCCAGTTCGTTGACTAACCTACCGTGTTTGTTTCGTATCCCGTTTCTGGTCCAGTGTTTGTGAGCCTGCTGGTTCATACCTGTTCGCCTGGTTTCCTGTCTGGTAGCTATCTCTGCTAAACTTTCGCTGCTGCATGCATTTACCTGTTTCCCTTCAAAACCTCCAGACGCCGCAGTTCCAGTCTTCCCGCAGCTGTGTTTGTCCTCCCCGTGTTACGTACCTCCCGTACTCGTGTTGCGGTACCAGGACCTCTGCATGCCAGCCGGCTTACGCCAGTATTGCCCGAGCTACGCCGCACCTTCCAACTCGGCGGTGCATTCACCAGCTACAGTCCTGTCACAACACCCTGCCTTTAACCTCTGCTTTCTGCCCGGTTACTCAAGCTACCCGGTCCAGTTTCCAGTCCTGTTCCAGCCCAGTTCCGATCCAGTTTCCAGTCCAGCTCCAGTCCAGTTTCCAGTCCAGTTCCAGTCCAGTTCCGGTGTTTTAGACACCTCCGTTCAAGTCCAGTTCCGGCTTGGAACAAGTTCCGTGCCGTCCCCTGTGTTCCTGAGTGGACCTTCCGGTCCAGCTTCCAGTCCAGTTCCAGTCCAGTTCCGGTGTTTTAGACACCTCCGTTCAAGTCCAGTTCCGGCTTGGAACAAGTTCCGTGCCGTCCCCTGTGTTCCTGAGTAGACCTTCCGGTCCAGTTTCCAGTCCAGTTCCAGTCCAGGTCCGGTGTTTCATACACCTCCGTTCAAGGCCAGTTCCGGCTTGGAACAAGTTCCGTGCCGTTCCCGTTTCCTGAGTGGACCTTCCGGTCCAGTTTCCAGTCCAGTTCCGATCCAGTTTCCAGTCCAGTTCCAGTCCAGTTCCAGTCCAGTTCCGGTGTTTTAGACACCTCCGTTCAAGTCCAGTTCCGGCTTGGAACAGTTCCGTGTTTCTTCAAGTCCAGCTCCGGCTTGGAGCAGTCCTCAGTTGGACGCTATCCTGTGTTAACTAACTAACCTGTTTTGCTCCCGTGTACAGCTTTGGGACCACCCCAACGCTTAATAAAGTTCCACTTTTTGTAATCTGTCTCCTGGTCGTTGCACTTGGGTTCGTCCCGTATCAGGATCGTAACAGAACGAACTGGCCAACAATATGGACCCAGCCGATCTGGAACAGATTCGCCACGCCTTCTCCTGCCAAACTGCGATCAGCGACCAACAGGGTCGCCGTTTGGATGATGTGCTGGAAGTAGTTAGGGGCATCACGGAGCAAGTATCCCAACTTTCGCTCCACCAACCGCTACTACGGATTCCAGCCAACCCTACTCCTTCCTCTCCCGAACCCCATCCGGAGGCACCGGCTCCCACTTCCAGCCGTGAGCCCCGTGTACAACACCCCGAGTTATATCGCGGGGGGTTGGGGAGATGTCGTGAATTTCTCCTTAAATGTGACATAGTGTTTCGGATGCAGCCCTCCTCCTTCGCCTCTGACTCCAGCAAGATCGCGTTCATTATGAGCAGCCTGGGAGGGAGCGCCCTGGAGTGGGCTACATCCATCTGGGACAGCCAGGCTCCGTTATGCAGCAACTTCGCAGCCTTTGCGGCAGAGATGCGACGTGTGTTTGAACACCCGACCTGTGGACGTGACGCTACCCAGCGTCTGCTTCAAGTTCGCCAAGGCAACCGCAGTGTCGCAGAAATGGCCATTCAGTTTCGTACCCTCGCCGCGGAGTCAGGATGGAATGACGCCTCCCTCCAGGGGGCTTTCCGCCAAGCTCTCAGCGAGGAACTCAAGGACCAGCTTGCCACTCGGGAGGAATCCAACTCCCTTAATAGCCTCATCAGCCTCGCTATAGCCATCGATAATCGTCTCCGCATCCGGGCCCGGGAGCGGGGAGGAAGTTCCGGGCGTCATTCGCCCTCCGTCGTCTCTAATGTTCATTCACACTCCATCACTGGATCTCGGGCGCCTACGGGCGGGTCCGAGGAAGAGCCCATGCAACTGGGCAGAGTTGCGGTCAATCCCGAGGAGCGTCAGCGCCGTCAGCGCACCAGATCCTGTTTCTATTGCGGCAAGCCTGGCCATCAGATCGCCTCCTGTCCCATTCGCCCAAAGGAAGGGGCTCGCCAGTAAGACTGGGCGTACTGACGAGCCCCATCGTCCCCAACCATGCTGCCCAGGACCGCCTCATGTTCAAGGCTACTCTCCTTTGGAGGGACAAGACCCTATCTTCTTCGGCCCTAATTGACTCCGGAGCTGACGCCAGCTTCATGGATATCACCGTCGCCAGGAGGGCCGGCATTCCCACGGAACGTCTCACTTCACCCATTTCAGCTCTAGCTCTGGACGGTAGGAGTTTGGGGTTAGTTACCCACTCCACCGTTCCTATCCAATTAATTCTATCTGGCAATCATCGGGAGTCCATTCAGCTATTACTGATTAACTCCCAACAATCTGCTCTGGTTTTAGGTCAGACCTGGCTTCGCCTCCACAATCCCCATATTGACTGGAAAGCCGGTCGCATCCTGGCGTGGAGTGCCCACTGTCTAGCCAGCTGTCTCCGTTCTGCACTACCCCCTCCGGGGCCCAGTAAACCCTGTTCCATGCAACCTATACCGGATTTAACGAATGTTCCCAGCGAGTATCACGACCTCGCGCAAGTATTTTCTAAATCACGTGCTCTGTCCTTACCTCCTCACAGGCCGTATGACTGCGCCATTGACCTACTGGCTGGAGCTAAACTGCCATCGGGACGCCTCTACAGTCTGTCTGGACCGGAGAAACTAACCATGGAGGAATACATCCACGACTCCCTCGCTTCGGGTATTATCCGTCCCTCTTCATCCCCAGTCGGTGCAGGGTTCTTCTTCGTTGGGAAGAAGGATGGCTCCCTGCGACCCTGCATCGACTACCGGGGCCTCAACCAGGTCACCATCCGTAACAAATACCCTCTTCCCCTCATTAACACCGCCTTTGAAGCCCTCTCTCCAGCTGTGACGTTCACCAAGCTCGACCTCCGGAATGCGTATCACCTGGTGCGTATCCGTGAGGGGGACGAGTGGAAGACTGCTTTTAATACCCCGTTGGGCCACTACGAATACCTGGTGGTCCCTTTCGGCCTTACTAACGCCCCAGCAGTCTTCCAGAGCATGGTGAACGACGTCCTGCGGGACCTCCTAGGGAGGAGCGTTTTTGTTTATATCGATGATATTTTAATTTTTTCTCAATCCCCGCAGGAGCATGTCCGTCACGTTCGAGAGGTTCTCCAGCGGCTGTTGGAGAATCAGCTGTTTGTTAAGGCTGAGAAATGTTCCTTCCACGCTTCCACGGTCCCGTTCCTCGGCTTCATTATCGAGGAGGGCAGTATCCGGGCGGACCCTGTGAAAATCAAGGCGGTGACAGAATGGCCCCAACCCACCTCCCGCAAGCACCTTCAACAGTTCTTGGGGTTTGCAAATTTCTACCGCCGCTTTATTCGCAATTACAGTTCCATTGCTGCTCCCCTGACTAAACTCACTTCCGTTGCCCTGCCTTACTGTTGGAATTCCGATGCCCAGCGAGCTTTCGAGCTACTCAAGGCTCGGTTTTCCTCAGCACCTATCCTCCTTCACCCTGACACTTCTCGGCAGTTTGTCGTTGAGGTGGATGCCTCCGACACCGGCGTGGGGGCCATTCTGTCTCAACGGTCCGCCTCTGATAGCAAGCTCCATCCCTGCGCATTCTTCTCCCGGAGGCTGTCCTCCGCCGAGAGGAACTACGATGTCGGGGATCGGGAACTGCTGGCGATAAAACTGGCTCTTGAGGAGTGGCGCCACTGGCTGGAGGGGGCAGGTACCCCCTTTTCTTGTTTTTACCGACCATCAAAACCTCATTTATTTAAGATCTGCCAAGAGGCTCAATTCTCGTCAGGCTAGATGGTCGTTATTTTTTGCACGCTTTAATTTCTCTGTTTCTTTCCGCCCTGGTTCCCGTAATATTAAAGCAGATGCCCTGTCCCGCATTTTTTCCCCTCCCTCCAGTCCTGCTGATCCGGAGCCCATTTTGCCGGCCTCCTGTGTGGTGGCTGCGGTCTCCTGGGAGATTGAGGGCATTGTGAAGGCCGCCCAGACTTCCCAACCGGACCCCCGCAATAACCCTAACTCCTGTCTTTTTGTCCCCGATTCCGTCCGCTCCCAGGTCCTCGAATGGGTTCACGTCTCGTGCCTGGCATGTCACCCAGGTGTCGCCAGAACTATCGCCCTCGTCAGGAGGAGTTTCTGGTGGCCTACCCTTAAAGGGGATACCCGTGCCTTCGTCCTGGCCTGCTCGGTGTGCGCCAGGAGCAAGGCTTCCCACCAGCCTCCCTCCGGTCTTCTCCTTTCCCTCCCCGTCCCTGGCCGTCCTTGGAGTCACATTGGTGTGGACTTCGTAACCGGTCTGCCGTTGTCAGAAGGTAACACCGTCATTCTGACAATAGTGGACCGGTTCTCCAAGGCGGTTCACTTTGTTCCCCTCCCCAAGCTCCCGTCCGCCCTTGAAACCGCTGAGCTCTTGGTGCTACACGTGGTCAGGCTGCACGGGATCCCCTCTGACATCGTGTCAGACCGTGGGCCCCAGTTCTCCTCCCGAGTTTGGAGGGCGTTCTGTGCAGCCCTGGGTGCCTCTCCTAGTCTTTCCTCGGGTTTCCATCCCCAGTCTAATGGTCAGGCAGAGAGGGCGAACCAGGACCTGGGGGCCGCCCTGCGGTGCGTTACAGTGCGCAATCCTGCCTCTTGGAGCCGGTTTCTCCCCTGGGTCGAGTACGCACATAACTCCCTTAAAAGTGCCTCTACTGGCCTATCCCCGTTTGAGTGTGCTTTAGGCTATCAACCCCCTCTTCTGTCGACCCAGGAGGCCGAGATAGCTGTCCCCTCTGTTAGGGCCCATGTCCTTCGTTGTAAAAACATTTGGAGACTCACACGCACCGCACTCCTTCACGCCAATTCCTGCTCCCAACGTCTGGCGGACCTTCACAGGACCGCAGCCCCACAGTATAGGGCCGGTCAGCAGGTCTGGCTCTCCACTGCAAACATCTCCCTTCCCTCTTCATCCAGAAAGCTTCAGCCCCGTTTTATTGGTCCCTTCCCCATCATTTGTCTAGTTAACCCGGTGTCTGTTAAACTTTCCCTCCCCGCCTCCCTCAAAGTTTACCCTGTGTTTCATGTGTCCCAGGTTAAGCCTGTCTCCTCCAGCCCCCTCAGTACCCCTACCATCCCGCCTCCTCCCGTCCGAGTTGTTGACAACGCCCCGGCCTACACGGTGAACCGTGTTATTGATATCCGCCGCAGGGGCCGGGGTTTCCAATACCTCGTCGACTGGGAGGGGTACGGTCCTGAGGAGAGGTCGTGGCTCCACAAGAGCCTGATCTTGGACCATTCAGTAATCCAAGACTTCCACGAACAGTTCCCTGACAAGACCAGGCCTCCGGGTACGCCAGGTGGCGTACATTGAGGGGGGGGGTACTGTAACGTTCCGTTCCCGTCCTGTCCGTTTTCCATGTTTTCCTTGTTTCCTTCCGTGTCATGTTGGATCCCTTGTCCGTGTTTCCCTCCTGGCTGTGGACTGGGCGTCTCCCTCGGGTACTTTTGGTTTCATTTTCCACTTTAGCTTCCGCCTATCACTCGCCCCTCTCGTTACTCACATTCCTCACTGCTGTGCTTCGGCAATCACTCCTGATTTAACATCACACCTGTTTCTCGTTTTCTCCTTCACTTCCTGCACCATTTAAACCCCTGGCTGGCTGCTATTCAGCGCCAGTTCGTTGACTAACCTACCGTGTTTGTTTCGTATCCCGTTTCTGGTCCAGTGTTTGTGAGCCTGCTGGTTCATACCTGTTCGCCTGGTTTCCTGTCTGGTAGCTATCTCTGCTAAACTTTCGCTGCTGCATGCATTTACCTGTTTCCCTTCAAAACCTCCAGACGCCGCAGTTCCAGTCTTCCCGCAGCTGTGTTTGTCCTCCCCGTGTTACGTACCTCCCGTACTCGTGTTGCGGTACCAGGACCTCTGCATGCCAGCCGGCTTACGCCAGTATTGCCCGAGCTACGCCGCACCTTCCAACTCGGCGGTGCATTCACCAGCTACAGTCCTGTCACAACACCCTGCCTTTAACCTCTGCTTTCTGCCCGGTTACTCAAGCTACCCGGTCCAGTTTCCAGTCCTGTTCCAGCCCAGTTCCGATCCAGTTTCCAGTCCAGCTCCAGTCCAGTTTCCAGTCCAGTTCCAGTCCAGTTCCGGTGTTTTAGACACCTCCGTTCAAGTCCAGTTCCGGCTTGGAACAAGTTCCGTGCCGTCCCCTGTGTTCCTGAGTGGACCTTCCGGTCCAGCTTCCAGTCCAGTTCCAGTCCAGTTCCGGTGTTTTAGACACCTCCGTTCAAGTCCAGTTCCGGCTTGGAACAAGTTCCGTGCCGTCCCCTGTGTTCCTGAGTAGACCTTCCGGTCCAGTTTCCAGTCCAGTTCCAGTCCAGGTCCGGTGTTTCATACACCTCCGTTCAAGGCCAGTTCCGGCTTGGAACAAGTTCCGTGCCGTTCCCGTTTCCTGAGTGGACCTTCCGGTCCAGTTTCCAGTCCAGTTCCGATCCAGTTTCCAGTCCAGTTCCAGTCCAGTTCCAGTCCAGTTCCGGTGTTTTAGACACCTCCGTTCAAGTCCAGTTCCGGCTTGGAACAGTTCCGTGTTTCTTCAAGTCCAGCTCCGGCTTGGAGCAGTCCTCAGTTGGACGCTATCCTGTGTTAACTAACTAACCTGTTTTGCTCCCGTGTACAGCTTTGGGACCACCCCAACGCTTAATAAAGTTCCACTTTTTGTAATCTGTCTCCTGGTCGTTGCACTTGGGTTCGTCCCGTATCAGGATCGTAACAGGAGCTCCACTCTGTAACCGAAAGCACTCGAGTCCTGTTTGGTTTAGTTTGCCAAAATCTTTAGGAAATAACGTAACCTATCAATGTAATTTTCTGACATTATAATAAAATAGCAATGATAGCTAGCTTGATCTACGGTGTGTCCCTATTCAGAACAGTGAGATGCAGGCAGCATTTCTTCCCTCGCTGGCCCCGCCTACTTGCCTATGTAATTTACACGCCCACTTGAAAACACTGTAGTCTTTCAGAGACCAAATTTTTTTTACTTTATATTCAAATAACTCAGTACAGATTTTTCTTTGGCCAGCCTCAAAGAATGACTTAAGTAGTTGCGCCTTGATCTGTTCAATAAGGTTAATGTTGTTTTTGGGTGGAATTACCCTTTAAAGGGTAAGTTCGCTATTTTGGACCTTGGACCCTATTTGCGGTCCGTCTTCCATGAACCTGACCCATGAAGTCCATTTTTTCGCTGATCGGTCCAGTATTGAGTTCGGTACAGATTTCCTGTAGGCTCTCACTGGGCTACAATGGAAGTGAACGGGGCAATCAGAAATGTTCGATAAATGTGCTTTCATGTACAATAAATGAGACGGGAAGCTCAGGGTGTATTGTTACCGGTCTCAGTATGCTCTCCTGTGAAATGTATCTCAATCCGAACATTTTTACGTGCTTGGCATGGCTTGGAAGTAAGCATTTCTCTGTTGCTTGTTTGCGCTGCACTCGCGGAGTACTATGTGTCGGGGGTAGGGGAGCGGGAAGGTGTGCCGGCCGTTTACGAAACTATCTAGCTGAGCAGTCTGCGTTTGTTTACCTGCAGCAACGTAGGCTACAATTTCCACAAAAAAACTTGGATGATGGATGACTATAATGATTACGAAGACGAAGAATTCGATTTTGACTTTGACGTTACTGGCTACAGATTTGAGCCAGAATACACGGACACGGAACTACAAGAGATGGATGATAAGAGAGCAAGAGAAGAGAGAGAGGCTGAAGTTGCGCAGGTAATGTTATCCGAAGTCGCTACCGAGGCTAGACCAAGAATTTCGGGGGACTTTTGGTGTTCTTGCAAGAGGTGCAAGCAGATGCCCAGAGAGGAGGAAAGTTTGTGTTGTAGGGAGTGGGATCTGTTGCTACCGAATGCCATTGAAAACCTGGATGTATCCGTGGATGACACTGGATCATCTCCATTGATTACCATTACACTATGACTGCCAACAGATATGTGATAGATGAGAACTTTGGACAGGACACCATGCGTCAAGCATTTGTAAATAAAACATTATAGAATTGTAAAAAGTTATAGTTGATGAACGTTTCCGACAGTTTTGTTACAAGAAAACAACTTATGTCAAGCTCGGATTTTGTTAGTTGGTATTGAGTGCTGGGTCAGAGGACGCGCTCAAAAAAAATAAAAATGTTAGTAACGTTATAGCTAAATATAACTTACCTCCGCTCCGGTGCTTGATAGTGCTGCAGGTCCGACACGAGGAACAGCTGTGTTCTTTAGAAACCAGTGTTTTGCTTCTGATTTGCGGTTACAGAAATCAGTAGCGTCGAAATGCGCTCCACAAACTCGCGAGTCTGCCAAACGGAGTTGATTGACTGGAGTGTTTATGTCGATCCGTAAGACAACCAGCCAAAGTCTCAATCTTTCTGGGTCAGAGAACGGGAGCCTGTGAAAACTGGTATTTGAGCGTCCAGACATTTTATTCCCACAACCGGGGACTGCACATTCGCGCACCATTGCTGTGATGAATTATTACAAATGATGATTACCAAAACTGCGTTACAAATATTTCTGCTGTAGGCTACTAGCTAGTAAACTCCAACGGGAGGTCAGGATTTTTGATCAACTGCTTTTCAAGCGCCCCCTCTCTACCTCCCTCTCTACAACGTAGCTAGACTGCGGAAGTTTACAGTGCGAGGTAGTGCGGTCGGAGAAATAGTTCTGTTTCAAATGGAACTGTTGTTTCAACGTTCGGTTTGCGTTTGCGATAGCCTACATTTCACAGGAGAGCATACTGAGACCGTAAGAATACACACTGAGCTATAAAAGCACATTTATCGTTGTTTTTCCATAACATTTCTGATTGCCCCGTTCACTTCCATTGTAGCCCAGTGAGAGCCTACAGGAAATCTGTACCGAACTCAATACTGGACCGATCAGCGAAAAAATGGACTTCATGGGTCAGGTTCATGGAAGACGGACCGCAAATAGGGTCCAAGGTCCAAAATAGCGAACTTACCCTTTAAGCCAGCATGACTGCCTTTTTTACTCACTTTGATTGTCCCTACCTGGCAATTGCTATGGTGCTTGATGTAAAGACTTGTGCATTTGGTTATAAGTTTAAACACATTGGCTTACCTAGCCTCAAATGGTGGGATAAAATTGTATGAAAAGGATGTGAGTATTCTCAAGCCTTAAACATGGCTGTTTGAGCAGAGCAAAAGAAAAGAAGATGTGACAAGGTGAGAAATACCAGTCCCTTGTGCCTTGACTGACACAAAGTGTTTATTTATAGTTGTCACCTTGGCCCAATGTGTAGACTTCCATACTGTTCCAAATGAGCATGTTATTTACATTGTTTGACAGCAAACAAATCCCCAGTTTACATTTTGCATACTTTCTTTGCAGTATTCTAAATGAAGAATCACATGTGACATCTTAATGACTTTTCATTTCCTCATCTGTGTTTGCCCCCTGTAGAGAATACTTTGTTTTTGGTTGAAGACACTTGGTATCAGTTTCTGAATGAATTGAGCTTTTCTTGCAAACAGCAGTGGACAGCACTGGTATGGACACAATTTATGGACCATAAACATGTACATTATTATTACAAGCAGGCAGCACCAAGAGGAACAGTGCCAAGTAAGTACCAGCCCTTTTCAATGATTCAATTGATTTTAAACACTCACATCTTAGCAACATTCCTGTCAGAAAGCGGAAGCTTACGGTTTATTTTTACTTCATTTCCCATGAGGTTGGTGACCTTTTCCTTCCGGTTATAAACTGGTAAACCACCACAACGAGGCAGGCTAGTGCCTTTGCTATTGAAGCATGTTCCAGATTGCACCCAGTCACATTGGACTGTCAATTATGCCATGTGCGCGTATGCACGCGTGCGGGCGTGCATGCCTGTGTGCAAATTATGGATAATTGATTGTGAATATAGTGTGGAAATAATGAATAAAGTGAATTACAGATAATTGATTGAGCATTGAGTTTTGAAATAAAGAGTAAAGACTAGATGGGAGAGTGGCAGCGCATACTTTGCATTTTGCTTCTGTCTGTAATTTCATTCCACACATGGCTGAAGTTAATTAATGCAAATTTGCACCTTGCATAACGCTCAGTACTGTGTGCTTCATATTGAGATGCACTCCTGAGAGATCTCCATTTTAACCATTCTCAGCACGGCCCATTGTAGTAAACAGCATTCAAATCAATGGGAGGCATGTTACAGAGCTGTGTATAACAGCCTTTTTGTCAAACATAATGACAGAATCTAATCGGGAGTGAATAAAATAAAAAAAGTCTCTGAAAGAATGGGAATATTCACTCCTTTGTTGGTCAAGAAAACGTATACTCGATTGATACAGTTTTTTTTAACCTATATTCCCATACTGTACTGCATACCAATAAAAAGCCCACACACTGTAACTATTCAGCAGTGTTATTCATTGTGCATTCTGAACATCTGCTGAAAGAGTGATGTCATTTTATTATGCCATTTGTTATGTATACCTTCTGAAATATAGACAGTTGTTATTAAATTATGTGAATAATGCAAAGAAAATATTTCATATCATAAATAATTTTAGTATGTCAACAATTAAAGCTCACTCTTTCTGGAACTGAGCACTGTCAAAACGGCTGAAATGTACAGGCCCCTGCAGAATGCTATTTTGAAAAACCTGGCTTATTTATCAGTTAACATTAGTAGCAGAGAAGGGTATTACAGTATATAGTGGACAGTTGTTTAAGCAAACATATCTGTAAAAACCATAAGTAAAGTTTCTACAAAATAATGTCTAAAATAATTGTTAAATATAATGACCATCACTATAAAGAAAAGATTTTCAGCCACTGACATGAGAAAAAAAACACCAAAAAACCAAATTCTTGTAACATGATCCCTTGTGCTATTTGATTTCACTCATTATTACAGCTTTGAATCAGATTTGTTCTGAAAGCCCTCAAAAAAATGTTTCCGAATTTTCTGCCTGGAAAGTGTGCGCAATTTTTCAAAGTGTCCTCGGCCGGTGGTAGCGGCACGGCTCCAGGTATAAAGCATGGTGGAGGTTTGGGCATGATGATAGAGGCACGTCCTCAGGTTTAAAATAGGGTGGAGGTTTGGGCATGGTGATAGGTCTGGTCCCACTACCTCACAAGCACAGACAGCAGCCCCCTTTGCAGAGAGGACATGGAAAGACTTGGTCTTTGGGCTGCTTTTGCAGAATTCTCCTCCTGGATGGATCTAAGCATGCAATATCTAAGCATGCAATAGTGCTACTACTGCAGCAATTGTGCCAAGAGACCACAATTGAAGGTGCAACTCTAGCCAATCCCTGCAGGAGACCGTGTAAGGGGCGTTCCTGCAGCCAATCCCAGCTGAAGACCACAGAAGAAGATGCTACTGCAGCCGGTCCCAGCAGGAGGCCATTTAGGAAGGTGCTGCTGCATCTAATCCATGCAGGAGACTGAGGGGGATGGTATTGCTAGCAGTACATCCCCACAGGAGAGCGTGGAGGAAGGTGTTGCTGAAAGCTAGGGGCGCATACCACAGAACCTCCCTCGAAGGGAGAAGTGGGGGGTTGATTGTGTTCCCAGAAGGATACACTATATACTGCATGTCCCACTAATAATATATAAAGAAGACAACCTGCAACAAAGCATGTGGTCCTGAAGGAAATACAGTATTTTTTTTGCGGGTTAGTCAGTCGCAACCCTTATTTATTTATTTATTTATTTATTTTGTTTGCATCCACCTTTTACTAAATGGCTTCAGAGATAAAGCATGCCTCACACTGAAGCACTGTGATAAGCCTTGCATGTGAATGCACTGGATGGTTGTATCTACAAGGCAAGTGTTGTCCAAAAAACTAAATGTATCATGTAAAGTTAGTGTTCAAACTGTTGAAAAATTTGAATAATATACAGTGGGGATGGAAAGTATTCAGGCAATGACACAATTTTTGTTGTTTTGGCTCTGTACTCCAGAACATTGGATTTGAAATGGAACAGTGACTATGAGGTTAAAATGCAGACTTTCATCTTTAATTTGAGGGTTTTAACATCCATATCAGGTTAACCGTGTAGGGATTGTAGACCTTTTTATACATACCCCCCCCCCCCCCCCCATTTTAGTAATTGGACAAATGAACATAAACTTAAATAAAGTCCTTGCATATCCTTTGCATGCCATGACTTCCTGATGTCTATGACCCAACAACATCAAAAGACTCTTGATATCTTATCATCAGGTACTCTTACAAGGGATACTATAACCTCTCTACATTTTAATGTATCTCTGTGGGAATTTGGGGGTGGGGGTGGGGGTCCTAGATTAAGCTGTAAATTACACTGAAATTTATTCTCCTGACTTATTTTTCAGAGTTCATTAGGAAAATGAGTCAGGAGAAACAACCCTTAAAGTGATCCATCCATATCTACTGCATATCTGGTAGCAGAGTGATGGTTGGAGGCTCGTTTGATACCTCAGACCCTTGATGACTTATAGCCATTTAGAAAACCATGGGGTCCATACTATTCCCATGTAATTTACATCTTAATTTAGTCCCACCCTCCAATTCTCATAGAGATCCATTCAAATGCAGGGAGGTTATAGTATCGCTTCTAAGAGTACCAGAAAGTAAGATATCAAGAGTCTTTTGATGTGGTTGGGTCACAGACATCTTGACGTCATGGCATGTGTCATGGTTTTAAGCCGGATTGCTCTTTTCCTGGCGGTTGTGGCGACTTCTGGCCACTAGAGGGCACTCGCGTTGTTTTTTATTCTCCTCGTTGAGACCTAATTCTCTTAATTGGCTTCAGGCGCGTGTCTCTATTTAAGCAGGGCGTTTTCTTTGTTCCGTGCTTTTGTGTAGGCTTTGTTTACGCTCTGGCCAGTAACTTCGGTATCGAACTCAGAAGACTGCATATCTTTTCTGTATTTAAAAGATACACAGGAACTTCTTTAGCTTAGAGCATAGGTTTAGTTCCTAGGACTTTTTCTTTCCTATTTTCTTCTCTAATCTAAGTTCTTTCCTCGGTTTTCGTTCAGTCCTCATTGAGGCTGTAACCTTTGTTACCCTTTTCTCTTTTTCCTCCTTGTTTGAGCTCATTGGTGTGTTATTGAGCTGGATATTTTTCATTCTCGTTCTGTCTGTTTCTACTTCGAAACAGTCTGTCTTCACCTTCTTTTCTGGGTTGTTTTCTGTTGGCTGATACGCCGGGGGTTATTTCCCCTTTGTTTATTTTCCCTGTCCTGTCAGGGTATCCCTATTTAGTGGTTATAATATCCACGTTTGTGGGTAGCTTTCAGATCCCCTTCCGGTCGCATCTGGTTCTCCGACACATTCTCCTCCCTCACAGGCATGCAAAGGATATCCAATATTAAATAAGAGGACTTTATTTAAGTTTATGTTAATTTTTCCAATTACGTCCCCTAAAATGGAGGTGGGGGGTAGCTATGTATAAAGAGGGCTACAATTGCTACACCCGATGTGAAAACCCTCAAATTAAAGCTGAAAGTCTGCAATTTAACCTCATAGTCAATGTTTCATTTCAAATCCAATGTTCTGGAGTACAGCACCAAAACAACAAAAATTGTGTCACTGCCCGAATACTTTCCCGTCCCCACTGTATATTGCCAGAGTGTGCATTGTTTTGATTGCTTTCAGCAAGGTCACGTATAAGGTCAAAGACACACCCACACACCAAAGGCACATATACATATTAATGAGCTCAACCCCCCCCGCCCGCTCCCAGGTCCTGCCA
Organism: Synaphobranchus kaupii; assembly: GCA_029718625.1. Lineage (NCBI taxonomy): Eukaryota > Metazoa > Chordata > Actinopteri > Anguilliformes > Synaphobranchidae > Synaphobranchus > Synaphobranchus kaupii. Next base: position 32,004,997 of record CM056382.1, on the reverse strand, counting down.
CCACGTTCATATGCTAACCTCAAAGACATACCAGGAGCGCCATAACGGATTTTATTAATCTTTTTCAAAACAAGGGCAGGAGCATCAATCACCTAACACACCCCAAAAATGCCTGACACTGCTTTCCCAAAACAAACAGGAAGATCCTCAGACACACCCCTGCCTGCAAGTCCTTTACAGTTCAGTCACATCCCTGTCAAACCCACCATTATTAATATTAAGATATGCATTATATAACGAACATCGCCTCAGAGCACCTCCGCCCCCATAGCAAATTTAAAGGAAGACGCGCTCGCATAGGTGAATGCCGACATTTATACCTTTGATAAGGAAAATGGGACACCAAATTCTCATAGGCACAGCCGTTAACAAAAACAACATCAACGGTGGTATGTTTAAGGAACAGATGTGGAAGTGCTGTAAGCGTGGGAGGCCGGACACATACTAAAGGCAGTCTCACTCCCACTTCCTCTCAGGTGGGCTGTGTTGCCGCACAATGGGACTGATCAAAGCAATCTTTGAGCAATGCCGTCCCGATGCATTGCCTCCTACAAGCATTTTCCGCCATTTTGTATACAACTCTTATGCCTTGATCGTCATGTAGTTTGGTGAACCCGGTCTTACGCAAAACTTTGCGTCTTACAACAACATGTGTTCAGTGCACGCAAACATATATTATGTAAAAGTAAAGCAATGATTTTAGTGACGGATCATGAGTGCATATATTTCATTTATGTGCGTTGACGTGTTCAGACATTGCATGTGTTGCCATTGGAAACAACTGAAATAGCTCACTAAATACTTTAATGATTAATTGTTCACATCTGCAGTCAAAATGAAGACAAAAGCTATCATCCAATGTGAACTCAGAAGCAGGCGTTCACACAAAATGGGAGAACAAAAAGGTGGGATTTAATCTGATTGGCTAGATGAGCAAAGTAACAACATTTTATCGACATACATGAATTTTATTGTAACTGTTGTGAAATGTTAGGTTGCACATTCCCGGAAAACCATAAAGAACTTCAGTCACAATGGCACAGAGGATGCCTTATTTATAAAAAATAATCTGTTTACTCCCCCGATAAAGAAGTGTCACCCTTGGAACAATTAATTACCCACCTGCATAATAAATAAATAAAACAATAAAAAATAAGGAAAGAAAAAATTCTCTGACTGCAATTTTTTAAGGACAAAGTGCCAGGGTAGAGACTCGTAGATTTAACTTGCATTCTCAGCCAAATGTCTTATACATATTTGCAAGAAATCAAAGCCTCTTTGTGGGAAAGGGTCTAATCCTTTCTTTGGCACATAAAGGATGTACTTTTAAACTGGCTTTCACTTGGATGACAGCCATGCAAATTGCTGTGAGGTAGGATGCCATCTCATTGACACTGTTTGTTAGAATAACAGTGAGGAGGGGAAAGGTCCCCGCTTAGGCATTCCAGAGCAGCCCTCCCCTCAGTGAAGCTGCTGGGAGGATTGTCACAAGCTTGTTATTTACCATTAGTTTCTTACATTTCCCCCTCTGCTGCCAAACTAATACAATATTTCAGGGTAATCTTTCTGTACCCCTGGGATGTTTTCAATATGTTGTTTTTCTTTTTTTTCTGAACTGTGGGCAGTATAAGATGTGACCCAGTTTAAGAGTCAGTTGCACTTTCTCAAGATCACTCTCTAAAATGTCACATGTATTGGCAGTATTACTGACAACTTTCAGTATTACTGAAAAAAGTTTGCTCCCTTTGTATTTAAAGACAATCTGAAGGGATTATCATTCGATGCCTCTTTCAGCTTCCTATTTGCAAACGTCACCATTATCCTTAGTAAAAATGTTAGCGTACAACGTAATGGCTGTTCATGAAATGAAAACAATCTACAGAACTCGTCCAGCTCATCCACGATGCTGACTGCATCAGTAAACCAAAAGCCCCTCCATCTCTCCGTTATGCAGTAACGTATCGTGTGGGCCATGTCACATGAGGCAATTAAATAATAATTTGCATACAGGCAAACAGTGCGTGCAGCAGCTGCTGGCAGAGCCTATCCAGAGCTCAGAGCTCAGCCACATGAAAGGAAAAGAGAGTAACTCATTTGCGCACAAACCTAATCAGCTCCTCGCCAACAAACCTGCTGCACTTGTAGGAGGAACAGACACCTCTCCATATCTCGCTTCCATTCTTCCAGTTCAAACAAATGCAATCTGAAAGAAAGAAAAGATTTGATATGGAGATGATTTCCACAGCACCCATAAATTAGTATAGATTAAAAAAAAATATGGCCAATACAAATAAAAAATATTCCCAACAGCATATCCATATTAACAGGCTGTTAAGTTGTACGTGGTGATGATGAGGGGTGGGCATCTGAAAAAGAACATAATTCACTTCTTGCTTTGTTTTTGGATGTACGTCTGAGACAGAAACAAGGTTGTGGAGCTTCCACTAAAAAACATGCTGATATTGACTTTTCTTTTCCCTTTTCATCCATACAAACGTCAGCTATGGGCAAACGAAGGCCCTTTTATAAGTGAAAATGAAGTAGGCTAGTTGTGAATTTAATACGGTTGAGACGTATCCCCGTAATTTTCAGGGCAGGGATGAAATAGACCTTGTCTTTATGCTTTTGGCTACTGAGAATGAAATCTATTTATAGGTAGGAAAGTTTGTATTGTGTTGGTGTATTTTGCCCGCAAATCATTTGTAACAAGCCTATTTTGTTGGTAAGTATCATTTTTATTTTGTAGAACTAATACTTTAATATATCTAATCCTCAACAGTAAAACAGAAAAATGTAAAAACAAACAGAAAACCACTATTCCAGTAACCACAAGGTTGGGGGTTCAATTTCAGCCACAGCACACTGTGACTAGTAACTTCTTTCAAATGTGCCATAATACAACAGTAAAACGGGATGCATCGTAAACCTTCTCTGAGACTTCAGCCCACAAAGTCCAAAGTCCAAAGTCCCAGTCAGTGCACATGTGTAGATTCAAGTTTTCTAATCCAGTGAAAACCATTCTATTTTACATGAGTATATAGGAAAATTATGTTAAATAAATGTTATACACATGTTCCCAAACTGGTGCAGTTTCCTTAATTTCTACTTGAAGTGATATCGGTTTTGTTTATTTATTTGCTTTCACAAAATATTTTTGAGCAAATATATTGGATAGGTTAAGAAAGACAGCAGTCCCCTTGCAATGTAAAAAAAAATGAATGAATCAAACTTTCTTAACATAAAATTAAAGGTGCACAATGTTAAAATGTACACAATTCAATTTTGAATATTAAATAAAGAATGTTTTTTAAAAATAGATTAATACTGCTAATGCAATGACATTGATGTGACAAAGTGCGTGTATAGCAGAATAGTGTGATATGCAAAAGAAGAACATTTACACATTGGAGATGTTAAACAAGGCATTTGCTTTTGTAAAAAAAAATTTCTTGCAATTGAAACAAAGATCTCTTTGCTGTTCAAAGAAATGCTAAAATGTCCAATTCTAATGAAATTTCAGCATGATTTTTCTCCTTGTAATTGAGTCCACAATTAAGATGCAACCGCTCTGCAGCAGAACTGAATAAATGCATCAGGTTGTACGGTATATTTAAATGAAATAATGCCAACAACTGTATCCATCTCATTAGCTTAAACTACCAAGGATATAAACCCACCACACAAAAGCATATAAAATATTGCAACTGAGACATCAATCTTAGAACATCACATTGTAGTTTACAAAAAAAATAAAATATTTGTATCAGTAGGGAGAATGGAAAACAAGCAGATGTTCATGATACCAGGGTGGCTAACAGTTTCATTTGGAGTGACCACTTCAAAGAAATATGCATGTTGCTTCCCCTCTTTTTAACTGATTCACCCCATAGGGACCCATACATTACTGCAGAACTGTGTTCCAGCTCTAAATATGTTTTAATGCCATACTGATTGCCTAATTTCTCATGTCAGCAACTTCTGCCTGGGAGAGTGCTGACACAATGGGAGCAAAAGTGCGTGTGACTGTGGTTGGATGGAAGCACCATGGCCCACTATGTGTGCTGGGATGGTTTTAGTTAGGGGGAAGCTGTTCCCCCATGTTTTTATAGTTCATCTGTAGGACATTTCAGGATGTGGCAGTGATGGCTGGGCTGCACGCAGTCAGAAGTAGCAACACAGCTCGTTGCTAACCTAATTGAAAACTTGAAATCGTCACAACAAATTTATTCATGTGTGGTTTGGGGGAACATTTCTCGAAAATCTCATGCAATTCATTAAACGATCTGGATGGTTATGCAGTATATGGAAGCAGATATTCTGATATACTCATTTAAACTGCGTATGTTTTTATCCATCCAAAAAAGTTGGGACAGGGGCAAAAAAAAAAGACTGGGAAGCTCAAAAAAACAGCTGTTTGCCATTCCACAGGTAAACGGGTGATGCTATCATGACTGGGTATAAAAGGATATCAAAAGACTCAAGTATGTTTTGATATCCTTTTATACCCAGTCAAGATAGCATCACCTGTTTACCTGTGGAATGTTCCAAACAGGTGTTTTCTTTAACTTCCCAGTCTTTTTTTTTGGCCCTGTCCCAACTTTTTTGGAACGTGTTGCAGGCATCAAATTCGAAAATAGTGTATATTTTAAAAAATCAATAAAGTTGATATGGTAAAACATTAAATATCTTTTCTTTGTACTGTTTTCAATTAAATATATGTAAAAGAAAATTTACAAATCACTGCTTTCTGCTTTTATGTGCATTTTACATACTGTCCCAACTTTTTTGGAATTGGGGTTGTATATATACAGTATATACATGTGTGTGTATGTGTATATATATATATATATATATATATATTTTTTTTTTTTTTTTTTTTTTTGGGATGGCAGGTATGCCATCCGCCAAGTTACGGCTTGGTGGGGCATGCCCCATACCTATACAGCACCGAGAGTTTGGCACTTTTTCAGGGTTTCCTACAGAAGTAACCACAATGACCATAGACTCTCAGCCCTTAAAAACATTAACTTCTGTATGTTCTGACCTCATGTAACCACACAGCATTCAGAGACAACTTCACACATCCACACAATAAAGCCCCAAACTTGGGTTATTTTGCTGTTTTTCTCCTTCCTCTTCCGCTTCTTCTTCTTCCCATTTTCCTGCCAAACTGCCTGCCTCCGTCGCGATGTTATCCAATGGGGAGAATTATTATTTGAGGGTATGGTCCGTATACCTGCTCATCAAGCATTTTATCGTCCAATAAAAATGCTTCATACTAATGTTTTTTAATGTTAATATAGCTAATGGCTTCATGCTTTCCAAGAAGCTACTGTGGCTTAGTGGTTAAAACTGCAGTCTCTCACACAGTGGATTGTGGGTTTGAGCCCAGCAGGGCACATGTGTATTTTCCACAAAAACAATGTGCAACTGTTAAGTACTTTTCATTTCTTGTTATTATTTTCACATTGACACATTAACGTATTTTTATTGCAAAGAGGTTTACAATATTAACTATTCAATGTTTCACTTGTATTACACACCCTCCCCAAACTCGCTTTTGTCTGGTTTGGGGAGGGTGTTACGCTCTGCTCTTGCGGTCATGACTGACTGACTGTGGAAACCCCTTGCCTCGGCCAACATTTCTTTATTCATTAATTCCTTCACTTCAGCTCTGTTCACTTTATCCTTTTCACACATAACACAAGGTCACCATAAAATTAACTACTAGGAAAATTAAGAATTTACGATAATAGCCTACATTAAGAATTGAGGATAGCCTCTTTTAAGCTGCAAGCCTTTAAGCGATCGGATTTATAAACCGCCAATTCCCCAAACATATCTGATTCATGGTTAGTCACTTATAAATAAATAGATAGCCTCCGAATGTGGCTCTAGTCTACGCTACTCTGATGATAATGTAGCTTACTGCAAACACTTTTAATTATAATAATAATAAGAAGAAGAATAAACTCTGGTATGTACTTTCTTAGTAGTATCTACTGTTTTCTTTCTGGCTAAGATTCCTGGGAAATATGCGTTGTCCAATTAAGCTTGTTCGCCAACATTACTTCCTGCTTCTCGTCAGGAAGCAGAAACAAGCTAGGCTACTACGAAGTGAATCAACATGCATTATAGCCTACATTCATTGCACTACAGAAAACTAAACCAAATCTAGCTGTCCGGTACCAAAACATTTCCCGCAGGTAACATTCTACACTACCGGAAAAAAAACTCTGCTGTGCAGAAACTCACTAGCTCGCTCGTTAACTTGTAGCCCACACATGGAAGGTTGGAGTTACGCATCCGGCAATCCAGTGTTGAATAGCCTAACGTTAAATGTATTTCATAGAATACTAATAGCCCTATTTTAAAACTGTATTTCCATATTTTTCTGATGCAAACTATTTAGGCTGTACTAGCTATTTAGGCTGTATTTCTTTCAGCTAGAATGTGTTTGCGTCTAGCCCATTGTGCATGTATGTCTCCATGTAGACTTGGTTCATTAATTTACATGCTTCTTCATGATCCATAGCTCAGGTGGTGCTGTTCATTGTATTTCATAATTAAATACTGCTCATCTACAAACTCTTTTAATGTAATTGTGTGCTGTCTGTAATAGGATAACTGTTCTCATTCTTGTCAATAGAGGACGTTATGGTTAAGCGAATGTCTGCATACATTTCTTTGGAATGCATGTCTCTCTCCGTGTTTATCTTCATGCATTATTCATCATTAGTTAGCTATAAAAAATAAGTGATATCAGATCAAAAACGTCTACGACGTAAAAAAAGCCAAGTTACTCACGCATAGCCTACATAGCGCTGTCCATAAGTTCTTAATTCCAACTTGCAAAAACTAGGCCTGCCTTTAAAAGTCTTGATATCAAAATGTGGCCAAGTTACAACAAACAATATTGCAGGGGTGGGCAACTCCAGGCCTCGCGGGCCAGTGTGTATGCAGGTTTTTGCTGCCACCAGTTACCACGGCTCAATCAGCTAATTAGTCATACACACAATCACGATTCACTCGTAAATTACAGAACGATAAAACGCTACAATACACGCATACCGGCACAAGAACATTCATCAGCTGTTGTTCATATCGCGGATATGTAGATTAAAATATCAGATCATGTAAACGATTGGGCTAATTAAATAATTGTTAACTGGTGGCAGCAAAAACCTGCATACACACCGGCCCGCGAGGCCTGGAGTTGCCCACCCCCTGCAATATTGCCTATCGTAGCTCACACTAAATAAACTTGCTCTATTCCAAAGCAATGCAATTATTCTCTCCCTCTCCACCTCAGCTGATGTGTGGTGAGCATACTGGCGCAAAATGGCTGCCGTTGCATCACCCAGGTGGGTGCTACACATTGGTGGTGGTAGAGGCGAGTTTCCCCCTTTGTAAAGTATCATTGTAAAGTGCTTTGAGTATCTAGAAAGGCGCTATATAAATGCCATGCATTATTATTATTATTATTATTATGAATGCTATCCAAACTTTCTTAAATTATTTAATGCAACTTGGCCCTGTGTTTCTTCATCTTACCATCTCAAGAAAATGTGGTCAATGAAACTGTATGTGCCACATCAAACTGCAAAATGAAAATAATTTATAGTGGAAATACTCTGATTCAGATGTGTTGCACTTAGAAATTAAACAGAAAAATTACTGCACTATAGGGCATGTTTGAACAATTGTCTGCATCCACTGCTTTGGGTCTATGAAAAGCACAGAATGAAAGTATTATTATTATTATGTATGTATTGATTTATTTATTTGGATTTCTATCAAAACCTGTGTGGTCCTACAGAGCATAGATATCCTTGTGTTCACAAAATTCTGTTTGCAAATATCATAAATACTATTATGTTAAGAACATTGGTCCTATTATTTGCCACCATCTGACCCACAAACATGTCTGGATACGTTTGTAAAAATGCTTTATGTACGCTATTTTATAGGTAAAAATATTACTAATTTTTATCTGCATTTATTTATTCATCACCCCTTTATCTATTGTACATGATGTTTCTTCATATAAATGTCTGTTTGTGAATTGTAAAGAATGCTGTAGCAGCAGTTAACATTCATTTTAAAACCTGTACATTTTCTAAAGTAAAATTGCCACCAAAGTACAACCATATCCTTTCTGGAGTGTAATTATTCATCAACTGTTAAAAACATTCATTGAAATCATATGTTGTTCCATGAGGCACAATTTCTTCACATGCAAAGATGAAGAAACACAGGGCCAAGTTGCATTAAATAATTTAGGAAAGTTTGGATGGCATTGCTTTGGAATAGAGCTAGTTTATTTAGTGTGAGCTACGATAGGCAATATTGTTAGTTGTAAATAGGCCACATTTTGATATCAAGACTTTTAAAGGCAGGCCTAGTTTTTGCAAGTTGGAATTAAGAACTTATGGACAGCACTATGTAGGCTATGCATGAGTAACTTGGCTTTTTTTAACGTCGTAGACGTTTTTGATCTGATATATATATATACAGGGGGTGGACAGAATATCGTAAACACCTACAAAAACTGAATATCTAGTAACTAATAATGAGTAGGCCCACCTTTTGCCTTCAAAACAGTTGCAATCCTTCTATGAATGCTGTCATACAATTTCTGAACTGTGTGTAGTGGGATACTGGCCCATTGTTCAAGAAGGACAGTCCCCAGTTCTTTGAGGGATGAAGGAGGTGGAAATCTAGTTTGCACTCTGTGCTCCAGAACTTCCCATAAAGGTTCAATTATGTTTAGATCTGGTGATTGTGCAGGCCATGGAAGGCATTTGCCATCATCCTTGTGTTCTTGGAACCATTCTTTAATGTTTTAGCAGTGTGTATGGGGGTTATGCTGGAATATGGGGACATCATGAGGGAACAGAAATTTTTTTCTCTTGTTTTTTCCGCTTCTTTTTTCTGCATCTTTCTGCATCTGGAGACTGAGGTGGAAATTATCTATGCCAATTCTGACAATATTTTGGGTGAGAATCCAGGAGACTCATCTAGCTACTCAGCAGCATGGAGAACCTTTCGGAGAAGGAGTAAGATCAAATCCATAAGAGCGAAATCTGAAAAGATAATGGAATGGATGACATTGCAGAATTTGGTAAAGAATGTTTTTCTATATTTAAACAGGCTCAATACAAACTATTTTGGGGCTACTAGGTAGCCTATTATAATGTTAGGCCTATAGCTAGGGACTCGTATCATAATTCAAGTTTAATGTCAGCAATAATTTTTGCATCACCCATGCTATTATCTGTCATGGTTTTTGACGCCTTTTTTCCATGCGGTCGTTTTCCTTGGTAGCCACGCAAGGGCGCTGCCCTTTTAGTGGATGTTTGCTCCGCCTTGTCGTGATTGCGGAGCTTCTGTCAGGATCCACACCTGTGCGTGTTTACCTGGGAGTTATTTAAGCCCGCGTTTTCCTCCGTTCTGGGCTTCGATATTATTTTGCGTTATTTGCACTGTTGGGTGTGTGTTTTTGTGCCATTATGCTACTCCCCTGTTCTTACACTTCTCGTTATCGAGGCAGGGCGTTTATTATTGCTGGCTCTTCTTTAGTCACTTAGCCCGTAGAAGTAGGGGACTGCAGTTCTCATTACATTCATTTAGCAGACGCTTTTATCCAAAGCGACGTACAACAAGTGCATACAGAGACGTCATCAAGATCACTACAGAACAGACAAGACAAAGCACATCCTTCCCATGATGTAGCAGCTATCCCTAGTAATGAACCAAGAGAGGGCAGTCCCAGAAATGCCCATCTCAGCGAGTGTGGAGATCAGGAGTTTGTGGTTGACCATGTCGAATGCCGCAGACAGGTCAACTCTGCTCTATTCGCCTTTCTATGGGCTCTCCTTATTGTGAGACCGGGCGTTCACGCTTTTACTTAGTTACTTAGCTCGTAGAAGTATAGGACAGCAGTTATTTGTTCCATTCGCCTTGTTTGGTTTTCTAACTGAGAAACCAGGCGTTTGTGCTTCTATTCATTTGCGTGTGACAGTGAGCCGGTTAGTAGCTTCGGTACGTTTGTTCCCTGTTTTGTCTCCTTCTCGTGGACTACGTTTCCCCTTTGTTGTGAGTCAGGGCTTTTTATTATACTGAGAGGCAGCGCATGTATTTTCTACTAGGCTTGCATTAGTAATTTTTGCTAGTAAAGGTATGGGACGGCGGTTCACTGTTCTACGCGCCTGTAAAATGTTTCTCTCTCCTGGGAGATCAGGCGTTTATCCATTTATGTTTTTTGCATGTGACTGCGAGCCTATGAAAGTAGCCATGGAACGTTAGATCTCTATTCCTTTCGCTTTCTCGTTACCTTTCCCCTTTGTTGTGAGTCAGGGCGTTAAATTATATTGAGAGGCAGGGCGTGTGTTTTCTACTCGGCTTGCGTTAGTCATTGAGCTGGTAAGTTCAGTAGTAAGTTTATGAGCAGCTGTTCTGTTCGTCCTTCGGTACCTGTCTCCGTATATGGAGACTGGGCGATTTTGTTCAGAACTGTAGTTCTGTTCGTCCTTCGGTACATGTCTTCCTATTGGGAGACTGGGCGATTTTGTTCAGACAGTTGTTCTGTTCATCCTTTGGGTACGGCTCTCCTCACAGGGAGTCTGGGCGATTTTGTTGACATGTGTGCGTGTGACTGCGAGTCTATGAAAGTAGCCTTGGAACGTTAGATCTCTGTTCCTTTCGCCTTCTCGTTACCTTTCCCTTTATTGAGATGTAGGGCCATTATTTTTCACGTCTTGCATTTGGCACACTACCGGTAGGTTAGGACACGGAGACTGCTTCCCTTTAATTCCTGCAGCAAGCAGTACACTCCGTTTTAGAGTTAGGGAGTTATTTTTTCTCTGGTTGCGTTCTCCCCTTGCTTAGCTCTAATTTACGTTCCTTCGTTTGTTACCTCCGAGGCAGTCTTTTCTCTCACTCCACATTAGCATCTGGTTCACTGTTTTTAATACTGTAAGGTATTCCGTGTTTGTTAGCTCGTTGTGTTTACCGAGCTCGAGATTCGTTGCTCTCTTGTGCCGTTCACCCGGTTAGTGAGATATAGCCATTAGTGTTCACATGTTTTGCGTGTGGCATACTGCCGGTAGGTTAGGACATGGAGACCGCTTCCCTTATATTCCTGCAGCAAGCAGTTTAGAGCTAGGGAGTTATTTTCGCTTCTCGCGTTCTCCCTTTGATTAGCTCTAATTTAGGTTCCTTTGTTTGTTACCTACGAGGCAGCCCCTCTCATTTCACGTTAGCATCTCGGTTGTTCACTGTTTTGTATACGTTTGAGTATTCAGTGTTTTTTTAGCTCGTTGTGTTTTCCGAGCTCGAGGTTCTTTGCTTTCGTGTGATGTCGCCCGGTTATACGGGTCTTTTTTAGTTACGCCCCTTTTTTCCTAGTTCCCGTATTTCCCTCCAGTGAGAGTAGGAACTAGGTTATTTGCCTTAATCCTTATATTTCCCTATGTACGGGGTCTCTCCGTCTCAGTGGCTTTTTAAGCTTAAAGAATCCCCTTGCTGCGTTTGGTCCCTCCAACCTCACACGTCACGCCCCCATTACAATTATCAAGCTATTAACTAACTATGAACTTACCCTCCTGATGGCAAATTCAAGCAATAGTGACAGCCATACATTGTTTTGTGCCAGTCAGGGCAGGGTTTAGTTAATGGTCAAAGATCTGATTTCTCCATAGACATGACACTGTGAATTGCATCCAACATTGTAGCCACATTCAATGCACCAATTTGCATACCCTGTGGCTTACAAATGTGCAGAAAATAACACTTTGCGAACTGATAATATGAAAGTAAAGGAGTGTTACATTTCAATCATATCCAGTGATAATCCTTAGGATTTGATCAGTAACATTGAGTGAAATGCAGACTTTGTTTATACCGTGCAAATGTGCCACATGAAACACAGCTATACGGCGGTAATTCCTAAATCACATGAGGTCCCCAGGTAATTCTAGTCCAGTGTGGATAGGGCTTAAGTCAAGAAGCTGTCTCTGCCAGATGTTGGTACTGCTCCTTTTTTCAGCCTATTGCCCTTGTGTCAAAATCAAATCAACTTTATTTATATAGCGCCCTTCGTTCAAGCATGCAATACAAGGTGTTTAACATCAAAAGTGATTTAAAAACAAAAATCATGAAAGTAAACAGAGTAATAAAACTAAGAAAATTACATTCATAATAAAAAAATAATATTAATATTAAAAAATATAGCAGCGAGCAATTCCCGGGGACTGAGCAGCATAAGCAGCATTTGTCAAACACAGAGACTCCAAAATGGTGGACAATTCAAGACAGAGTTCACCCAAAAAGCAAATATCTATGTTTCTCATCAGGGCTTTTGTCATTGTTGCATGTTTGAAATTTCTGCAAGGGAACACTGAATTTTTGGATTTCTATAACACCACCATGGGGTTTGATTTGGCTAAGCTTTTGTAACTGGAGTCTTGATCTAACTTCCAATCACCCCACCAAGTTTCAGAACTTTATGTCAAATGGTTTTAGAATTATTAGCGTTTATGTGATAAGCCACGCCCACTGCAAATTCATTGGAAGTCATGTGGCCATTTTTTGACGTAGGCCTTAGAAAAGTAATGGCCATATGAAGGCACATGAGACAAGTCAACCTACAAAGTGTCATGCAAATTGCCCAAATTTTCTAGGAATAGCATTTTTTAACAACGTTTTCCAAAATTTCAGGAAATTCAATATATTGGTCCTTGATGGACATTTGTTCAGTGTGAGGAGGAACATCGACTGAAATTAGTTTTAACTCTCTAGGTAAAACAGTGCAGGAGCTATGATTGTTTAATTATTGCAAATTCAACTGACTATTATAGCGCCACCAAATGGCCTATCGCCACCAATTTGGTGAGGGCTTGTGGGGTATCCCAGGTTTCATAAGAATCAGCCAACAGGGCTGATGTTGATGGGTGATATAGAGATGAATAACTGTGTGTCATCTGCATAGCCATGAAAATCAATTCTGTATTCCCTGATAAAATGACTCAATGGCAGCATTTAAAGGCTGACCAATATCGGTCCTAGAATAGAGCCTTGAGGTACCCCACATGCTAATGTTAGCTGAGGAATGGTCACCAAGGGAAACAAGTATTAAACCAATTTAAAACTGCCAGACAGGCCAACACTCTTCTGTAGTCTGTTGATGAGCATACTATGGTTGACTGTATAGAAAGCAGCGCTCAAGTCTAATAATACATAAATTGAGAGTGTCTTATCATCCGAGTCATGTACAACTTTAACTAGAGCGTGCTGTGGTGAGCACGAAAGCCAGATTGAAATTTCTCAAAAATACAATTAAAATTGAGGCACGGGTTTAGCTGTTTAAAAACTAGTCTTTAAAGTATTTCGCGTAAAAAAGAAAATATGAAATTGGGCTAAATTTTTTGCACTAAGGGGTCCAGGTTACTCTTAAGAGATATTTCACAATAGCAGTTTTCAGTGCCAAGGTGAAGATACCAGTGAACAGGGAATAATTTACAATCGCCAACACTTCATCCTTTAGTCCAGGGGTGGGCAACTCCAGTCCTGGGGGGGGCCGGTGTGTATGCAGGTTTTTGCTGCCACCTGTTACCCTAGCTCAATAACCTAATTAGGGACATACACCAACGTTGATTTACTCATAAATTAGACCACGATAAAACGCAACAATACATGCATACAGGCACAGGAACTTTCATCAGCTTCTGTTCATATTGTGGAATGTGCTAAAACATCAGATTATGTAAATGATTGCGCTAATTAAATAATTAGTAACAGGTGGAAGCAAAAACCAGCATACACGCTGCCCCCCCCCCCCCCCCCCCCCCCCCCCCCAGGACTGGAGTTGCCCACCCCTGCTCTAGTCAATTAAACACAATCTTAAAAAAGTTGGTGGGGATAGTGTCAAGTGAACAGGTAGAGGGCTTAAGATGCATTACTTCTTTCCAGAGCATTTCTTTATCAACAACAGATGATTCATAACAGTTTCAAGTAGAGGGATAGGGTCCAAGGGCCCGCAGAAATTATTCAGTAACACCTTATTATACGGATTGCAAATGCGCATGAACGACACATGAATGAATGCAGAACTAAACAGGAACAAACAACGCACTAACATTTCTCCATATTCACTGATCAGTATCAGATATGAGAACTATTGATATTTGTTGTGTGCTACTAGTTTGTACATCTGTACTATTGGTAACAAATATAGATTTTAGGTAATCAGTAACTAAGCAATGGTAACTAACATCTCATGAATGAATGGGTGTGCTTGATTAAGTGCCTGGTTATGAGCCAGGTGAAAAGGGTTATGACTGCTTTACACCATTGTTGCTCCTGTACACTTCAGCAGCCAAAAAGCTCATCCTTCGCCCACCTAGCCCGGGTTATTTGCGTCATACCGTGTGCACCGGGCTATTAAATTATAGGGTGGGTTACAAGAATGAACCGGGCAGGTCGGGCAAAGAGGAGTGTTCTAAAAGCCCAACGAAGTGAAAAAGACACAGCGTAGCCTAAATCAAATGTGATCCTCTTTTCATATTGGCCTACCTGATCCTTCCCGCAAGGAGATATCCATGGGTGGGTGACTGTAGATTGTGGCATAAGCTAATTTATGAATTCATTCATTGGAAATGGTGAATGAGGCCATATCTATTAACTACTTTGCTGTTAATAGGAATGAAGCATTCGTTACTGGCACCTAACCATTAGTCCATAATATGTGTGCACCCTCTAGTAAAGTGATGAATAATCCTACTGTTAGGAACCGGCTTCTTTCTCAATAATCCAAGTCAGGACAATGCAGGAACTCACTCAACACAACAAACACTTTACTAGAGAAAGTAAAAGTTTATTGCAAATCACACCGGCCAGTGGAAAGATCACCAAGACACAGCACAAATTGCGGTCCAGCAACCTTCCACTCACTGGTCATCAAACCAAGCTTATATACCCCTGGAGGCCTTGGGATTGACGCAAATGTTTACATTATCTGTGAGAGCATATCTCCCAAATGTTCCCAAATAACAATTTGTCAACAACCCACACCATTAGTCATGCCCGATAACTTATGACACCTAGATGTCCGGTCAGGGAGGGCAGAGGCCTGTCCAAAGATCAGCCTTCACCTGCTAAACCAAATCACTGATCAACACACACACATGCATAATTACTCTGATAGGACAAATCTCAGAACCCATCAGTCCCCCATTTTGAGGTACCTTTTTCCTCACCCACCCACATAAAGGGAATAATTCCTGCTTTCCTCCTTATAAGGCCACCCTTATTGTCAGTGAGTATGGAGTTTCTATTCTCTACCAAGAGACAGAGGCTGACTGCACCGTCCGCTCTATTTCAGAGATACACTGCCCGGCCAAAAAAAAAGTCGCGCACTCTAATATTTCGTTGGACCGCCTTTAGCTTTGATTATGGTGCGCATTCGTCGTGGCATTGTTTCGACAACCTTATGCAACGTCACAACATTTATTTCCGACTAGAGTTGCATAGATTTTTGGCCGAGATCATGTTCTGACGACGGGAGAGTCTAACCACTCCGTGAAGTCTTCTCCAGCACATCCCAAAGACTTTCAATGGGGTTAAGGTCAGGAATCTGGTGGCCAATTCATGTGTGAAAATGATTCCTCATGCTCCCTGAACCACTCTTTCACAATTTGAGCCCGATGAATCTTTGCATTGTCGTCCTGGAATATGCCCATTGATGGGATAACCTGGTCATTCAGTACATTCAGGTACTCAGCTGACTTAATTTTATTGTTGCATAACGTTGCTGAGCCTAGACCTGACAAATTGAAGCAACCCCAGATCATAACACTGACTCCAGAGGCTTGTACAGTGGGCACTATGCATGACAGGTGCAATGGCGACTTTATTTTTGGCCAGGCAGTGTATATCGCAACCTCAGAACTACAAAATATGCATGGGAGGGGCCCTTGCCCTCCACTTCACCCAGCTTAAACACTGAAGTTTCATCAACTCCTTTCCTTATCTAAAATAATGTTTCAACAATGTCTCTTGATCAGTTGATTTGCATACACTGGTCAATTACAGCACAGCCTACTATGATTATGGTTTACTGCTGTATATACCTCAAGTATCTATTTTGCCTAATCCATATGCACCTATTTTACACATAGAGGTAAACCCAGTTACATAGTAGCGGTAGATTCAGTTAGAATCTAATAGCTTGCCACAAATGCAGGCGCGGGTGTTCGAACACTGTCGGATGCATTTCAAAACTTAGTCATGTATTTCACGCCATGTATACTTTGCCTTATGCTGGAATGCGGGATTTGCCTTATCTGCTTTGCTATATCAAGGCATCACAGTCCTCAATGCTAAGTCCCTCATCTCTTGGCAAAACATGTTCCCCACTCCCCCCTTGTCTCCTTGGCTCAGCATGCCTGCCATGTTCAGAAATTTAGTTTGCAAACACAAAGAAGAAATTTAGTTTGCAAACACACAAGTTTGCCTGCCCTCCTCCTTATGTGACCACCTTTATTATCAGCGAGAATGGGGATGACTGTTTGTGCACAAGGTTCTTTATGTGTTTTACTTCAAAAAGGTGGTTCCTTCACTTCCTGTTATTACTGGCTATTGCCAATTTATTCAGGCTCCGTGCTTATCTACAACACAAGAAGACTAGGAATAATGCAGCAGACCTCAAGCTCTCAGAATCACAGAGACACACACCTACATGTACACATACACAGATCTGCACAGATATCACACCAATGGCCTTTATGCCCGATGTCAATCAGTCAATCTAAAATTAGCCTTCTCGAGAACTATATGCTCCTTAGAGTGCCTCAATGTCACTCGTCAGTCACCTGGGAAATTACACTCCAGTGCCACACTAGCTTTGCAAATGTGACATTCACAACATGTCCTGACCACACACTTTTTTACAAAACAAGATTCAGGAGTCACTTCTAGACATTGGTTCAAGGATAATCAACACCTAATGAGGGTGGTAAGTTTTCATGAAAAACCAATTGTACCCACCCTCTCGTTGAATCCCATTGATCGAAATCAGAAGTCGTTTCCAAATCCCATCCTCGTCGCCAAACTGTTAGGAACCAGCTTCTTTCTCAATAATCCAAGTAAGGACAATGCAGGAACTCACTTAACACAACAAACACTTTACTAGAGAAAGTAAAAGTTTATTGCAAATCACACCAGCCAGCGGGAAGATCACCAAGACACAGCACAAATTGCAGTCCAGCAACCTTCCACGCTCTGGTCATCAAGCCAAGTTTATATATCTTCGGAGGCCTTATGTTTGACGCACATGTTTACATTATCTGTGAGAGCATATCTCCCAAATTTTCCCAAATAACATGCTTTTGGTTGTGAACAACACATGCCATTAGTGATGCCCAATAACTTATGACACCTAGATGTCCGGTTAAGGAGGACAGAGGCCTGTCCAAAGATCAGCCCTTAAATAGACCTTCCAGCAATTCCAAAATTTGGTTACTTACACTTTGCACCGTGTGTAGCTATCCTGTGACGATATGAAATTGAAAAATGATATCATAATGTAAGGGTGTGCCTGCGATGTGGCAGATGTGGAGAGTGGTGGATAATTTATACACGTCACATGTTCCGAGAAAAGGGCCAGCAAAGGCTACACTTGTGTTTCCTCACTGAAGCATGCTCCAGGAGCCAGCTCGTTCCCCACTCCTTGCTCCTCCGAGGAGAATGTAGCAGTTTGGAATGTCCTTAAAGATGGCGAACCTCGATCGATTTCTGGGTCAGATGAGGACCGAGGAGAAGAGGACGGATAAAATAAGCGATTGGAATCCACCCATTGAATGCTTACTCTCCTGATTTGTTGTCATCGATGAGAGCAACTTCCTCTATAAACGAAAGGTGAGCAATTGGAATGTAAGCATTGGCCTAGAATGAATTGGCAAAGCAACAATGGGCAATCTGTGTAGCACGTTGCTACCTGCACCTACCTTTTTTTGTTTTCTTGGCTCTGTACTTCAGCACATTGGATTTTAAATGGAACAGTGACTATGAGGTTAAAGTGCAGACTTTCAGCTTTAATTTGAGGGTTTTTACATCCATATCGGGTGAACCGTGTAGTGATTGTAGCCATTTTTATACATAGTCCCCCCATTTGAGGGGACCAAAAGTAATTGGACAAATTACCATAAACTTAAATAAAGTCATCATACAGTATTTAATATTTCGTTGCATATCCTTTGCATGCCATGACTTCCTGATGTCTGTGACCCAACAACATCAAAAGACTCTTATTTTCATGTACTCTTACAAGCGATACTGTAACCTCTCTGCATTGATCTCTATAGGAATTGCGGGGTGGGACTAGATTAAGATGTAAATTACATGGAATAGTATGGAACACATGGTTGGCGAAATAGCTATAATTCATCAAGGGTCTAAGGTATCAAACGAGCCTCAAACTATCACCCTGCTGCCAGATATGGAGTAGATATGGATGTATCACTTTAAGGGTTGTTTCTCCTGTTGAACACTATGGAAAAATAAATCAGGAGAAACAACCCTTCAAGTGATCCATAAATACTGTATATAGGCTACTGCATATCTGGCAGCAGAGTTATGGTTTGAGGCTCTATTGGTTACCAATAGTACAGATGTACAAACTAGTAGTACACAACAACTATCAATAGTTCCCATATCCGATACTGATTAGTGAAATGTTAGCGAGTAGTTTGTCCCTGCTTGGTTCTGCATTCGTTCATGCATTGTTTGCGATTTGTATAATAAAGTGTTACCAATTATTCTTAGTTTAAAGCATGGTTTATACCCAACCTGATTTTTGTTGTCTTATCTCTGAAGAATACTGCAAATTCTATACAATTTTAAGTGGAGGTGATGTCACAGTGGCTTTTTGTAGCTGGATTGCGAATATTTGAGAAATAGTTGAGAAAGGCACTCTGGGATTATTGTCATTTTCAGTTACCAATTTTGAGAAGTGAGCTTATCTGGCATTTTTAATTGCTTTGTTAAAAATGGTGAGGTGTTCTTTGAGAATGTCATAGTGGAATTGGAGCTTAGTTTTTCTCTATTTACGCTCTGCTTTTCTGCAGTTTTTCTTTAGGTTAATAATATCCTCAGTTCTCCATGTGGTTTCTGTTTATAAGTGATGTTTTTAAGTTTGGCTGGCACTATAGTATCAATGGCAGTCTTCAGTTTATTATTAAAGTGTCATGGTTTTCTGCCTGTTCAGCTCTGTTTTCTGGCATTGCCTCTCGGGGCTGCGAGAGGCCACTCCCGGCTTTAGTTCTCGTTCTCGGGACTAATTAATTATTGTTTTTTTGTTTTTAAAACAACGTTTCGAGGAGATTGTGACAAACAGCTTGGACCAAGGCTGAACCTTGCGGAACCAAGGAAGCGGAGCATGCGAGCAAGATATTACCATGGGAAGTAAAGTACAGTAAAGCTAGGGATGCAGTGTAGCCTAATGTAAATCTGCAGACACTTTCCGGAGATGCATACAGAGTTCATATTCATTAGAGAAGGATTTAAATAGAAGTATTTTAGGCAGGCTTGTCCAGATCACGAGACCAGCAAACAACATCATGTAGCACTTGCAAAGTCAGTGCACAGTCTCGGGACAGTGCTAAATCAACTGCATGGTAATGTATGAACATTTAATTCATAAAGAGAAACCGCCAGCATGTAAAAGTGGTATTCAACATCATAATGATGTGTGCAAAGCAGGATATTCCACTTCAAGGGCACAAGGAAATAAAAGAGGCACTTAACCCTATTAACTTTGGCCCTACAGAGGCAATTTCCACCTAGTTTCTACTACTCTTATTTAAATGTCAATATCTCAAAAAAATATTCACTGCACATCCATGGTTCATCGAATTGAAGAAGAGGTTGTATAATTCTGAAATTTGCAACAGAATACATTTATTTCAGAATAGTCACATACAGTATATACATAATATGCATAAAATAAGTAGCCTAATGTATTTAAATACGTTTTTAAAAAAACATACAAAAGCACGTGTGTTTTTACATAACAACAGCAACGTATTTCAACCCAAAGTGCGATTGGTGGTCGCTGTGGAAATGTCGACTGTATGGGACTTTGGCGAAATGTAACAAGATAAACTCTTCAGGGTTAATCAGAAAACAGCTTTAGCTTAATACACCGGTAAGATATTTGGTTTCATAAGATTTTGTAGAAAAAAATTTGGTGGCTTCTAAACCGAAAGTGCATCAGGGACTATATACAGTGCCCTCCACTATTATTGGCACCCCTGGTAAAGATGAGTAAAAAGGGTGATAAAAAATTCACCGTTTGGTGAATTAGCTTAATCTCACACTGAAAAAATTTGAAAAATCCAGCCTTAACCACGTATGGAAACACATGCTTGGCTAAATGGCTAAAGTCATCAAGGGTCTGACGTATCAAACAAGCCTTAAATCATCAGTCTGCTGCCAGAAATACAGTAGATATGGATGGATGACTTGAAGGGTTTCTTCTCCTAACTTATTTTTCCATAGAGTTCAATAGGAAAATATGTCAGGAGAAACAACCCTTAAAGTGATCCATCCATAGCTACTGCATATCTGGCAGCAGAGTGATGGTTTGAGGCTTGTTTGATACCTCAGACCCTTGATGACTTACAGCCATTTTACCAATCATGTATTCCATACTGTTCCAGCATAATGTACAGCTAAATCTAGTCCCACCCCCCAATTCCCATAGAGATCCATTCAAATGCAGAGTATCAGAAAATAAGATATCAAGAGTCGTTTGATGTTGTTGGGTCACAGACATCAGGAAGTCATGGCATGCAAAGGATATGCGACCAAATATTAAAAATGAATACTTTATTGTATACAGTCAAGCCGGAAAGTCTGCACACCCCCTTTCACCTTCTCCACATTTTATTACGTTACAGACTTATACTACAATAGATTGAATTCATTTTTTGCCTCAAACATCTACACACAATAGTCATTAATGACGAAGTGAAAACAGGTTTTTAGAAAATATGCAATTTTATTTTACTGACAAAAATAGGTTATTTAGGGGTTACATATCTGTACACACCCTTAGCCTAATACTTGGTTGCTGCACCTTTGGCAGCGATTACAGCTTCAAGGCGTCTTGGGAAAGAAGCTACGAGCTTGGCACACTTGTTTCTGGACATTATTGCCCATTCCTCTTGGCATATCCTTGCAAGCTCCGTCAGGTTGGATGGGGAGCGTCGGTACACAGCCATTTTCAGCTCTTTCCACAGATGTTCAATTGGATTCAGGTCTGGGCTCTGGCTGGGCCACTCAAGGACATGCACAGACTTTCTCTGAAGCCACTCCTTTGTTCTCTTGGCTGTGTGCTTCGGGTCGTTGTCATGTTGGAAGGTAAACCTTCGCCCCAGTCTGAGGTCCAGAGCACTCTGGAGCAGGTTTTCTTCAAGGATCTCGGTGTACTTAGCTGCATTCATCTTCCCCTCTATCAGGACTAGTCGCCCCGTTCCCGCTGCTGAAAAACATCCCCACATCATGATGCTGCCACCGCCATGCTTCACTGTTGGGATGGTATTAGCCAGGTGATGAGCGGTGCCTGGTTTCCTCCAGACGTGATGCTTGGTATTCAGGCCAAAAAGTTGAATTTTGGTTTCATCAGACCAGAGAATCTTGATTCTCATGGTTTGAGAGTCCTCTAGGTGCCTTTTGGCAAACTCCAAGCGGGCTGTGATGTGCCTTTTACTAAGGAGGGGCTTCCGTCTGGCCACTCTACCATAAAGGCCTGATTGGTGGAGTGCTGCCTGGATGGTTGATCTTCTGAAAGATTCTCCCATCTCCACAAGGATACGCTGGAGCTCTGTCAGAGTGACCCTCGGGTTCCTGCTCACCTCCCTGGCCAAGGCCCGTCTTCCCCGATTGCTCAGTTTGGCCGGGCGGCCAGGTCTAGGAAGATTCTTGGTGGTTCCAAACTTCTTCCATTTACGAATGACGGTGGCCACTGTGCTCTTTGGGACCTGTAAAGCTGCAGAGATTTGTCCGTACCCTTCTCCAGATCTATGCCTTGACACAATCCTGTTTCTGAGGTCTGCAGATAATTCCTTTGACCCCATGGCTTGGAGTTTGCTCTGACATGCACTGTCAACTGTGGGACCTTATATAGGCAGGTGTTGGCAATCCCCAATCATGTCCAATCAATTGAATTTATCACAGGTGGACTCCAATTCAGTTGTAGAAACATCTCAAGCAGTATCAGTGGAAACAAAATGCACCTCAGCTCACTTTTGGGTGTCATATCAAAGGGTGTGCACACTTGTGTACATATGATATTTTACATTTAGATTTTTAATAAATTAGCACAAATGTCTAAAAACCTGTTTTCACTTTGTCATTATAGGCTATTTTGTGTAGAATTTTGAGACAAAAAATGAACTCAATCTATTGTAGAATATGTCTGTAATGTAATAAAATGTGGAGAAGGTGAAAGGGGTGTGCAGACTTTCCGGCTTGACTGTATATAAATGCAGGGGTGCCAATACTTGTGGCACACATGGTTTTGTTTTTTCTCATAATAAATTTACTTAAATTAAAGGTTGGATTTTTCTAATTTTTTCAGTGTGACATTAAACCAATTCACCAAATGGTGAATGTTTTATAACCCTTTTTACTCATCTTTACCAGGGGTGCCAATAATAGTGGAGGGCACTGTAGTACAGTAAGCAAGGGAAAACGCTGAATGCTTATTTGTACAACGTTTTAAAAAAATATTGTTTCTATATCTAAACATGATTTTCTTAGCATTTTATGCATTTTACAGTCTGTGGCTGTGGCGAGACCAAGGGGCCAAGACTGGGATTTCGTTTTGAAGCCCATTTCCTGGTTGGCCTGGGAGCCGCCATTGTGCCGTTGCTCACTAGCGCCACTGTGGCTGGCTCCAGTATAGGTCTTTCCCCATGTAAGTGAACGGCAGCAATTTGGTCAAAATACTCAGTAAATAAATTTTTTACAAAAATTTTTTTTATTGCAATAGGTGCCTTTCCTTCATCTAATGCCTGTGCATGTGCTGATTTTTTAAAATATTGTGTCGTTTGGACAGGGTATTGACATTTGTTCAGGACCAATCAGGGGACAGATTGAGTCGGGTTACTGCCGGTCATTTCACTCACTTTGAGGGGCGGGAACCATAGACGGAACGGGCGGGACGTGGGGCGGGACGTGGGCGGTACCCATAGGCGGTACCTCAAGTGGCTAGCAATGACCTTGACATTCTCACCCATTCTCGTCCTTTTAATGTGTGAATTTGGCTAGTATTAGACCATTAGACCCATCGCAATCACATCGCAATTCTCATTGTCACTAGTGTTGAATTCATTATGGCATGTTCTGCATACAACTGTACTAATCGACCGTCTCAAAAGCATTCTCTCCAGTTTTTTCGGTAAGACATTTTTTATTACTTTATTTTTTACCGAGTAAGTAACGTTAGCCTTATTAGATAACAGCCTGCAGAAGTAGCCTACGCTACCTACCGCGACATAGCATGACAAGCTAACGCTTTTGTATATTACGTAGACCAGTATGCTAGTGGAGTTAGCACCTTTATCTCCCAAAACCTTTTGGTTTGGCTACTTAGCGTTAGCTAACGATGTAAAACCTACATTGAACTTCGTCCTATGCTCTCCACTGGCTAAGTGCATTTTATGTGGAGTGAATTTCGACATTGCTAACGTTACCGTGCATTAGTCAAACAAAAAGCAGTCTCCAGTTTTTTCGGTAATACAATTTTTATTACTTGATTTTTTACCAAGTAAGTAACGTTAGCCTTATTAAATAACAGCCTGCAGAAGTAGCCTACGCTACGTTACCTACCGCGACCTAGCATGACAAGCTAACGCTTTTGTATATTACGTAGACCAGTATGCTAGTGCAGTTAGCAACTTTATCTCCCAAAACCGTTTGGTTTGGCTACTTAACGTTAGCTAACGATGTAAAAACCTGTCAAAAGTAACGTTAGTCAAATTTCAGTTGTGTAACGTTAACTTATATTCCATTAAACATCGACCTGGTGAGCCTTTGTGTCTATTTTTAGCTTTGTAATTTAACGTTAACGGTCTCATCGTGGACATGTAGCTACATTGCACTTCGTCCTTGCTATGCTCTCCACTGGCTAAGTGCATTTATGTGGAGTGAATTTCGACATTGCTAACGTTAGCTACCGTGCATTAGTCATGGTGTATTTTTCATTAGAGGTATTCATTTTAGGTATTCATTTTAGGTTGAGCATTATTTATAACTTTTAAAGCATGTGGGAAACGTGTTCATGGAGATGGAAACCCGACATAACGTTAGCTGTCATTTAGCTATCATGTTTTTCGTGTCGCCACGTGGCACCACCATGGACTGTATAAAAATAGGGTAACGTTAGGCTAACGTTAACATTATAGTCTGATATTTTCCCACATAGGCTAACGTTAACATTATAGTCTGATATTTTCCCATGACCCTTGGATTATAGAATATTGTATGAGATTTCAGACAGAATTTGCTTTGAATTCTGGCAATTAACATCATCCAAATGTCTAATTTCAAACCATATTCCTCGGTGCCCGACTACTTTTATCTGTGATGGTAGTTTTATAATTCTGTAAGCTGCATCGCAACCGATCGCAGCCTATTATAACCATTTTATTCTTTGATAGATTTCCTTTAGCTGACGAAGACATGCTGCAGCAGTGGTTGGTCAACATGCGGAGGGCAAAATGGAGTCCCACCTCGGCATCACGTCTGTGCAGCGACCACTTTGAGGAGCATTTATTTGTCCGTGACTCCAAGGTTACAAATTAGTATTATCTGATAATAATATAATTAATGGCTAATTATGATTAATTATCAAGTTTTTCTACACACTTTTATGCCAGCCATATATACCAACATATAGGTAAGATAAATGGGAGCAAACATATAGCAGCTGTTTTATGGAAAAGTTTTTTCAGTTTCTGGTGTTTCCGATACTGTGTGTGTGTGTGTGTGTGTGTGTGTGTGTGTGTGTGTGTGTATATATATATATATATATATATATAATATTATATATACACACATTATATATATATATCTATATATATATATATATGTATTATATATACACACACACGTGTGTGTATGTGTACATATGTGTGTGTGTGTGTGTGTGTGTGTGTGTGTGTGTGTGTGTGTATATATATATACAGTCAAGCCGGAAAGTCTCCCCACCCTTTCACCTTCTCCACGTTTTATTACGTTACAGACTTATACTACAATAGATTGAGTTCATTTTTTGCCTCAAACATCTACACACAACACCCCATAATGACAATGTGAAAGAAGTTTATTTGAGATTTTAGCAAATTTATTAAAAATAAAAAAATAAAATTTCTCATTTACATAAGTATTCATACCCTTTGCTTTAACATATTTTTAAAGTATCATATTTCATATTTGGTCGCATATCCTTTACATGCTGTTACTTCCTGAAGTCTGTGACCATCAACATGAAAAAACTGTCGATATCTTATTTTCAGGTACTGTTACAAGCGATACTATAACCTCTCTGCATTTGAATGGATCTCTATGGAAATTGGGGGGTGAGACTAGATTCAGCTGTAAATTACACTGGTACAGTATGGAACACATGGCTGGCTAAATGGCTGTAAGTTATCAAGGGTCTGAGCTATCAAACAAGCCCCAAACCATCACTCTGTTGCCAGATATGTAGTAGATGTGGATGGATCACTTTAAGGGTTGTTTCTCCTGACTTTTTTCCCCATAGAGTTCTATAGGAAAATGAGTCCGGAGAAATAACCCTTGCAGTTGATGTTGATGGTCACAGACTTCAGGAAGTAACAGCATGTAAAGGATATGCGACCAAATATGAAATATGATACTTTAAAAATATGTTAAAGCAAAGGGTATGAATACTTATGTAAATGAGAAATTTTAGTTTTTTATTTTTAATAAATTTGCTAAAATCTCAAAAAAACTTTTTTTCACATTGTCATTATGGGGTGTTGTGTGTAGATGTTTGAGGCAAAAAATGAACTCAATCTATTGTAGTATAAGTCTGTAACGTAATAAAACGTGGAGAAGGTGAAAGGGGTGGGGAGACTTTCCGGCTTGACTGTATATATATTATATTATATATACACATATTATATATATATATATATATATATATATATTATATATACACACACACACACACACACACACACACGCGTGTGTGTGTGTGTGTGTGTGTGTGTGTGTGTATACGATTATTAAAGTAGGTAATGACATTACCAATAACATTACCATTCTCATTGTGAATATTCACAGTGGCTAGTGATTAACAGTGACTCCTTAACCCCCTTCAAGGGAAAACGATGCCTGACGCTGAATGCAGTGCCAACAGTGTTTGACCTTCCGGTACACTTGCTGAGGCCAGTTAGAAGACCGAGAAGACTGCGAGAAAATGTGAGTATTGCAGAGGTTAGTGGCATTACAGTTTGTCCTGTTAATTGTCGTCAGTGTCATGACAAGGTTGCACACAATCCAAAAAGTGACATTCCTGCAGCTGATCAGAACAATGTCGTCATGATGGAGGATCTTGCTGAGCAGATCAGTGTCCTCAATTCCAATGATGACGACATTGCTGTGACAGCTGATGTACATGTAGATGTTGGTGGGGAGGTAAGTGGTGTTTCAAGAAGCGAGTGCATTGGTAACAGAGATCCAGAGGTGTCACATGATCATGAGTACTCAGCTTTACCATCCAGCTGTGTTAATGATCACTGTTACGCTGTTGTGGAGTCTCCAAGAACTCCCAAGAGGAAAGCAAGCGAGTGCATTGGTAACAGAGATCCAGAGGTGTCACATGATCATGAGTACTCAGCTTTACCATCCAGCTGTGTTAATGATCACCTTTACGCTGTTGTAGAGTCTCCAAGAACTCTCAAGAGGAAAGCAGAAGGAGTACAGCAGAAGCTACTGAGATGTCGAAAGAAGTTGAGGATCCAGACGCAAAAAACCAGGCGATTGAAGAGAAAAGTGTTCTCTTTGAAAGACATCACCGGAGAGCTCCAGAAAAAACTCTTAATTTCAACAGAGTGTGCTGATCTACTGGAGTCCATCAATGAAGTGCCAAGAGAAATTCTGACCAGGATACAACAGAAGAGGTCAGCAAAGTTCTCTGAGGAACTCCGGCAATTTGCCATAACTTTGCACTTCTACTCTCCGAAAGCGTATGAGTATGTCAGAGAGAAGTTCAACTTTGCTCTGCCACATACTCAGACGATACGCAACTGGTACAGTAGCGTCTCAGCTGATCCTGGCTTTACCGTGGCTTCCTTTAATGCGCTGAAGAACCATGTCGCAGAGAAGAAGAAAGAGGGAAAGGAAACGGTCTGTGCTCTGATGATTGATGAGATTTATATACATCAGCAAGTGGATTTCGGCTCGGGCCAAATCCATGGTTATGTGGATTTTGGCACTGGTGAAATTGACAACACAGTAGCCACACAGGCCATGGTCCTCATGGTTGTTTCCATCAACGAGTCCTGGAAAATCCCCTTTGCGTACTTCCTCATCGCTAGCATAACCGGAAAAGAGAAGGCCAACATCATCAGGGAGAGCCTTTGTAGACTTCATGCTATTGGTGTGCGGGTTGTCTCACTGACATGTGATGGACCCTCACAGAACTTTGCAATGGTAAGGGAGCTTGGTGCCGACTTGAACATCTTGAACATGAGACCTTACTTCCCCCATCCGGAAGACCCGACTCTTAAGGTTCATGTGCTCCTGGATCCATGTCATATGCTGAAGCTTCTTCGAAATGCTTTTGCAACAGCTGGGGTTTTGGAAACTGAAGATGGCAAACAGATCAAGTGGCAGTACATTGAGCACCTGAACACCCTTCAGGAGAAGGAAGGTCTGCGGCTTGGCAACAAGTTGAGAATGGCACACATCCAGTGGCGAAAACAGAAAATGAAGGTCCACCTGGCAGCTCAGCTTTTCAGCAGCAGTGTGGCAGATGCCCTGGAGTACTGCGAGCAAGAACTGAAGTATCCTCAGTTCAGAGGATGTGCGGCTACAGTACAGTTCTTGCGCACAATCGATGGTGCGTTTGATGTCCTCAACAGCCGCAACCCACTTGGGAAAGGGCTCAAAGCACCCATCAAGCCATCAACAAAAGACCGCGCAGAGGCTATCCTTCAGCGGGCAGAGACGTGTCTTCGTGGGCTCAAGGTCAACAATGGGAAACAGCTTGTGCACATGCATTCAACTGCCAAGAAGACATCAATCTATGGCTTCATAGCCAATGGCAGAAGTGCACTCAATATATACAATGACCTTGTTGAGAGACCCAATGCGCCATGCAGGTACCTTCTAACATACAAACTGAGTCAGGATCACTTGGAGCTCTTTTTTGCTGCTGTCAGAGCTCGTGGAGGGTACAACAACAACCCCAATGCTAGACAGTTTCGAGCAGCCTACAAGCGCCTACTTGTGAGGCACCAAGTTAAGACAGGCACAGGCAACTGCCTCCTCCGAGACAACACTGACATCCTCGATTCAACACCTGCAGCAGTCAACATTGCACGCAGGATGGACGTGGAGCTGGTGGAAATGCTACTGCCTGGAGATGACACCATCCCTGACCTCCCAGATGTTGACCACCTCTCAGAATACAAAGATGCTGCAATCAACTACATCGCAGGCTTTGTTGTGAAAAAATTGAGGGAGAAGGTTACCTGCATGCCTTGCTCACAGGCATTGACATCAATGGAAGGAACACATTCCTTTCTGGCTTTGAAGGACAGAGGTGGCTTACAGAAGCCATCAAAAGACATGGTTGCAGTGTGCCAGGCCACCGAGAGATGTTTTCAGAGGCTGCTCAGAAGAAATGGAGGCAAGCCACCACAGGGCAGTGGAGTAACATTGGCTGTAGTTACTCAGGTGCTTGCTGATTGCGCTGAGAAAAATCTCTTCCCTGGCCTGCACAACCACATGTTTGACACGTGTGTTGAAGCAAATCATGTCCACATACTGGTGAAGATGGCATCTTCATGGTTCTGTAAAGTCCGTTTGAATCACTTGGCAAGAAGAGCGACTGAAAAGTTTAAATGTAAGATGGTTCGCAGAAGACTAACCAAGTTGATTCACTTTTATGGTGAGTAGTGAGGGGGTCATATGTCTTAATTTATACGTGTGTATGTATGTTGTTACATATGTATGTGTGTATGTCAAATTACGTACGTCTATTTCAGTTTACATATTTATGTGCGTGTATTTCAGTGTACATGTGTATGTATGTTGTTACATATGTATGTGTGTATGTCAAATTACGTACGTCTATTTCAGTTTACATATTTATGTGCGTGTATTTCAGTGTACATGTGTATGTATGTCGTTACATATGTATGTGTGTATGTCAAATTACGTATGTCTATTTCAATTTACATATTTATGTGTGTGTATTTCAGTGTGCACCCTCTCACCGCTGAAAATCAAATGGATTGAAACTAAAGCCTCTACCTCAAAGCCAGATACTGCCAAGCACCACAAGAACGTATTTACTGTGGAAGTCTTCAAATACAGAGACCCCTGGATGACTGTTGCAAGTATCACTTAGAGCCCGCATAAACGGGGCATAAGTGTTTACTGTGGAAGTCTTCACATACAGTAACCCCTGGATGACTGTTGCAAGTATCACTTAGAGCCCGCATAAACGGGGCATAAGTGTGTACTGTGGAAGTCTTCACATACAGTAACCCCTGGATGACTGTTGCAAGTATCACTTAGAGCCCGCATAAACGGGGCATAAGTGTTTACTGTGGAAGTCTTCACATACAGTAACCCCTGGATGACTGTTGCAAGTATCACTTAGAGCCCGCATAAACGGGGCATAAGTGTGTACTGTGGAAGTCTTCACATACAGTAACCCCTGGATGACTGTTGCAAGTATCACTTAGAGCCCGCATAAACGGGGCATAAGTGTTTACTGTGGAAGTCCTCGCTTACAAAGACCCATGGATTACAATACCACTTACAGCCAGCATAAACATGTACAAATTTGATCTTTTATGTGGACCTTGTCATTTTTAATGTGTGTCTCGTCAGGGTTTGTCTTGTACTAAATGTGTGTCTTGTCTTGTGTTCCCACTCTCAGCCTGCACCTTGACGTGGTGAGTGGGCTTTAAACTGAGACAGGCTACTGAACTTTGTTGTCTCCTATGTCAAACCCCTAACTTTTTGTTACCCTTGAGTTTTTTGTCCCCTATTATGAAATGAAAACTGATCTTGCTCTATCCTTTCTCTATTTTACAGATGTAAATTTATTACCAGCTGTTCAAGTTACCAACATAATCAATACTAACACAGATCACTAATTCTGTGATGAAATGATATCTTGAGCTGCTAATTTGTAGAATCAGATTTTGGGGTTGAAACAAGGAATAGGGTTGGGGACCGCAGTCCTAGTCTGTGGGTGACCCTCTTATCAAATGTGCAGCATCCATATTACAAAGGAAAACGCCGCCATCCTGTGCGGGATGTATGGACCACGGACTCACCCTGTCAGCCACAAGGGACATCTGACCATCTTTTAAGGATACATAAAAACATTGTACTGATTTCAAGTTGCTTTGTGAAAAAAGAATCTTAATCACTCCTTTAATACATTTAAAGTCGCAGCACAAGCTGGTCCTCCTTAGTCTTTCAGTGAGATTGCAGGATGTCTGTTACTTATTTACATCAGTGGCTATACTTACACTGTGTGCACGCTGGGGAAGGCCATCTTGAGCGGTAATGTATTGGTGCATTATGTTCTCATTATTTAACTGAATGCAAGAGGGTATTAAATATTTTAAAGACAAAAGCAGACAAAAACCTCAAATGACATTTTTCCCCATTTATATAAAGGGTCCGATTCTCATTACAGAGCAAGTACTTAAAAAAATTAATTGCTGTACAACATGTATAATTTATGCTTCATTTTGAATGATTTGAATGACATTTGATTAGTTTATATATTGTGTAATATTTGCTATTTCACCTACTGCATGATTCTGTTATGCAAATAATGAACACATCAAAACAAGTTGGATAATTAAAAAAAATTTAATTGACAGCTACACCGGCTTAGGGAGCAAGAAAGGCCATGGGGTGCCATGGCTGGAGAGGACAAGATGGGGGGTGGGGGAGAGAAGATGTGGGACAGGGATGAGGAAGAGCAGGGGGAGTTGGGTGAACAATGGCATAGCTACAGATGTCATTAATTTAAATAATACAAAATATAACATCATAACATAAAATTTGAAAAGCTGACCCATTTCATTAAAAAAAAACCTATTCCATTAAAAGCTAAATCCAGGATTGGAGAAACTCCTCCCCTAGATTCAGTCTTTAAGGGAATGGACCATACTATTTAAAAAAATATCATTTCCCCTAGGGGTTAAATGAACACCATCCTTTAGAAATAGGTCAGCGTTATCAAATTTTATGGTAGAATGTGGGATAAAAATTCCACCAAAACTCTGAACAAATGTAGCCATGACATTGTTCACCCACTTCCTGGTCTTGTCTATTTTCCCCGGATTGGCAGTCCTCCACCGGCGTCGCTGGGAGATTGCTGATAGGAGGATCTTCGTCCCTGGGAAACGCCGGTGGAGGTCTTGCAGGTCCCGCTTCATGTCTGCGACGAGACGCAGGCTCTTCGTGTTGCCGAGGTCGTT
The DNA here is from genome assembly GCA_029718625.1 of Synaphobranchus kaupii. Classification (NCBI taxonomy): domain Eukaryota; kingdom Metazoa; phylum Chordata; class Actinopteri; order Anguilliformes; family Synaphobranchidae; genus Synaphobranchus; species Synaphobranchus kaupii. The sequence continues at coordinate 31,973,228 of CM056382.1, read as the reverse complement.
CCCCGCCGCAGTGTATGAGCAGGACATCCGGGGCTGCTCTTCCTCTGAGGGACTGGTGAATGAAGGGGAGAAGCCGCTCCCACCTCAGGCCTCCCCAGCCAAACCACTGGACCCTGGCATCCAGACCCAGACTGGTCCCCATGGTCTCCCTTGCTCTCTCCTCCCCACGCCGGATGTAGCTGTCACCAACTATCCAGACATTTTTATCTGTGTAAGAGGAATAAAATTAAATGCATCTCATTGCAATATACAATGATACATTCTGGATGCAAGCTATTAAAAACATCATCCACAATCTAGACATGATACTTTAATATTGTCAATATGCTGTTTGGTCCTATTGCATAACGAGAGCTACGCTTGAAAAATTAGCAATGCAAGAGAAATACACTCAAATTATATTATGTAAATGACTAGTTTAAGGCACAGTGATTAAAAAAGAAAAATGGTTCACAATGAAAGGTGGGTACAGAAACTCACAGTTGAGGCTTTGGTTTTCCATCGTGTCTGCAAAAGAAATTAAAAGGTTAAGGTTACAACCAGTCTGTGTAATGAGACTTAATGCACTAGGGTGGGAAACTTGGTTTTACAAAGTGCATTGTGCAATTTTCACGCATGCAAATAGACTATTAAAATGCTTCGTAGATGGCCACAGCTGACGTTATTTTATCTTCTTTCATTGTGATTTGTGTTAGCTAGGGTGATCATATATTTTATATTTTATCCACACACAAAAAAAAATAGGACAGGTTCGGGCGGGCATTATTAACATAATAGGCTACTCTGCTGGGTTATTGGAACGAGCAAAACCTAACCATTTTTACTGACATTTTTAGGAATTTAGAAATCCCGCAAGGACCTATTTTTATACAGTCTATGGCTTGGACGGATTTTTTGGGTCGCAAGCTTGCTGACAGCTTGCTACCTATTTAGAGCAGCTCTTCGGGACATTTATAATAAAAGTAGTCTTGTACGTAAATGTGATTGATTGACCGTCAATATCGTTAATGGCAATCATAACGTTACCCTATATTCGCCTTAGCCTGCCTAGGCCTAACGTAACCAATCTCACTGTCAAGCTGGTATGCTAGCTAATGGAATTAGCCTACCTCCGATCTGAGTTGGGTGGAATATTAATGTACTTTAAATTGTACTGTAAATTGAAGATAACTGAATAAAACGTTATAACATAACACAATGATGTGGCGAATTTCACACAGTCAATGCAAATAAATAACACCGTAAAACCGTGAAAATGAAATTATATAATAAATTAGCTTGACTTACCGTGAATTTGCTTGCAATCAGACTGTGCTTGCAATATAAAACTCCCGCTTCTAATTTCTCCCGCTTTCCAGAATCTCCGCCCCGAACTGTCAATCATACTGTGCCTGGACAGAGACCCTCCCATGAAGACCATATCCGGTTCACCCTGCTCCAAGCAAAGGTCAAGTCGGCTCCACTGAGCAGGCGCAGTTCGTCCAAACAGCCGGCGAAAAAGACTTCCGTGTTTCAATTTGGTTTTTCCGAGGCCATGGAAAGGCAATGGGTGACGTCACAGTGGCTTTGTCCATATTTTTATACAGTCTATGGGCGAGACGAGGGTCGTAAATGCTTTGGGCTATTAATAGCACCCTCCTATTTTATTGCAACTGTAGAAGCTGAGGTTTTTTTTGTTAAAAAGCAGCTACCCTTTTAAACAATCCTGTGACAAAATGTACAGGGTTTTCTTAAAGCTGTAGTTTATAATTTCAGACAAACATAAATACTGTAATTGGGACGGATACGCCTCACCATTAGGGGGCAAAGTAAATCAAGTCAAAAGGAACGTTATACAAATATTCAGAAATGTTCTCTTATATATAACCATATTCAATACCAAGCCCTGCCACCTGTGTCTTGTCATGTAGTAGAAAAATCACACGCTAATTCAAACCCATCAAAGGTAAGTTTGAATACTGTGTTGATATAGTTTTGTCTTTATTCTTTTTGTGCCTGCCATGGTATAGATTTGCATTCAACCTTAGGTGGCTGTTGAAAGTCTTATCGCTATAATATCATACGGGTGTGTGTGTGCTAATCTGGATTAGGACACAGGATCATTTTCCTTGTCTCTCCACTGGAGGTTGTTAAGTAATTGAATTCTGTGTTATACACTATCCCTGTTAGGCATTTCGCTTTCCTAAATTCTCCTGCGTTTTCTTTATCCGTTGAGCATCTCAGATGTGTCCTGGTTTATAGTGTAGATTATGTTGTACAGAAAAGACAGACAAGTGATTTAGTGTTTGATTATTCAGAAAAGGGGTGTTCCCATGTGAACCATTGCATTACGGTTTGTTATAGGCTGTCTGTTGGAGTGCGTATTTGATTTTTTTTAAATGCCAGATGCATCACCCCGGCCCTGAATTGCATATTATACATCTCTTTATTTGGACTTCCTACTTTGCCAGCTAGTTTAATACCTCAGAGACTATAACCTGCTCAACCCATTTGATAGTTTGCTGTGATAGATCCCTCATTACATTTCTGTTGGGCTGGCTCTTCATAAGCATAGGGTCGATTCCCTTTCATGAATGCATGACCCTGTCTTTGTAGCTATGCAGATATAGATTACTCCTGGTGGGGCCACTTGTATAACCCCCAGTTGGTGTACCTGTTGCTCTGTTGCACTTCCTTAACTGGCTATTCTCAATTTTTCCTCTGCATACTGCTGGTGGGGTGGATCATGCCCCAAATCCCAAGAATACTGTCATCTGGACTCCCCCACCGCTGCTGTCCGGCCTCCCCTCCATCGCCACTTGCCCCCCCCCCCCCCCATTGCCAAAAATCATTTTAATCATTTAATAAAATTTATTCTGATTTTAAAAAAAATCTCTCATAAAGAAATAAATATTTTTAACAAAACCATGTGTGCCACAATTATTAGCACCCCTGCATTTAATACTTTGTACAACCTCTCTTTGCCAATAAAACAGCACTGAGTCTTCTCCCGAAACATCTAATAAGGTTGGAGAATACAGAGCAAGGAATCAGAATCTTTACAGAATCTCTCCAGATCATCCAGAGTCCTAGGTCCTCTCTTGTGCACTCTCCTCTTCAGCTCAGCCCACAGGTTTTCAATGGGGTTTAGTTCAGGGGACTGAGATGGCCATGGCAGAAGCTTGATTTTGTGTTCAGTTAACCATTTTTGTGTTGATTTGGACGTATGTTTTTGATCATTGTCCTGCTGGAAGATCCAACGACGACCCAGTTTTAGTTCAGATTAAAATTTTCCTGGTATTTCATGGAGTTCATGATGCCATCCACCCTAACAAGGTTCCCAGGGCCTTTGGAGGAAAAACAGCCCCACAACATCACAGAACCTCCACCATACTTAACAGTGGGGATCAGGTTATTTTCGGTATAGCCATCCTTCTTTTTACACCAAACTCACCTTGAGTGTTGGTTGCCGAAAAGCTCAATTTTCATTTCATCTGACCATAGAACATGGTTCCAGTCAAAGTTCCAGTAGCGTTTAGCAAACTCCAGGCACTTACGTTTGTGTTGAGATGACAGGAAAGGCTTTTTTCTGGCATGCCTTCCAAATAATTTATTGGCTTGGAGGTGACGTCTAATGGTAGTTTTGGAGAATTGATGACCCCAAGATGCTACTTTCCTCAGTAATTCTTCAACAGTGATCCTTGGGGATTTGTTTGCCTCTCTTACCATCCTCCTCACTGTGCGTGGGGGCAAAATAAACTTAGGTCCTCTTCCAGGCAAGTTTGTAACAGTCCCAGTTGCTTTGGACTTTTTAAGTATTGCCCTAACGGTAGACATGGGCATTTTCAGGTGAATAGCTATTTTTTTATAGCCATTCCCTGACTTATGAAGCTCAAGACACTTTTCCCTCATTTGATTTGGGTGTTCTTTTATCTTTCCCATGTTGATGTATGAATAAGGGAATATGGCCTCTGTGTCGCCTCATATTTATACCCCAGTGAAACAGGAAGTCATGGATTACTGCTTGAAAGTTCCTAAACACTCTGATCAACTTTAAAAAGTAAAATATAAATGGAAAAAATGGGTGCCAATAATTTCTAGGGGTGCCAATAATTGTGGCACACGTGGTTTTGTTAAAAATAATTATTTCTTGATGAGGAATTTTTTTTTCTCAGAATAAATTTACTTCGATTAAAGGTTGGATTTTTTCAGTGTGAGATTAAGCTATTTCACCAAAAGATGTATTTTTTATAACCCTTTTTACTCATCTTTACCAGAGGTGCCAATAATTGTGGAGGGCACTGTAAATACATTTTGATGTGTTGTAACCATTCTACCCTTACTTTATACTGGGACGGCCAGCGGAGATTGGGATCCCCTCTGTAGCCAGGGTCCTCCTGGAATTTCTTCCCTTTGGAGTTATTTATCACCATCGTTAGATTTCTTTACTTCCTGCTGGGGAGTTTTTAACCTCACTTGCTTGATTTTTGGGATTGGCCTGTTTTTTGCCCTATTTTTCCATCTATTTCTTTGTAAAGTGTCTTTGTGACAGTTCTCTGTAAAAAGCTCTATACAAATAAAGGTACTAAAACTTCCAAAACTGGCGAAGCAATAGGCACATACCTGACAAAGCAGTAAGTTATCATAGGGAGCTCAGTGAGACTGACAAGAGGGCAAAGAGATCAAGATAACCTGACTGGTTAACACTTAAATATAACCTACCCAATTGGTTGATGGCCAAACGGGCAAACATCACACCTCTCAGCACCCTGTGACAACCCAGAAAAAGAATGCTTAGGCATCAGTCACACAAGCATTCTTTAATAAGGTAGCTTGCTATCTCTTGCACATGTTTTAAAGGCAAAAATCCTGGTGTTGCCTGAATGTGCTTTTGTTTAGATGCCCACAATCTAAACCAAAAAGCATGCAACTTGAAATAAACACGATTGCTTTTGTGTGGGTGGTCGAGAGATATGATATGTTTGTGCATTCTGTGAGCTGTATCAATCCATCTGTTCTCCAGCTGATTACACACTCACAATATTACTTATAATTTGAGCTGGTTTTTCAAGTGAATACAGATGTCCCTTGAAACTGAAAACTTTTTACTAGTTTGTTTTTAAGAACTGAAATTTGAAAGCAGTTTCTCTAAACATACTCTGCGGCCACTTTAGTACGTACACCTATCTAGTACTGGGTCAGACTCCCTTTTGCCTCCAGAACAGCCTGAATTCTTCACAGCATGGATTCAATAAGGTACTGGAAATGTTCCTGAGGGATTTTGGTCCATGCTGACTCGATAGCATCACACACCCTGCAGATTTCTCAGCCACACATTCATGCTGTGAACCTCCCGTTGGAACATCCCAAAGGTGCTCTATTGGATTGTGATCTGGGGACTGTGCAGGACATTGGAGGAAACAGAATTCACTGTCATGTTCATAGAACCAGCTTGAGATGATGCGTGCTTTGTGATATGACACATTATCCTGCTGGAATTATCCACTTGAAAAAGGTAGACAGTGGCCATAAAGGGATGCACATGGTCAGGAACAATGCTTAGATATGCTGTAACATTCAAATGATCAGGGTTCATACACATTTTGACCAATGGATTTCTGTGACTTCTCAATGACTTTAAACCAAATTTTCATGACCAAACATTATGTGATGTCACTGTGTATCCATGAAAAATTGAGGGCAAAAATTGGTAGTGAAATTAACCATGAGAATTCCAAAGCACACAGTGTACCTTGAATAACATGAATGACAAACAATATAGTTTGATCAAAAGAATAAAGGTTGCAGGTTCGATTCCCAGGTAGAACACTGCCGTTGTACCCTTGAGCAAGGTACTTAACCTGAATCTCTTCAGTACACATCCAGCTGTATACATGGATAATACAGTATATGTAAAAGAAATGCTAAAAGGTTGTGTAAGTCGCTCTGGATAAGAGCGTCTGCTAAATGCCTGTAATGTAATGTAATGTAATAAACATCTGTCCATTTATTTTGGCTGATAGGCATTCCATAACACTGACACATATCAGTAAGATCTTTAGTAGGCAGCAGCGTCCAGCTAGTGCACACATTGCTTTTCCTTTTGTAGGCAAATTTTAACAAACATTGTCTAACAATACTGTGTAGGAATTTTGGGGTTTTCTTAGTTTTAATTTATAATTTAAAACTAAGTTTTTGGGGGGCGTATAATTGGGACGTTTTCAGCTTATAGGCTAGCAACCACTTTTATAGCCAATATCGACTGAATATTGGCTGACTTAAGTAGTTGAGCCCTCGGTATAACTGTCTGAATGTTTGCATTGCAATGACCACAGAGATAACTGTTATATACCTATATAAACTCAACCATTTCTAAATCATAACTCATCTTAGGTGGAAATGTTGCTTTTAAGTGGCCTGGTGCCAAAAAATCACATAACCTACTTCTTCAGGTTCTCACTACCCTTCACAAAATCACCAGTGGTGGTGCCAGCCTGACAGGGTAGGATAATGTTAGCCTACTCACCCTCCGCTTGGAAAGGCACTGTAAGCTTTGCAGAAGATCCGGGGACGTTTATCTTTAGCCTATCCTCATTTAGCCTACAATCCAATCAAAATTCTATCTGGCTGTTTTTTGACAGGCTAGCTGTTTTCGCCGACTTTTCTGGTTTGTTTCCTTTTTTTCATTCTTCTCATTCAGAATTTGAGGCAGAGCACGACTCTCAGATCTATTAGGTCGTACCACAAAGCAGTCCATTGTGTAGGCTAATAATGAGAATGTTCACAGTCAGGCCAGGGCAGGAGAGAAGCAATGGCCAAAGAGTAGGCTAGCCTATACCAGGTTCAAAATGTCTCAGGTTTAGCTTTAAGATGACTGAACATACACATACATTAGCCTAATTAAAATATAAGTGATATCTCAGCTTAATAATAATAAAATGCTATACGGCATTTGAAGCTACTGTGGCCTACTGGTTGGAGTTGCTGCCTCTCACACAGAGGATTGGGGGTTTGATTTTTTTGAAATCAAAAAAAGTTTATTTTTGAAGAAAAAAATTGCAACTGTTATACTTTTCATTTCTAAGATTTAAATGTTATTTTCACATTGACAAACTGATTTTTATTGCAAAGGCAAAAGACATGTTTACAATATTAACTGTTCAATGTTTCACTTGTACTACAGCAAAATGGTGAAAGTCAGATGACACCACTTCAGGTAACGTTACGCAGTATGGAAACAAATGTTCCATTTGCCGTATATTCCATTTCCATTTGTGCACATGTTATGGTTTTCTCATACAAGAATGTTTTCCCCACATTAAAGAACGTATTTTTATTGCAAAGGCAAAGACATGTTTACAATATTAACTGTTCACTTGTAGCCTGTTACTTAAACAATTCAGTCCCTGGACACCACAGCAGTTATGCAATAGCTACCGCTATGGGAACAAGTATCCCATGGCCATTTGTCAAGCAAAGAAAAATGTTTTTTGTGTATAAAATGTAAATAAAATGATCTTAGCCTACATTAGTGGATACGATTAGCCTACCATGGCTTTAACTTTATATGAAAGCATCTCAAATGAGGCTATACATTAGAAGGCTATACATTTTCTGGGGGAGGACCCCCAGACCCACGCTACTTCGTTCCCCCCTTGTGCCACACCAACATCTCTTGATGCGCCCCCCCCCCCCCCAACAAAAAAGCAAAAAAAAAAAAAGCAGGCCTGTTCTTATCTAACATTACTTTGACCGGCTGAGCTAACGTATATTAATGCCCTCACTTTTGGAAATTAAGTGTTAGCTAGCTAACTTAGTTGTCTGTCATTGCATTCTGCCAATGAAAAAGCAGAATGTTAACTGAACTCTTTTAAGCAGGCGTAGTCGAAGTTGGATTCGTTGAAAAGACAAGTCACTTTATTTAATAAAGTCTTTTGAGCCAGGTCTTTTCGGGAAAGAGTACTGGCAACTCTGAATTTTAAATGCTTGTATCCAGCTATGAATTGATCATTGTACACATTGTTGTTTCATCATCTGACCTCTTGTTTCATGCAGCTGGCTTCACTCCACTTATAATGGCTATTTGTTTACTTTCGTATAGACACATTATTTCAGAAATGGCTGTGCATGCCATGAAATGTAAATATTCACATCCCAGGACCTTTAACCAGATTTAGTCAGATAAACCAGTGCTTTTATTTTCTGTAACATGCTCAAACGATTCCTTTAGAAAGGTGTTACAATGTATTACATTACAGACTGACAGGTGAAACCAGTGTGGTCCTAATTGTGGAAAGTGGGGACACCTGGTCTGTGAAACTAAAAAAAAAATTGTGGAAAATTAAGAATTCATAATTATTTATGAATAAAGGGGCTGTGAATAATTCTTTGAGTAATGTTTTTTTTTTGTAAATTGGCCAGTTCAGAATGAAAATTGAGACATAAGTGATATCGATTTGAACTCTAACCCCCCCGCCCCCCCTTCTTACAAATCCCAATTTAACCCCTGAGCATAAGTTAGACTACATTGTTCTGGATCATAAGTAGCCTATCAACTGGTGGGCCAGGAGAGGGCAATCTTGTCAAATAAACCCCAATGCAGTGATAGGAACACTGTGCTGTAGGAGATGCCATCTTTTGGATGAGACGTTAAACTGAAGTCCTTACTCACCGTGGTCATTAAACATCCCATGACACTTATCGCAAAGAGTAGGGGTTTCCTCGGTGTCCTAGCTAAATTCTCAACCTGGCTCTTTCAATCCCCCAGGTTAATTGGCTAAGAGTTGTTCTCTCCCTCTCAGCTGGTGTGTGGTGAGCTTTCTGGCACAAAATGGTTGCCGTTGTATCGCCAAGGTGGGTGCTACACATTGGTGGTGGTTCAGGCGAGTTTCCCCCTCATCATTGTAAAGCAATTTGAGTGTGAGAAAGGCATTATATAAATGCAAGGCATTATTATTATAACTGTGTTAGTTAAGGTGAACTAGAGAATCTCGTCTGTGACATTTGAGTTTGCAAATTTCCTTTGCTTTAGTTTTGAGAAATGCATGTATCTTGGTTTAGCATAACAAGCTTTCTCATAGCGTTCTAGCTAACTAGTGACCGATATAAATTGTTCGTGATTAAGGCGGGGGAGGGTGTTGGTGGTGTTGAAAATAGTTAACAAACATTTGTAATTAGTTTGACATAGTAATTTGTTTATGAATGGTCTTTTTTTTCGAGTTCCTAACTGTTCATTGTCCTTTAAACTAAAGGGGTTGTCGTTGGGTTCAGTTAATCAGTAATGTATTATTTACAGCTATGATTCATTAAGGGGCAGCACGGTGGTGCAGTCGGTAGCACTGTCGTCTCACAGGAAGAAGGCACCGAGTTCGAATCCTGGCCAAGGGCCTCCTGATGTGGAGCCTGCATGCTCTCCTCACATCTGCATGGGCCTCCTCTAGCTTCCCCCCACAGTCCAAAGACATGCAGGCTAGGTGAATTGGAGACTCCGTGTGTGAATTGTGTGTATGCATGCAGGGATAGGCTCCAAACAAAAAATGGTCTCAGCCCTTTCAAATAGTAAATTTGTCGGAAAAGCAAGATTTTTGGACAATTTGCACAGTATAGGAATAAATACAAAGTGTAAGATTACATATCTTCAAGTTAATTTGTTATTTTTCCATTTTGCTACTGCCTTCTTTATATCAATGGCCTAAATGCAAAGGTGAACAACAGCCTAATTTTACTGCTGACAAATAGGGCCAGCGGAAAACTCTAACAGGGAACATGTTACCACATTTTCCTTAATAATCAGCAATATCCACATCAATTAATTGTGATACCAGAGAAATAAAGGCACACTCCAAGACAATATGTTATATTAGTATCTCCTCTTTTATGACCAACTGTAAGCAAACAGATGGATGACTGCATCACAAAAAACACACTGGCAGGAGTAAAACAGACAGATGTATTACACACTAATATATTAAAATATTAATTTCTAATCATCAAAAACAAAGGCTTGGTTGTAGGTTTCATTTAACTTTTTGTAATATAAGACCTGTTTATGCCTTCATTGGCAGTGTCTGGATATTGTGATTTGAACATGCTTTGAAGGTTCTCATTCGTTATTGGGCTGTTTTTCATGAGAGAGCACTTCCTAAGTCAAACAAATCACAAGTGTCGTAATGTGAACTGTGGGTTGAGTGCATTGTGGTTTATCTTACCTTTGGAAAAATAAACTATTATACTGACTAATACTCTGTCCGAATGTGAGTCAAGATTTACATTCGCCACAGTGTTTCTAGATGTAATGAATATTACAGGTTTCCCCGTGTACACAAAATATTCTTGATTTACTTTAATCCAGAAGTCTGAAGTCTTTAACTGCTGTTTGACCTTTGAGTGTGACACGAGAGATCACAAGTGTTAAACAATGAATGTCCGCTGTGGGAAAATTTGTTCTCTGCATCAGCATTTACATCCTGATTCAATCTAACCACATGTTTCAATACGCTTTTTTTTTAACTGTTATTTCATTTATTTTCATTATTTTAGGGGCTTCCGGCCCTTAATTTTGCATAAATGAAGAGACAGGCAATTCTTGCTGAAGCGAGTGGGTCAACACCAAACCACTTTCTGGTGCAAGGAATCAGGCCTGTAGTCCTACTGTAAAGAAAGTTGTTCTCAGATGTACTTTGACTGCCTAAAGTGCAATATTTAAATTGTAAATTTAATTATTGTGAAAGAGCAGAATCAAGTGAATTTACACTGTATTGGAAATACAAAATTATAAATGTTTTTAGTCAAATGATTTATTTTGTTATTAAGCGATACTGCAGAGGCTTTTCTAAGGCCTTTTTTACCGCTTGAATTTGAACTGGAACTCGTGAGTAGGTGTGGTCACATGATGATGGTGCCACGTAGTCATATTATGAATATTCATACAGTCAAGGAGTGAAAGGGTGTGTCTTGGTGAACTGACTCAGGCCCCCACTGAACTCAGCCCCCTTCCTGCTCTCTCCTCACCTAAACAAACAACAAAATGGCAAGCGACAAGAGTGACAGCAGTACTGCAGGGAGTTTTGAGGTGGAGGAGTTTGAAAGGATTCCATCGTGGTGGAAGACTCTTCCTCGCGAAGATGTTGCTCGGGAAATACAGCCGTATTCATTCGAGTCACTGGCAGCAGCAGCCGCTGTATTAGTTGAGCGAGGAGAGGACCGGGGATGTAACTGAATGGTAGAGCTAGCGTTACCTAGTTTAGGTTAAGTTAGCTTGTTTGTCTGCCTAAAGTAACGTTACTATTAAATACATTCAAATACACAGCAAAACCCAGTCACACAGTAACGTTAGTATATTGAACATGGCTGGTTGTAGCGTCCAGCTCCACTTGGTCCAGAGAGAATTGTTATCATTTATTAGCTAACATTCATAAATGATAGCGATAACTAGCTATCTAGCTAAGTTACCAGTTCTCTGGACCAAACGGGGCTAAACTCACACACAATAGACTGCTTTGCATTACCTAATTTATCGATACATTCCATCTCTCGGCAGATTATGAAAGCTAACAGAGCCGGTGGCGTTACACCGAGGAACGATACATCTGACTCCTTGGCATAATGCAGGCAAGTTAGCTAAAGATACCAAAGTAAGACGTTGTAGATGAATAACTCTCTATGGCTAAATTCACACTGCAGGTAAAAAGTGGCCCAGATCCGATTTTTTCCTCAAATGTGACAGATCAGATTTTTTTATGGAAGTGTGAACAGTGAAAATCACATTGAATCTGACATTTACAATTCTCATTTGGGCCACTTTTGAATGTGGTATTAGATGCCGATACATAACCGATTGTGTCAAAGCGACCGCAGTCTGTCAGATTGGAATTAATGTGACATTTTACGTCATTTTTGATGCACCTAGCAGGGCATTAGAACATTAGCGCACGGGCTAGTTAACTCACTATTGTACAGGGTAGGTTATCAACAGATTCACATTATATTATCATGTGTTGTCATTTTAGATAAGTGGGAAATGTGCAAAGCAGTGGATTTTTTTTGGGCACAAACGATACACCATAATAAGTCGGAAGTAGGCAACGTTTTTATATCATCCGCGGACAGCTGCGTTACCCGTTTTGTGATTTAAAATAATGTTAGAACTGTCCATATTATTGTCTTGGTTTGTTGCACGGTATTCATTATTCACGGTTTTCTCATGTAGCTGCTTAACGAGCGTTATGGTTGTCGGTCCAATAGTGTGTCAATAGTTTAAGGGTGCGCATGCTAGGCTATATGTTACACATGAAGTTGAACAGATGTGTCGTGTGATACTATAGCTTTTTTATATTGTGTATTTTAACACGGCTGGAATGCTGTATTGACCAATCTGCATCCCGGAACTATCCGTTTTATAAATGTTATATCGACTAGTCTCACTAGCCAAACGGCCGAGCGCTCCATTTTCTTAACTCGCCCGTCCTCGCCCAGGCGAGTGAGCGAGGTTAATTTCATGCCTTGCTTGAGTTTCACTTAAACCGCCCATGTCACAGTCCCCCCCATTCCTGCCTCCGGTCTCGCATTTACAAGTCACTCTGCACAGTAGCAGCCATGGCAGCACAAAAAGCTAGTAAAAACCTTGGATTTTTTCCCGTCTCCTCACCCTTATCATTAGCTCCACTGCACATCAACTTTAAAATTAACGCAGAAGCTGTGACTTTGATGACTTCCTTTTTGTTGTTTATTTCTGCAGGCTGTGTATCAGGCGCTATGTCTTTTGTTTTTGTTAATTTGCACGGGAGAGCAATCGGTTCACACTGGAATCAGATATGGGCCACATTAAAAAATTAATGTGAACAGCCAAACAAAAAAAATCGGATCTGAGCAATAAATTGGAATTGAGCACTAAGGCCTGCAGTGTGAACGTAGTCTTAGTAGCTTGATAGAAGTCGTAATATTAACGTTAGCAGCAATATAAAGCAATTTGCATTTGAACTTGAACTAACTATTTAACAGTACAAGGGTCTCAGTCTCAAAGAGGAAAAAAAACCCGTTGGTCTCTGCTTTTAAACCACGTGCCCAGCCGAGACCACCCCTAGGACCACCTGACTCCACCCATTTTTATGTTAAGGATCTCATGACGTCACGAATCCCCGGAAACCAGCGTTTTGGTAAGCCTTCACAAAAACTCATATAAAACTATTTTGACTAAACATGAGATTTTCAGATATAGACAGTTGTGTATGATTATAATCTAACCCAAAACATCGGTTTTCAACGGGAAAAGTCGGTTTTTGACTGCAGTATCACTTTAAGGTAATTTCTTATAATGTTTTTACGTAATTATAGTATATGTGAATGCAATTATTACATTGGAAATTCAGGTCACTGGGGTTATGAGTTGCCCTGTCTGGATAATAAAAATGAAAAGCAAATTACATGTTCTTCTTTAGGTTAAGAGGGCGATAAAGGTAAAATTCCCATCAGTTCCTCTGATTGCTACCCACATGTAATAAAAGATTATATCTGTTGAGTAAGGCAAAGGGAGTACAGAATGTTTGTATTTTCCTATATATCATGCTTACAGTCTGAATGTTTACCACACATAGTCTGACTATGTTTATCACACTCAGAGACTGAATATATTTATCATACTCACACTCAGACTGACAAAAAAGAAAATAATTTCATGTGATAATAATTAAGTGGCCAAGATACAGTGGTGAGTCAGAATATGTTTTTCATAATAAAAGCTATTTAAACTACTATAATAGATGTAACCATTAAACTGTTATGGTTAGAGTAGGGGTGGGTGATATGACAATTATATACAGTCACCAGGACAATTTTAACCATGATACACCTTTTTCACAGAAATAATGGATATCGTTCTTCAAACTTTTCTGAAAAGCTACCGGGTATGATTGCTAACCAGCTAACACGCTAACCAGGTTTTTACAAAGCCTTGATTAGTTGTAATGATATGTCAATGGTGATGGATTTTGTCTCTATATTTAAGTAAAATTACACAGTATTTTCCCCTTTACATTTTTGTCACATATGGTCGCTAGGCAAGTGTTTGTGATGGTATGATAACTGTCCTCAAAAATTCCATCCGTAACCATGAAACTCAGCAGTGAGTTACATAAAAGCACTGCTATGTATGAGTAGAATTGAATAGCATGTGCATACCCCCAGCTTTTAAATTACATGTCCCAATGTTTCCTGATTTTGAAAAAATATTAAAGCTAGCTTTTGAAGCTAAAGACATTCTAAAAAACATTTAGATGAACTGGAAAACTGGCATCCGTTTTTAAAACAAACTAATAAAAACATTTGTTTATTAATCATGTTATTATTATCACTTTGCTTATTAATCATATAAACACACAAATACCATGCCAATATAATTTGTGTCAATATAATATTAACACACACCCCCCCCCCCCCCCCCCCCCGCCCCCACACACACACACACTTTTTGCATACATGCACACATTCCATATACACAGACAGACAGACATGTTTCTCCTTCAAAATTTTTGCAGATGTCATACATATTGTTCATACACTGTAGCTTGCTCCTGGTTAAAATGATTAGTTTTACAGTAATTACTTGAAGAAGCGCACACAGGTCAAAGTGCATTGCTGCAAAGGCTACTGCACCATGCTGAATATAAGTTTCTTCAGACAAACATTACTATTAAAGAAAAGCAGACCATACAGCTCATTGACTATGGACCTGCAATTACAAGAAGATTTCATATTAGTTTCCAAATAATACTGCATCAATCAGCAAACAAACCTCAACTGAAGTAATACAGAATGTAAATAGCTGAAAATGTATCTAGACTAAACAAAGCAATTTTTGTTCACTTCTGTAGCTAATCTATTTGTCCCTATTTTAATGTGCCATGCCAAGCTAGAGTTCCCGCATTTCATCGTTAAGCATTGTTTATCTCCAAATTATGGGGAAAACATTATTTTGTATGTGCAAAAACCATATTGCAAACCATTTTGTTGCCAGGAAAGGAGCATTGCCTGCACACTAAAAAAATGTTAATTACTGAAGTTTCATCCATGCTGTTTTAAAAGCTACTTAACTAGGTAACATTACAATAACATTACAGATAGTTAGCTAGCTATTATTAGGTTATGTTGTTTTGCAACACCTCCTCAGTAGGCTCTCATGCTAATATATATTACAAAATATTCATGTTATTCAGAAGCAAACAAATATGTGAAACACTGAAACATGTAAATGATGGCATTTTTAATAATAGTGTGGTTGGATCCTAATACCTTTAAGTGTGCATACTATGAAGCAAGAAAGTAGTTTTTTGTGTGTTTCCCCCTGTGCCGAAGACTAAACTCCGCCCCTCTGAAATTGCCTAGTTGGCAAAATGTGCCACATACTTCCAAAGAGTTATTAAACAAACTTCAAAGGTGAGGGAATACTTTTCAACTTTACAAACAAATGTTTATCCATCAATTGTAATATTTCACTGTGTTCACATTTTCGATTTTCAATTTTATCTTTTTGTTGCTTTTATTTTGCAGTACCAATACTATAACAGTTCAAAAGAAACATTGTTAGCTAGTTTCAGACAAGTAGAAATTGTATAATATTACAGTGTTATTTCACAAATAGATAAAGGTTATTTATTTACATTTCTTCTAATAGATGTATTCAGTCTTTGTGCAGTAAAGGGCTTATGTCACTGTCTCTTATCACATGAGGAATAGAATGCAGTGTTGCATAATGCTCTGCTGATAGCCAACAGTTGAGAACAGAAAGGAGCCATATTACTTCAGGCCATGGCTGTCAGCTTTGGGACAAGTTGACAGAGTGAATGATATGGCTTCTGTACCAGTCAAATGCCCGACACATTTGGAAGAAATCTGCTTAAAATCACGTGTGCATCTCAGGAAGGGGTCCACCACCAGAGGGTCGCTCTCGTAACAATAAGAAATGAGGGTTGTTACTGTTCGAAAATGGAAATAAATTTATAAATAAAAATCTGGAGACCACAGGATGTCTCGGGTTGTCAAACAAAATATTTCACTTCTGATTTACAACCTAATTGGACTGCCTGTTTTCCTGTTTTAGCTGCAGTGTTCATGAGTGGTTTGGGAAATGTTTTAATCTTGGCTGGGACTTTCATTATTTTCTTCTGTGAAGAAATTAATAAAACACTTATCATGGACTCATTTACTTATTTGCACGAATGGATATGCTGTTTATTCAAATGATTTGGATCTGTTATGGAGACATTTGTTTGCTCTTCAACCGCTGGTAATTAAATACTCCATTTGAGTTCAACAACTTTCCTTCTTTGTTCTAATTTAAGCATTCTTATTTGACAAATTATTAAATTAACTTGTTTTAAGAATTTTAGCATACACACAGTATAATCGCTGGAGACATGAGTAAAACAACTTCTGGTAAATCAAACATATTATGTTATTAGTTCAAGATAATGTAAGGACAACTGTCATTTATGCATAAAGGTGTCAAAATCTCAACTGTTTATTTCCATTAGTATTTGATTTGGTATTGATAAATATCTGCAGGATAACTGGGAACTTGAATTGAAGACACTGTTTATGGACGCCTGACTGTGTCAGATGTACAACATATTGCATTATGTTTATAGTAAGGGTATAATAACCATAATCCACTTACACACCTTTTGTGGAGCATATTAGCAAAAATGCATGATTCTAAATATATGAAAAATAATGGTGTGTAATTATTATATGAAAATAGTGCATAAAGTGGCAGGGCCATACCCAGCAGTTTACCACTGAAATTACATTTGCCTCAAAATCTCCATAATATGGCCATCAATTATCAGTGATGGAAATGTTGAGACCTAACTGTATTATCATGATTATTACATTATTCTGAAGCATGTCTGTTTGTTTAGAATACTCCCTATGGATTTTTACAAAATTGTCTTCCCCACCATCTGCATGTTTGCATTATTATGTAATTGGTATTGTAGTTACCCCCAAGCTTATGTGGCCTACCATCTATCACACTTATGAGTTCACCTGCAGTGTGTGTAATATTAATATAATTACATTTCAGTAATATCATATAACAATAATGTATAAAAAAATGACCCTTGAGAAATATACTGCAGTAGTAAGCTGATTAGTTAACGCTAATATGTGCTGATTGCTACTGATTTGATGAGAGTTAGGAATTGACACGGAGAACAGGTATTTCTCTGAAGCATATGAACCAACCCCTGGCATAACTCATACAGAACATGTTCCATTTTTCAGATCTTGTCGATAAGGATGACAAAACAAAAACAAACATGAAGTTTGGAACACTAAAAATGTATGTACATTTATCAAATGCTTATCTCCTACAATATGCATATATTTATTTCAATTGATGCACGAGGCATATCTCTTGTTGCCAGCAGGATGTCACACAGTTGAATGGACCTCAGAGTTCCTGTTTGCATGCGTATGTATAGATGTGATTTTCAGATGGGGGAGGCAGGCAGAATGGCAAGGTTGATGATGAGTTCAAAGAGGGAAAGGATCAAAAGAACGTCATGGGGAAAGCTTGAAGGACAGAGCACAGTCACTTCAGTAATGGAAGGTACAGTGCAAAGATTTGAGCTGTAGCGAGTTCCAATGTTTCTGCTTTTACTGTTTGGTGACCTAATTCTCCCGGGGGCCTTTGCTGTCTGTCAAAGTTTTCTGAAAACTTTAATTTATTTTTTAAAAATAAAAACAAGAAGTTGTGTGTTGCGAATTCCTGATGAACAACAAAGGCAATGGTTTTCGCTGTGGAGTGCAAAGCAGGCGAAAATATTTTGTATAAAAAGGGGAGGGGAAAAGGACGTCTAGAGGTCACTGCAGAGGTAAAGAAATAAATAAAACAATACAATTCATCAAGGCACCAAGCTCGGCTGAACTGTCAACAACACTGGATGGCCTTCCAAGTCCCCATAAGAAAGGGGGAAAAAAAGAATCTAAAAAAAAAATCTAAAAAGAAAAAAGCAGAGTTTGTAACAGTTTCTATTACACTGCTACAGAATTTGCCTGGGAGCTGGGCTTGACAGATTAGCCCAGTGTCCAGACAGAGCAATGCGAAACAAGACCTACTTTTATAAGGTGCGTAACACAAGACTAGGGCAGCCGCAGTAAGGCTGGAAAGTGATCCCTTGATGAAAGTGAGGGTAGTGCTCCACCTTTCAAGTTTCCATAGTTTTATTTGGAGCGCCCACAGACGGACCTGCAGACAGAAATGACAGACAATTAAGATTGCACAAAGGCGGGGAAATTCAGTATCAAGCTACATGACCCCTGCAATCCGGCAGCATTTCAATGCATATGGCTGCCTTTTGTTACAAAATTCCTAGGAAGCTGTGCAAAATGATGGACCTAAGCCTCAGCAGTAGGATATACATGCAGTTATATACCTGGCACATTCCTGTTTAAAAACCATCTCCATGCATCAAAGGAGAAAAGTGGTGGAGCAGGGGATTAATGCAGAAATAAACCATGAGTTTTCTACATATCAAAGGATAGATAAGCTTATGAAGTTTAATTCCTGTTTTATTCCCCCAAAAATGACATTTGTGTTGGCTGGCTTGTCCTAGCCAAAAGACGATCGGTGCCATGATCGCAATCCAGTTCCCATTCAAAACCCTGCCTGTGAATCCATTTTGAGGAAATGACTGGACTTAAATTCAAATTAACTGTCATAATGGACTCGAATTCATTGTCCTAGTTCAAGCAAAAATAAATTGATGAAATTACAAGATTCCAATAGAGTCTAAGGTTTTATTAGATTTTTTTCTAAAATCAAGGGCTATTATGTGAACTTCCTTAGACTTTTAAGGATCAATATCCATAATAGGAACCAGAATTAAGTCTTCCATTTTTCAGATTTTTTCAGGATTTTTCTCAGTCACTAATGATTGTACTTTCTAGATTGATGTTACTGACTTTTGTCTTATAGCTTTTTAGTCACTAATGATTTTCCCCAAAGAAATTATATTTAAAATGGAATTTTATGAAATTGCAGGCATTTCTTTGACTGTAACAAATGTAATATTTGGTTGAACTGTAAATTGATCTTTTTCATTTAGTATTTTGCTTCCTATATAGTGTTCATGTTCTCAGTGGCCTGGCTTTTGATGTATTCAGTCTGTTAAATGGGTTTAAATATATTAATCACAAAAACTATGTTTTAAGTGAAATGTTTGCGTTACCAAAATCCTCAAAAGATAGGAAACTAAATTGATCAGCCCTAACGCTAACATCAGCCTAACATCAAACACTTATTCATTTCTTATCCCTGTCCTCTAAAGTTATCCTTTAACGTTTAACTGAGGTAAACAAATGTGGTAACGACGGCAATTCCAACTGAAATGGAAATGTTTGCTACCAGGAAGTTTCATGCCGAAGCAGTCCTATTTGGCAGTGTGTTCAGCGCAGGATCCGGCCGTGTGTTGGGGCTCAAAACAGAAGCCTTCCACCTATGACAATATCTAGTAATAGGCTATATTTAAAACATTGCAATTTTAGAAATGCCAAAAACCTGATGTGTGTCTAGCTACTGAATGGCAAACAGATTCAAAAATGCGGATTTGCACCTTCGTTTAATGCCGTTAACTTTGCTTCCATAATATGTTCAAAGTGAAACCGTTTGATTATGGTCAGCTCACTAATGTTAGCCTACTATTCATGGTCATTGATCATAATGTAGTTGGCATGGTTCCTTACCAGGTGTTTCAATGAGGCAGAAGATATCAGGGAATGAGACCGGAGGTACCCGACAGCACTCGAGTCATGTTTGGTTTACTTTCCCAAAACATCTTTAGGAAATAATGTAGCATATCAATGTCATTTTCTGACATTATAATAAGAGAACAATGATAGCTAGCTTGTTCTACGATATGTCCCTACCACGGTACTCAGAACAGTCACAGACAGTCATGGAGCATTTCTTCCTTCGCTGGCTCCGCCTCTGTGCCTATGTAATTTACACGCCCACTTGACAAACTGGAGTCTTTCAAAAATGAGGAAGTGATACAGGTATGTGTCAAAATGACGTATACCTCTACTGAATTTTTTACTTCATATTCAAATATCTCAGTACAGAATCTTTTTTTTGGCCGGCCACAAAGAGACACTTAATTAGTTGCGCCATGATCTGTTAAATAAGGTTAATGTTGTTTTTGGGTGGAATTACCTAGCAAGCTACCCACCGAACATTTTTGTGTTAAAAAGTCGGAGAAACGCCGCATAGGTGTTCAAACCGGCTACATTTGATTCAGCCATATCAAAGTAACATTTTATCAAGCTAACACAGATAGCAAAGACAATACAGTAGCTAACATTAACACTAACATTAACAGGGCGGCAGTGTAGTATAATGGTTAAGGAACTGGACTTGTAACCGAAAGGTTGCAGGTTCGATTCCCAGGTAGGACACTGCCGTTGTACCCTTGAGCAAGGTACTTAACCTGAATTGCTTCAGTATATATCCGGATGGATAAATGTAATAAGAAGTTGTGTAAGTCGCTCTGGATAAGAGCGTCTGCTAAATGCCTGTAATGTAATGTAATGTAACAAAACTGGTTAGCTAACGTTACGTGGTTTCGCCGTTGCTTTAGGCTACTGGATACTGAATGACTGCTTGCCACTTTGGACTGTGTCACAGCCACAGAACTGTAAGTGGTGACAGCTTCCTAACAGCAGACCAACCCGGGGTGTTGTAACTTTTATGTGATTCACTTTGACCTAGCTTTACAGGATCCGACACGAGTGCTTGCCACTTTGGACAGTGTGTGACAACAGTCAGCAGCTGACTAGTGGGTAATGTCTGCTGCTAACGTTTCTCGGTGCGTGCGTGCCCGCGGCACCAGACATAACAGTCTCACATTGGTCTCCTGTTCATTTAGAACAATGGAATTATTCATACGTTGAGCCTGCCGGATTTATTAGTAAGCATTTTGCTTCACCATGTTAAGTCTATGGGCAATTCATTGTAAAAATTTAGAATTTTGAGGTCTCATTCAAATTGAATAAAGTTTACAGCCATGAAAGTATAAAAAAGCACACAGGTCTTACAATGACTGACAGAATGAGGGGTCTTTTGTCGGGATCCGTTGGATTTAAATTTAGTTATCTTTGCGCAAAAAAAGTATTTGTGTTGTATGCTTTATTTTTAGGGGGTACCCGTAACTTTGTAATGGCCTAACGTAGTTATACCAGACTGCGTTTATTGTCATTCTTATCATCCAGGACCACAGTGCAGTATAAGAACAGCCATAAACAATTAAAAACAGAAATAAATACAGGAATTAACCTTATAAAAAAATAATAAATAGCATTTTCCTGCTTGTGGTATTTATATAAAAGTCAGATTGGACAGCATATGATCCAAGAAAATGTGATCCATATGATCCATATGCTGGGCTGCGACTTGCGCCATAAACCTGGTCTGAGCAGGTGGGCGGCGCAGAGCCTAATCACAGACTAAGCCCAAATTTGCACTTTCGCTGCTTGGTCTGGGCTGGCACACTTCGAGCAACAGCTCTCCTCCCACATCGGCGCACGGCGAGTGACCAAATTACCAGACGGGCTCAGGTGCATCAAAATCCATAATGGAATTGTCACTTACATCACAACTGGCTGGAAAATTAAGCCCTAAAAATTAACTGTACATCGATCCCCTGCATTTCAACAACGTTAGGTGGCAATTAACTCATTTATTAGTGTATAGCAGTTTCCTGGATCAGTATAGTTTTCTTTCTGAAGTACTGGTATTACACTACCTTCCATTCCATCATTTCTTCACTTTTAAAGATCAGATAAAAATACAACAAAAATGCAAAGCTCATGAATAATCTTCTCTAGTTTTGATTACACTCGGATATACCATTGGTGTCTGCTGCCTTATTTGACTTAAGGTGTAGCAGTATCTTTATATACTAATGAAGCTTTAGGTATAGTTTTTATGTTATAAAAATAATAATAATAACTTTATTTGTATAGCACCTTTCAAGCATTTAGCACAAAGTGCTTTACAGCAGTAAAAATAGCACAATGAAGTAAAAGACTTAAAGTAAACATAGAAATTAAAAGCAGAAAGGAAGAAACACAATAATAAAAAGTTATGCCATGCGAATGAAGATTGTTCCATCTGTTTCAAATTAAGTCACAGTAATTATCTCTTCAGCTCTCTCCATTTGATTATTTTTCTTTATGCAGTCAAAAAAAATCATTAGATTTCTTTAGCACTATTGATGGGCCAGTCAGAAGAAATAACCAGGCCAATTTTGATACCCCTGTTTGAGACAGGGACAGTGTCGGACGAACACATTTTCTGGACCACAGCAGGGATGCAGTCTGGACATAATCCTTCAGTGCTGTAAAAGTCTTTGGATGACTTTTGCAACTCTCCCTGCTGTGATAGTGACAAGATACACTGGCCTCAATCCAGAGGGACTGGCTGGGTGTTGGTGACTTTGGTCATCAAGTGCGGAATTTGCAGTGAAACATTCTGTGATGTGCTTTGCCAGCACAGGAGAGGAATCACTGTCCAAAAATCATGCAGAGTCAGAGCTTGTGTGGTGGACCTTTGCTTCTTTTAAAGGCTATATAAAATTTGCTTCTTGCTTGTCAAAGGAGAGGACAAGACTCCTCATACTTGACCTTACATTCCTAATAATTGTCATGAAATATAATTGAGGCATTGATAGAGTGGGCCAAATACAGTGTGCTTATGTCATGAAGAGTTCTGTGACTGTGATCCTGTCACTGCAGTAGCCACCTCAGGACCCTTCCTCCCGACTGTCACACAGGAATCTACAGGCACCCTGTTAATGGAGCAGGTGTGGGAAGGCAGGACCTAATGCTCACGTGAGATGAGTTTCCAAACGGGGTAGGGACTATGAACACAGAAACACATCTAGGAGGCACCTGACAGACTTTCTGTCAATTGGAAGATAAAACAATACCCCTAGCCCCATATTTTGCTCACTAAATGAGAGTTGCTGCTTGCTGTTGACATTGGCTAATGTTTAACGTTAGTTAAATTAGGTGCTTTTATCTTTTCCTGGAAAAATAAATTTTTCAGTAATATGAAATATACGCAGTGTGATTCATCTCTCCCTGTAACCAGCAGACTGTTTGTGTACCTTCATCTGAGTGAAGAAGAAAAAAGATCTTTCTCATATCAACATGGTGATAATTATAGAATATGCTCCAGCTCTGCTTTTCAACAGCATAAATCCCTCCATGATGACTTAATTGTTTGAGCCTTTTAATATGCCACCCTTGAGATCGCTCCGGATTGTGCCTTTTATTCAATCACTGGAAAAGCTTATATTCCCATCTGCAGCTTTTCCCCATTAATTTAATGAAGTTATCGGGCATCTTTAATCTCCTCAGAAATATTAACAGAGAATGCCATATTTGAATTAAATTCCCCAGAATCAAAGCAGAGAGGGGGCACAGAGGTTGCCAGTACAAATACCACACTGCAGAAATGCTTATTTCACAAACCTCAAATAAACCTTATGGAATGGAGAAGAGAAGTTAGATTTTTAATGAAACCACTGACTCCAGGTTCTTTATGTGAGTGTGGAAGCCTATCAAACAATAACAGTTTTATTGCATTGTTGAAGGCCATGTGATGCTGTATCACATGATAGAGAAATGTATCTGGAATCTGGAAACAATTACAAAAAAAATAACAATTACAAAACACAATTAATCTGAACCACCAGTCCGCGTCCCCCTAAATTTGGTTTTGGTTGCAACTTACATGTTAAAATCAAAAGTTTGTCCGTCAATATCTCAGCCATTTTAGCACTAATTACTAAGCCACTTTGTAACAAATAAACAAATATGGGAAAGATTGGTTAAGCCGTTTTTATACAATTAAGTACATTAAAAAATTAGCATTTAGATTCAGATTTTTTAACAACCTAGCTCAAATTCTACAACTCTAATCGCTAAAGTTGACATAGCGATATGTCTGGCGTGACATGAACTAATGCTTTTGGTGGGTGATATTTCTGTTTATTGTACAGTTTTTAAATAAACCCTTATAATTCTACGATACCGGAAATGAATTGTCCATTGACTTAACATTGAGGCATAAATTTGCTAGCAATCGAAAGCTAATTGAAAGTTCGAACTACCGTTACCACACAGTCTCGTGCACTGCGAGATTTCTTACTCCTCGCTCTCTCTGAAGCTTCCACAGCACACAGAAACCAGCCCATAGATATGAACCAGCCATAGGCTACTAACATTAACTGTTACCTATTTTTAAACTAAAAGTCCAAAGCGAGTTTTGAATTTTCCGTATGGTTACAAGACGTGTGGGCAAATCAACTCAAGAGAGCAAGGTGGATAACGTTATTTTGCTTAATATTTTGCCAGGTCACAGAGGTCAGTGATCACAGCAGTTCCAAATAACTCTGAGCGAACACTAACAACAGGCTAGCTACCATTACCGAGTGATAAAGCTAGAAATAATACAGCTACTATCTAACTTCGCTAACGAGATTAAAACAAATGTAGCTATGTTAACTTAGATACTAACGTTACTCCTATGAGACATGTCCACAATATTATTTGTAATGTTAATGAAGCTACAAGCGCCACACCGTGTGAGCTATTAACTAACGTTAGCTAGGTAGCATTATAAGCCCCACATGGAACCTAACAGTGTCAAGCAATGTAATGTTAGGACAATTAATGTTAACATTATGTTAGTCGTCTTTAAAATAGCCAGATATTTCACTGAATAGTTTTGGCTGAATGTAACGTTAGACTAACTAAAATCCTACCAACACAACACAGTGTAATGGTGGCGTGACGTGTGAGGTAGGAGGAGCCAAACGCAGCAAGGGGATTCATTAAGCCCTAAGGCCACTAAGGCGGGAAACCCCGCAGTTAAGGGAGGAGACCAGACAGGGAACACACGTACCAAAGCTACTAACCGGCTCACTGTCACACACCAATGAGTAGAAGCGCAAAAGCCAGGTTTCAGTAAGAAAACCAAACAAGGCTAATGGAACAAAGCACAGGGCTCCCATACTTCTACGAACAAAGTGACTGAAGAAAGAGCCAGAAATCATAAACGCCCTGTCTCGGCAACGAAACGCATGAGAACAGGCGAATAGCATAATGGCACAAATAACACACACTAAACGTACCGAAGCTACAAACCGGCACACTAACACGCAAATGAGTAGAAGCGCAAACGCCAGGATTCAGTAAGAAAACCAAACAAGGCGAAAGGGAACAAAGAACTGCTACCCTATACTTCTACGAGCTAAGTAACTAAAAGGCCAGCAATAATAAACGCCCTGCCTCAGTAATGAGGCGTTAGAATAGGCGAGTAGCATAAGTGGTACACATAAAACACACAGCCAACAAACACTGAAAACGAATACGAATTAGTATACGAGGAGGCGAAAAGGAACGGAGATCTAACGTTCCAAGGCTACTCTCAGAGACTCGAAGTCAAACACAAACATGTCCACAACATCGCCCAAGCTCCATATAAGGAGAGACATACCCGGAGAACGAACAGAACTACAGTTCCGAACAAAATCGTCCCACAGGTAAAAAGGACGAACAGGACAGTTGCACCGGACATCCACCGGCCAGAAAACCAACACGAGTTTGATAGAGAATAAAAGCCGTGCCTCTTGGTAAAGAGGAATGTAACAAGGAGGTGAAGGAACAGAGATAACGTTCCATGGCTACTTCCATAAGCTCGCAGTCACACACAGAAAACATAAAGGGGTAAACGCCCGATCTCCCAGGAGAGAGAAACATTTTACGGGCGAGCCGACGGAGCACCGCCATCCCATAACTTTAATAGCAAAATGACTAACACAAGCTTAATAGAAAATAAACGCCCTAGCCTCTCAGTAAAGGGAAATGCAACGAGGCGAAGGAACAGAGCTAAAGTTCCAAGGCTACTTTCAGAAACGCGCAGTCACACACAAACATGTCCACAACATCGACCAAGCTCCATATAAGGAGAGACATACCCGGAGAACGAACAGAACAACAGTTCCGAACAAAATCGTCCCGCAGGTAAAAAGGACGAACAGGACAGCTGCACCAAAAGACCAACGTAAACTTAATAGAAAATACCACGCACTGCCTCTCAATATAATAAAAAAACCCTGACTCACAACAAAGGGGAACGTAGTCCACGAGAAGGAGACAAAACAGGGAACAAACGTACCGAAGCTACTAACCGGCTCACTGTCACTCGCAAATGAGTAGAAGCACAAACGCCTGGATTCTCACTAAGAAAACAAGACGAATGGCACAAAGAACTGCTGCCCTATACTTCTACGAGATAAGTAACTAAGTAAAAGCGTGAACGCCCGGTCTCTCAATAAGGAGAAACCATAGAAAGGTGAAATAGAGCAGAGAACTCCCATACTTCTACGAGATAAGTAACCGAAAAGCCAGCAAGAACTAACGCCCTGCCTCAGTAATGAGACGTTAAAATAGGCGAGTAGCACAAATGGTACAAACAACTCACACCAGGCAAATAACACAAATACAAAACAAACAAACAATCAATATCGAAGCCCTGACCGAAGGAAACGGGAGGCTTATATAGCTCTAAAGGTGACCACGCACAGGTGTGGATGCTGACAGAAGCTCCGCAATCAAAGCAGGGCGGAGCAAGCATCCACCAAAAGGGCAGCGCCCCCGCGTGGCCACCGAGGAAAACGACCGCATGGGGAAAAAGGGTAGAAACCCATGACACAGTTGAAGAGTGATAGTTTAAGATGACATTTTTAGCCAGTATAACGTTAACGTTACGTCAGTTAATAACCAAACTTACTTAATGTATAACAGTAAGGAGTTATTTTCGGTACAATGCAACGAAAATAATTATCTTAGCCAAGTTTTTATCTACTATTGCCAGGTGGCGCTAGCCAGCTTGATAACTTACATTGGGTAAAAAGAAACTTAAAACTGGAAGAGCCTGACATTGACAGATTAAGAATTGTAATGTTCTATTCGGACGGGATAAATTTTAACTTACGGGGGAGGTGGGGTAACATTAATGTAGCCTAATTATTAACAGAGGATCTCCGTTATTTTAGTCCCATTGTAACATACAATTCTTCCCAGAGTATAATTTTTTCCGGGTCTGTTTCTTGACTGTAGCCACCTAGCACTGAACTGTGTCGATATACGGGAGTAAAGTAACTTAGCCAAGTCTGCACAGTACACATTCTGAGAGTAAAGTAACTTAGCCAGGTCTGCACAGTGCACACTCTGGGAGTAAAGTACAGTTGTGTTAAAAAAAAATAGCAGTACAACATCAGTAACCTGATGAACCACTGTTATTAGTAGTAGTGATATTTCTGCATGGCAAATAATTCACTTGTAGATGTAGTAGTGTAATAGAAAAACAACAGACCCAACTGTCATGACATGCACGCTGCTTGTTCTGAGTAATTGACTCATTTATTGAAAGGGGCGTGTTCAAAATAATAGCAGTGTGGAGTTTAATTAGAGAATTAATTAATTCTGTGAAAAAACATGTAATTAATTGTCCTTTATTAAGGAAGAAGGGAAGCAAATGTTTCACACATTGTTATAAAATATATTTCCTTCTGAATTGCTAAGTAAAATGGGCCGTTCCAAACATTGTTCGGAGGAACAACGTAATTTGATTAAAAAGTTGATTGGAGAGGGGAAAACGTATAATGAAGTGCAGCAAATCATAGGATGCTCAGCTAAAATGATCTCAAATGCTTTAAAATGGCAACAAAAACCCGAAACACGCGGAAGAAAACGAGCAACTACTGTTAAAACGGATCGAAGAATAGTCAGAATGGCAAAGATTCAGCCAATCATCACCTCCAGAAAGATCAAAGATGATCTAAAATTACCTGTAAGTGCTATTACAGTCAGAAGACTTTTGATTGAAGCTAAGCTATCAGCAAGAAGCCCCCGTAAAGCACCATTGTTGAAAAAACGGCATGTGCATAATCGGTTAAAATTTGCCAAGGAACACATCGATTGGCCCAAAGAGAAATGGCGTAACATTCTGTGGACTGATGAGAGTAAAATTGTTCTTTTCGGGTCTAGTGGTCGTCGACAGTATGTCAGACGACCCCCGGGTACTGAATTCAAGCCACAGTACACTGTGAAGACAGTGAAGCATGGTGGCGCAAAAATCATGGTATGGGGATGTTTTTCATACTACGGTGTTGGGCCTATTTATCGTATACCAGGGATCATGGATCAGTTTGAATACATCAAAATACTTGAAGAGATTATGTTGCCGTATGCCGAAGAGGAAATGCCCCTGAAATGGGTGTTTCAACAAGACAACGACCCCAAACACACGAGTAAGCAAGCAACATCTTGGTTCCAGACCAAAAGGATTGAGGTAATGGAGTGGCCAGCTCAATCCCCCGACCTCAACCCCATTGAAAACTTGTGGGGTGACATTAAAAGTTTCTGAAGCATAACCCAAAAAATTCACAGGAACTGTGGAATGTAGTTCGTTCATCCTGGGCTGAAATACCTGTTTCTAGGTGCCAGAAGTTGGTTGACCCCGATGCAGCGCAGATGCGCAGCAGTTATCAAAAACAATGGTTATGCAAGTAAATATTAGTTCAGTAATTTAAAGTGAAGTTAAATCTTGAAAAATTTCTTAAGTTTATATAGTAAGTGTTTGAGTTTGAAGAGAAAAATGTTGACACTGCTATTTTTTTGAACAGATTAATACTCCTTTTCTTTGCTTCCTGTAAAAGAACAACGCAGACTTGATACAATTTGTTAATGCTTTGATTTGGAATTGAATGTGTAATGTTTCTACTACATTTGAAATATGGAACTAAAAGCTATTAAAAAATATTTGCACTTTATTCACTTTTTTTAACGCACTGCTATTTATTTGAACACAACTGTAACTTAGCCAGGTCTGCACAGTGCACACTCTGGGAGTAAAATAACTTAGCCAGGTCTGTTAACTGTGGGTTAATGTTAGCTGAGCAAGCACGACAAAAAAACCTTCATTTAAGCTAAGTAGAATTTTGGACAGATTAGTTATCAAATTTGAAAAATGCGCAAAATAAAAATTTTACTACAATATATCCGTTGTTGTTTGTCATGATTCAATGTGTAATGTCATGTTATTATGTTAAGATATTTAATGTTATTTGGACTGATTCTGGTCTATTGGGGTGTTCTCGAGGTACACTGATTGAACATTCCAGCGGCAGCTATATATTTTCTATTTATTTTAATAATTCTATTTATGTTTATTCATCATTCAAGTAGATGTGTAACAATAGTTATGATTTTAAGAAATGGACACCTTCCGGAGAAAAAACTCTGGGAATTAATAACAAAAAACTATGTTTTAAGTGTTAAGTTTGGCTTGTTCAAAAGCCGCAAAAGACAGGAAAATCAAATGAGCACCACCAAGCCAAACTTCAGCTCTCTACACTATCAGGGATTTCCAGTACTCCGTTTTTTATATCTGAGTGCTATACACTTCTGTAGCTATGTTGGTCTACTGTATTTCAAACAACATGTACTCATCACTGGGCAGATTGGTTCAAACCTTCTCTCAAAGAGCTAATGCATACTCAAAATTCAAAATAGTAAGTGGCCTACGACTGCTGCATTAGGCTATAGAGTAGGTTTATTGGCTATAGATCTATAATGCATTAAGGGCAGCACAATAATATATTTCTGTATGTGATGCTGAGTCCACAGTCAGGGAAGACGGTGTACACACTTAAAAACTAAATAGGCTACCACTTGCTGCTGGAGTGCATAAATACAGTGGTATTTTATGAGGGGCCGTTCAGGCCATAATTCATGTTGGACCTCTCACATACATATATTCTCACTCTCACATACATATATTCTCTCTCACATACATATATTCTCACTCTCACATACATATATTTTCACTCTCACATACATATATTCTCACTCTCACATACATATATTCTCACTCTCACATACATATATTCTCACTCTCACATTCATACATTCTCACTCTCATATACATATATTCTCACTTTCACATACATATATTCTCATAAGAGAATGTATGTATGTGAGAGTGATAATATATGTATGTGAGAGTAGAATGTATGTATGTGAGAGAAAGTAGGCTATATATATATATATGGAAGGCACTTACATGAAACGGAAGTCACTTACATGAAACGGAAGGAAGTTAGTTTATGGAATTGTGATTGGCTCAGAAGCTGACTGGTACCATAGATATACAAACATAGATACCTCAGTTGCCCTATTTAAATCTTCACGGCCGCCAAATTAGGGCGGTCAAGATCTGTGTAAAAACAAACGGTACTGTATACAGGCACTACTTCACACCAGCGTTGCGTTGTGGGTGTTATCGGCCTTTTTGCAGACACGCAAACTATAAACATTAACGGTAACGTTAACGTTAGCTGTTATGTTAAGGTGACAGCTTATGTTATGTTATGTTAAGGTGTAACCACCTTGATTGTGTTGGACTCATGCGCTTGATGCAAATGACCCCTAGTTTTGTCACACATGCAAACAAGAGTGGAACAGAACTGTAACCAACGGTGAAGCCTTAAAGAAAGACTGACCACATAATTATGGTCTATGTTGTGCCTATTGAAGCACTTAATTGTTCAAGTTTTTGGGCGTTTTCAGCTCTTGGTTCTATCACTTTTTACTTATTATTTACCTTGTGCTTTCAACTTATCCCACAGGAATTTATGTGTGCAATCGTTTTTCTTAAATTACTTGAATGGAATATATTACTGGAATGTATCACTGTTGTGGTAAGCCTACTACCAGTTGCACTGTGAACTTCATTGTAGGCTACTACTAGCCTACCCGAAACAAATTATATTATCCATTTTGTACATTTCATGCAAGTCATTTCTTTTTTGCTAAATAAAGACATTCAGAATTGTATTCATTGTACATCGTTTATTGCATTTCACACAACATTACACTCTAGGTACACTTGCGGTTTTCCATTAGAATCCACTATGCTCCTTGTCATATTATGTAGGCTATATGCCGTGAGCACAACGGATGTGGAAATGTTGTAATATTTTTTTACGTCTTACAGCCATGCCATAGGACGCCTCTTTGTTAGTTCGGCGATCTGACTTCCACCACTTTGCTTCCAAGCTGGAAAGCTGTAAAATCGCTTTCCATTTGCGATTAAAACTACATCCAAGATTTGCAGCTATGGCCTAATACGGTTATAATAATCAGAGCTACCAAGATAATAATTAAGAACCAACCTCTACTGCTTTCTAGCAGCTTTAAACAATAAAATCACCATTAGCTCTGACAACATTTTGACAACTTATGCATGCATGATTGTTTCTTTTTACAGAACGTAGCCTACATAGCTACATTTTCAATATTAGTATCTCTGCAACGTTACACAGCGGCTGATGCGACATCTACATTTTTATATCCATGGCTGGTAGGCTGTTGTCATAGTAGCTACTGTTGTCCGTGCACCATGGAGGGGGAAGACCATAACGTTATTATCCTCCAACCGGCAATCGGAGTAATGCATAAATATTATCGTCACCTGAAAGTCGGTGCTTCTTGAGGCCAGCATCAGCACTGTAGCCTAGCCTACTCAGCGCCTTCTCACAACACAGCTGACAGCGAGATGAGAGCACTATTTACACCGTAATGTTCACTCCTGAGTGTAGGCTAATGTCCACAGACACACCTTGACTCTCGGCAGAGGAAAACGTAACAAATAACGTTAGCTTACTACTACGTTCATTCATTTACATTTACATTTACATTTTAGACATTTGGCAGACGCTCTTATCCAGAGCGACGTACATTAGTGCATTTTCCAACCTGAAACAAGTGCGTTAAAAACAACCCTAAAAGGTAAATACGAATTCAAACACCGGGCACAGTCAGTATGATTATATATATATATATATATATATATATATATATATATATAATTTTTTATTTTATTTTTTTTGGGGGGGGGGGGGGGGGGACCACACGATATCAATCATTGGTGTGCACAACCGTAAGCCAATAAGTAACCTTACAAGTATTAAACTAGAATCTACAACCACTTAAACAAGCATTTATAGAACACAATCAAGGGAGGTCACAAGGAGGTAGGGAGGTCACAAGGAGGTAGGGAGGGGTGGAGAGAGGTGCAGCTTAAAGAGGTGAGTCTTCAATCTGCGCTTGAAGGCGGTCAGACTTTCTGTTGTTCTGACCTCCACGGGGAGCTCATTCCACCACCGTGGGGCCAGGACAGACAGACGTCGAGACCGGGTGCTAGTATGAAGTGGGGGGGGGGGGGGGGTACCAGTCGTCCTGAGGAGGCTGAACGCAGGGATCTGGTAGGTGTGTAGGGTCTGATGAGCTTTTGGAGGTATGGAGGGGCTGATCCTCGGACTGCCTGGAAGGCGAGCACCAATGTTTTGAATTTGATGCGAGCCGTCACAGGTACCCAGTGGAGGTCAATGAGCAGGGGGGTGACATGGGAGTGTTGGGGGAGGTTGAAGACCAGGCGCGCTGCTGCGTTCTGGATAAGCTGAAGGGGTCTGATGGCCGATGCTGGCAGGCCAGCCAGGAGAGAGTTGCAGTAGTCTAGGCGGGACAGCACCATTGCTTGGACCAGGAGCTGGGTTGAGTGGGTGGTGAGGAAAGGGCGGATTCTCCTGATGTTGTACAGGAAGAACCTGCACGCCCGGGTTACCACTGCGATGTTCTCGGAGAGGGACAGTCTGTTGTCCATCACCACTCCGAGGTTCCTGGCACAGGGCGTTGGGGTCAGTGGAGTGTCCCCTAGGGAAATGGAGAGATTGAGAGGGGGAGAGGTTGGAGCAGGAATGTAAATGAGCTCAGTCTTGCCTGGATTGAGCTTCAGATGGTGGTTGTCCATCCAGCTCTGGATGTCTCTCAGGCAAGCGGAGATGCGGGCTGAAGCCTGAGTGTCAGAGGGTGAGAAGGAGAGAAAGAGTTGAGTATCGTCAGCATAGCAGTGGTAAGAAAGACCATGAGCAGTGATAACAGGGCCAAGGGATTTGGTGTAGGTGGAGAAAAGGAGGGGGCCAAGGACTGAGCCCTGGGGGACTCCTGTGGTAAGGGGACGGGGTGCCGATACTTTACCAGCCCAGGCAACCTGGGAGGAGCGCTCCGAGAGGTAGGACTCAATCCAGGCCAGGGCCGAGCCGCCGATCCCCGCTGCAGACAGGGACGACAGGAGGATGGAGTGATCTACGGTGTCGAAGGCGGCAGAGAGGTCTAGGAGTATTAGCACAGAGGAGAGGGAGGCTGTCCGAGCTGCGTGAAGCATCTCGCTGACGGAGAGGAGTGCGGTCTCCGTTGAGTGGCCAGGTCTGAAGCCGGACTGGTGGGGGTCTAGTAGGTTGTTCTGGGTAAGGAAAGAAGACAGTTGGTTAGAAACAGCACGTTCAATAGTTTTGGAAAGAAAAGGAAGAAGAGATACCGGTCTGTAGTTTTGGATGTTGGAGGGGTCCAGCGTGGGTTTTTTCAGGATCGGGGTGATGTGGGCTCTCTTGAAGGATGAGGGGAAGCAGCCAGAGGTCAGGGAGGAGTTCACCAGAGAGGTCACAAACGGGAGGATATCTGGGGTGATTGCCTGGAGGAGAGATGAAGGGATAGGGTCAAGGGCACAGGTAGTGGGGCGATGGGAGAGTAGGAGGTGGGATACATCGGTATCAGACAGGGGAGAAAAGGTGGAGAAGCAGGGGGAAACAGAAGGGGTAGAGAGAGGGGGAGAGTGGAAAACAGTGTCCGTGAGGGGAGGGGGAGTGGGGGAACAGGGGGGGGGGGGCATAGAGAGAGGGGCTGAGGGGCTGAAGGAACTGCGGATGTCTGCGATCTTCTCATCAAAGAAATCTGCGAAGTCGTCTGCAGTGAACGAGGATTGAGGAGCAGGAGGGGTTTTGCTGAGGAGGGAGGAGAAGATGGAGAACAATTGACGGGGGTTAGAACTGTATTTGTGAATTTTAGTGTGATAGTAAGTTACCTTAGCAGCGGTGACTGCTGTAGAGAACGCTGCTAGGAGAGACTGGTAGGAGGAGAGGTCTGATGCGTCTCTGGATTTCCTCCACATCCTCTCTGCTGCGCGAAGACCGGCCCTGGAGGTGCGCAGGGCATCGGACATCCACGGGCAGGGAGGAGATGACCGTGTGGGCCTAGAGACAAGAGGGCAGAGAGAGTTAAGTGATGTGGAGAGAGCTGTGAGCAGGGTGTCAGATGCAGAGTCGATGGGGAGTTGAGAGAAGGATTTGAGAGGGGGGAGGGAAGCAGTGACACAGGGAGCAAGAGAGGAGGGTGAGAGGGAGCAGAGGTTACGGCGGACAGAGACAGTGGGGGTGGGGGGAGGGGGGGGGGGCGGTGTATTCACTACGCAAACAGACCAGTGAACCGTTATAATTTGGTAATCATGTACTAGCTAATGCTAAAAAATAATCACATCACTTGCTAACGTTAGCTTGTTTAATGCAAGTCTAAGTAGCCAAGGACGTTGCTATACAAAGCATTGCTTTTGTTGGTTAGTTAGCTAACGTTAGCAAGTGGTGTGATTATCTTTTAGGATTACTACATGGTTACGAAATGATAACGGTTAATTTGTCTGTTTGCACAGTGATTAAACTTAGTAGCAAGCTAACGTTAGTTGTTACCTTTTCCTCGACCAAGAGTCCCAGTTGCCAAAGTGTTGTGGAGTGTTATATCGTGCAGGATGGCAGACTGTCTCCGAGCAAGTCCAAGCTGACCTGCTGAGGATTCTTAAGGTAGCTACAGGCGCAGAATGACACAGCGCTGACCTGGCCTCAAGAGATGAGGACAATACACTGCCTGTATATTATGCATTACTCTGATTTCCTGTTGTAATACATGTATCTGGTCTTCCCCCTCCACGATGCGTGGGAACTGAGCATGTATGGCATATTATAGTAACAGTGCAGACGTAACTTAACAGGGCGAATGGGAAAATAAGGAATCCAGTAGTTGTTTATATCGATGGTACCAGCCAGCTTCTGAGCCAATCACGA
Organism: Synaphobranchus kaupii; assembly: GCA_029718625.1. Taxonomy (NCBI): domain Eukaryota; kingdom Metazoa; phylum Chordata; class Actinopteri; order Anguilliformes; family Synaphobranchidae; genus Synaphobranchus; species Synaphobranchus kaupii. Next base: position 31,938,171 of record CM056382.1, on the reverse strand, counting down.
TTCCATAAACTAACTTCCTTCCGTTTCGTGTAAGTGACTTCCGTTTCATGTAAGTGCCTTCCATATATATATATACTTTCTCTCACACACATACATTCTACTCTCACATACATATATTATCACTCTCACATACATACATTCTCTTATGAGTGAGAATATATGTATATGAGAGTGAGAATGTATGTATGTGAGAGTGAGAATATATGTATATGAGAGTGAGAATGTATGTGAGAGTGAGAATATATGTATGTGAGAGTGAGAATATATGTATGTGAGAGTGAAAATATATGTATGTGAGAGTGAGAATATATGTATGTGAGAGTGAGAATATATGTATGTGAGAGTGAGAATATATGTATGTGAGAGTGAGAATATATGTATGTGAGAGGTCCAACGTGAATTATGGCCTAAACGGCCCCTCATAGTATTTCATGTTGACTTAAACCATCATAGATTCTACTCTTCATTTGTTGATTAGAAATGGAATCATCCATTCAAGGAGCAGCCTATACTGGACATGTGGCCTAGGCTTACACCACCACCCATGAAATCACTTATGTACACATAAGAAGTATGAAATATATGAAAACATACACTGTTTACATACAGAGTAGTAGTCGATAAGATTTCAGTCATAGCATAACATGTAGGCCTAATTAGCCTGATATGTCATAGTGGAGTTCAAAGGGTAGAAATAAAAACAATAGGTGAACGTATACATTTGATAGCCTAATGCAATCACAGCATGCAATTATACATCTACTCATATAGCTTTAGAATACTTTTTAAAAGGATCTGAAATGTAAACAGACAAAGATTTAGATCCACCTTTCAAAAGCACACCTACCAATATTATCACATGTTCGCTATCAATATTGGTATGAGGCATAAGAGGAATAGAGAAATAGCCTACACAAAACTGCAGTAGGGAAATACAAAGCCTTTTTGTACAGGTCACTATCTTGGGTGGCAGCACATACTCTAAGAGTATGAATTAGGCTCTTTGAGAGAAGGTTTGAACCCATCTGCCCTGTGATGAGTAAATGTTGTTTGAAATACAGTAGACCAGCATAGCTACAGAACTGTATAGCAGTCGGATATAAAAAAACAGAGTACTGGAAATCCCTGATAGTGTAGAGAGCTGAAGTTTGGCTTGGTGGTGCTCATTTGAATTTCCTGGCTTTTGTGGCTTTTGACCAAGCCAAAATGAACACTTAAAAAGTAGTTTTTTGTTATTAACTCCTTTGCGTAGAAGGTGATGCCGGCGGGACCTTTTTGCTCAACTGAGACATTCGTTGCTACTGCAGTCAAACTATTAGTGTAAATCACAAACTCTGTGTTTTAACTTTATTGGTGGACGGTTTGTGACGGTTTCTAAGTGTCACTATTTCACCGTAGCAAGTCCATTTAACAAGCAACCCCCACCTAGTCTATAGCTACCCATGCGTGACGTAGTGGACAATAGCATCTATGTTTGAGTTCATAAATATATTTATTGATCAAATAAAATTAGAATAACGTCATAGCAACAAGATAAACCCAACAATAGCCTGATCGTATGCCAGAAAAGCCGAGAAAAGCCCTGCTCACTCAAATGCAAAATAAACTGTGAAAGTACTGTCTCATTCTACCATGTATTCCACTTGCAATATATGCTACTAAATATGAAATAAATATACAATCCTACCATTGGTTTTACACATCGAGATGTTCCTTTCAAAATTCAGTGGTCATTTATTGTCAGGTACAATCAGTTTGAGAAATATACAACACTTTATGCCGCTATTACATGACTTGTAATACCCCCAAGCCCTGTAAGCCTGCCTCATTCATTACAGTTCATTCTGGTTTAATTGTCGGCTTTTTTATCCAATAGAGTACATTATAACCTTAGCAACGGTATATGCCATGTCTTTTTGGGTGCTTTGAACAATTTACTACAGCCCAGCGTAATGGCCGTTTTCGTTTTAACGGTCTGATATTACGCAAGCTCTATAGAAAATGCATTAGGGAGGGGAGTTTCCCTTTCACGATACATATTTTTGCGTCTAAAATGCCGTTGGTCTCGCTGGCTACATATGTACGTTCGTGTTTCCACTCGAGCACTATCTTTCCAATATGTTTGATAGCCCTATTTTTATTTTCGCATTTTGAGTGCATTTCACATACTGTAGTGCAATCATTAAATTTATTTTTGATGTAGGCTACCGATGTTCATTGAAGATAGAACATTTGGCAGCATTTTGCAGATGGTGGAATACTATTTTATGTTGGTTATCGTACATAATATAGGCTATGGAGTCTCTTAGGGCATTACAAATGCTCATTCCAATTTACTGTGTGCTGATATGTGGTAGATTAAGGTAAACATTTCCTTGGAGTCATGAATAGTAGCATTAAATTCTTTTTCAAAAACTACAGAAAAATGCAATCCCAGGACAAACGTATACATACTTGACAATACATTGCATCTGTATTGCCAAAGCATACTGCATTAAAACAGTCGAAGAAATACATCTAACACTGAACAATACAAAACAGCAAAGACTAGAAACGAATGAACAGTAACCATACATGAAAACAATAACTTTTCTTTGATTATGGATTTAGAAATAACAATAATGTAAAATAATAAAGTACAATTAAAAATAATAATTATCAATAGAAATTATAATAATGATGATGAGAATGACACATATGATCTTATAAAGTGAATATAATAAATTTAAAAAAAAAAATTTAAATTGGTTTATAATGATCTCTGTCACTTACTGTCCCTAAGACAATGGCAGGCAGGTATATATTGTGCTGTCAGGTCACAGCATGTCCTCTCTTCTAAGAGGATGGGGAGTTTTGGGATGTCTGTTAATTTTTTAAAATTGTGGTTATCTCTGATTTATTTTAGGAAAATATTTATTTCTGATTTGATTGTATTTTTTGCATTTTGTGATAAAGTGCGGCTCTGACTCAACTTCGTTGAGATGGCAATGTTTCTCCTCCCGGAGTCTGTCGACTGTCACTGTCACTCTGATCAAGCTGTCCTCTTCCCCTGGCCCTGCCTCGCCCACCACGAACACGACTCCCCCTCACCCGTACTCTGGGGCCGCGACCACTGGATGTTGATGGCTACAGAATGAACCGAGCAGAATTACAAAATGATGATTTTGAATTATTTTATGAAAATGAACAGTGGTCAAATTTACAGAGCAATAGCTAAGATAACTAACTTATATGCTTTGAGCATGTAACGTAGTCTCCATTTAGATGATCAAGGTTTGGTCAAACAACATGATAAATAGACTATTGTCAACAATAAACAAACATCACGACAATAGATAGCCTTAGCTATCGATAGCTGCTACGTTATGGGAAGGATGTTCTTTGTCTTATCTGTTCTGTAGTTACTTCGATGACGTTTCTATATGCACTTATTGGATTTCGCTTTGGATTAAAGCGTCTGCTAAATGACTGTAAAGTAATGTAATGTAGCTAGGTGTATGGTCGCAATTTTTATAATGATATTGTTACTTGAAGGGTTTCTTCTCCTGACTTAATTTCCCATAGAGTTCAATAGGAAAATTTGTCAGGAGAAACAACCCTTAAAGTGATCCATCCATATCTACTGCATATCTGGCAGTAGAGTGATGGTTTGAGGCTTGTTTGATACCTCAGACCATTGATGACTTACAGCCATTTCGCGAACCATGTATTCCATACTGTTCCAGCATAATTTACAGCTAAATCTAGACCCACCCCCCAATTCCCATAGAGATCCATTCAAATGCAGGGAGGTTATCGTATTGCTTGTAGGAGTACCAGAAAATAATATATCAAGAGTCTTTTGACATTGTTGGGTCACAGACATCAGGAGGTCATGGCATGCAAAGGATATGCGACCAAATATTAAAAATGATCACTTTATTCTAAATTCACTTCAACCTCATTGTCATTGTATCCTTTCAAACTCAAAGTGCTACATAACAGAACCGAAATAACAAAAATAATGTGTCACTGTCCAATGAATTATGGTGCTCACTGTATATATGTGTGTGCGTGCGTGCGTGTGCGCATGTAAACAAAGCTTAAATTTAGAAATGACACAAATTATATAAATTGCACCATCAAAATGCAATACACTGAGGGAAATGTCACAAATGTGATTTTCCTAATGTCAAGGACGGTGGTTCCAGTGTACATCAGGTCAGCAACGTTTCACTATGACCACATTGAACCATAACATATATCAGTTGGCCTAACCCTTATTGAGTTGCATGCAATCTGAAGTCCATAAATACAATAGAGTGCTTCGTACCAGGTTGAGAGAGATTTATTCCCTCTCTTTTCACGCCATGATATACTACAGTCAACTTTCACTGCAAGGGCACCATGTGGATTCTGTGACAGACATGCCAGCCATTAACATCTTGTGTTTTCATTTTATGGCATGGTTTTTAAACATCTCACAAGTGGTAAATCTGTTTTAGGATTAATGGTCAGCTGTATGGCATTTGAAACCTTGCATCACCGCCAAAGTAAATCTGCCAGTCATACAGTCAAAGGTCAAGAAAAATCACATAAATGTGTGGGGAAATCATGGGGTTAATAGCCCAGACAATGACACAATGGTTTAACATGGCATGATGCTGTGCTTCTGGTATCAAATTTCCTTTTTGCACTGCTGCAAATGACTATTTTTAGCTACTAAAATTATTGCTTTTCTTAAAGTTACAGTATGTTAATACATTCCTATATGCATTAATGGATTTTTTTGTGTGTAATATGCTTGGTTTCATCTCTCAGACAACATTGTGCAGTATAAAATGCTAAGGCAAATGCAGCTCAAACATGGAATATAAGGATGACTGTTTACATGAATAAAAAAACTTGTGCTTACTTGTATTAGTCGTATAGCCTATGGAGGAAAGTCGTGGAGGCGGAGTTTGTGTGTTGGACTGCTTGATGACATTGGACATCGCGGGACAGCGGGGGCTATTTTTAATCATGACGTTTGACTGTATTCCACTTTAATTCACTTAATTAGTTTGATTAATGCAATGATTCTATTGAATGTCTTTATTTGATATGTTTGTTTGTGTGTCGTGGGTCTGCCCACTGTCTATGTCTTATTTGTTGTTGCTGGTGGCTACAACTGAAGTTCCCTAACGGGAAAATAAAAGTTATTCTATTCTATTCTATTACATGACTGCTTGTAAAACAAAGAATTGGAACACCGTTGGAACTCCATCCCACTTTAGAATACTAAGGGCCGAAATATTTTTTTCTAAACATGGTATTAACATTGTTCTCTTTTCTTCCTGTTTTCAGATTTTATATATATTTTATATTGTATATGTATTTTTATACACTTTTTTTAACGACAGTTTACTATAATATATTATTTCTCTGACTGAAGTAATGTTTCTTTGATATTCAAATTAAGCACGTCTTTTTTTTTGGTTTACCTGCAACTCACACACACCATTGGCTGGTGCAAACTGTATTTATCATGTTTGCTTCCACTCACTTGTATACCACTTGATACCTGGAGAATAATTTCAAGGCTTCAGATTCGAAAAGCCCAATATGGCGAAATGACAGGTGGGATTACTGGGCAGAGATTACTGACCTCAGTGAAATCAACAAGATCCCTGAGGATAAGCAATGAATGAACAGGTTGGAATTTAGATGCGGAGGGATCGGGGGAGTTAGTTTGGGGACACATAAAGTGTAGGCTTCACATGGGTTCAAACAGTGACGCACAATGGTACGAGTTTAGTGTTTTAAAGCTTTGGCAGGCAAATTTCAGCCCTCTCCTTTTTCCTCTTCTGTCGCATGTGGCATGCTTGTTGTCCAGTATAGCACCTCGATGCTTCAATGAGCCATATGTTTTAATAACAAGGGTAACAAAAATTATGAACTGAGGAAATTAAATGATTATTGCTCCTTTATTTTCCTTACTTCCCTCATCTATACTTCCCTCCACTTCTTGTGAAAAACATCCTTTCTGATTCTGCTTGAGGACTTTTGTTTTTCTAAAGATATCAGAGAAAATACCTTGGGAAAAATTATCAGTAAGCCAGAAATAAGACAGATATGGACAGAGGCACAGAGCCCACACAGAATAGAACATTCAAGTAGGAACACACTATGCCCTGAATCTTTCACATTGAAATGATTTTAATTCATGTGAAAATGCATAGTGATTGTTCACTTAGTTTGTCCTTCTTTAAACATGTGCATGTTGTATGTGTGTGTGTGATGTGTGTAGGTTAGAAACAAAAAAGCTGTTAACCACATGGGGAACATATGCAAGAAACAGCATCTGTCTGCATTCCTCTAGTCATAATTTCCAGGCTGCTGTAATATTGTCTCTATGACTGATCGCCCATGCAGCTGAGGATATGAAACCAACATCGATTAATCACAACAGTTAATTTTGGGGGTAAAATGGAGTTCAAAATCATTGAACTCGCAGTTCAAGCTACCTGCTGATTTCTTTCTGTAATTGATTCCTACATATGTGGCTTATAAAGATTATGTTATGTCATGAGTCAGACTCAGTAATCACATATACAAAATGTTTAATGCCACAATCAATACATATTGTGGCAGGCTGATGTAAAATATAAATAGAGTTGAGTAGTTTTAATTGGATGTGCTTTTACAGTGCAGGGACCTGAGCCTTTCAGTAATTAAACTACTACTGTAATTAATTAAATTTTTTTTACTGAGACAGCTAGTCTTTGGCTAATTATCTTGTTTTGCCATGCTTAGATTTGGGTCTGATGTTTCCAAAGTCTCATAAACCGGATGGGACCCTGTAATGTCAAAGAGGCTACTGTTCATGCAGGAATAATATATTTTTTTCTTGTTTTTTATCATCTTCTGTCATGGTTTTTTCCCTTGCGGTCGTTTCCCTCGGTCGCCATGCGAGGGTGCTGCTTTTTAGTGGATTTTTGCTCCGCCTCGTCTTTTTCATGGAGTTCTCCCATCAGCATCCACACCTGTGCGTGGTTGCCTGAGAGCTACTTAAGCCCCCGTTTCCTTCTTCCGTGGCTTCTGTATTGTTTCGTATTATTTTTGGCCTTTGTTAGCAGAGCCGGTATGGTTAGGTCTAGGCTCTGTAGGAGACCTCTTTGCTCCAATGGGTTTTATTGGAGTAATGCGGGACTTGCCTTTGTGCATGTAGTTATTAGGACTCTTCCTCCTTGGCTCTTTTCTGTCGGTGCTTCCTGGTCTTTCCTTTTCTTTCTATGCCTAGACCTGTTGTCTTTTCTGTCTCTCGATCCTCTCTCTGTCTGCTTTCTTCCTTGAAAGCGAGAGGAGTCTTTGTTTGTTTGTGGTTATATTTATATAGTCATATTCCTTACTGAGAGGCAGGGCGTGTATTTTTTACAAGGCTTGCGTTAGTCATTGAGCCGGCAAATGTCCAGAACAGCTGTTCTGTTCGCCTTCTGGTACGTTTCTCCTTACTGAGAGTCCGGGCGATTTTGTTCAGAGCAGCAGTTCTGTTCGCCTTCTGGTACCTTTCTCCTTACAGGGAGACCGGGCAATTTCGTTGACATGTTTGCGTGTGACTGCGAGCCGATGAAAGTAGCCATCTCTGTTCCTTTCGCCTTCTCGTACGTTCCCCCTTATTGAGATGTAGGGCCTTTATTTTTCGCATGTCTTGCGTTTGGCACACTGCCGGAGACTGCTTCCCTTCCTTTCCTGTAGCAAGCAGCAAGCTCCGATTAGAGCTAGGGAGTTATTTTCGCTTGTCGCCTTCTCCCTTTGCTTGGCTCTAATTTAAGTTACCTCTGAGGCAGCTCCTTCTCTCATTTCACGTTAGCATCTCGTTGTTAGCTCATTGTGTTTACCAAGCTCGAGATTCTTAGTTATCTGCGTTGTGATTTAAATTCCCTTAAATATGGGGTCTCTCTGTCTCAGTGGCTCCTAGAGCTTATAGAATCCCTTAGCTGCGTGTGGCCCCTTCGAACATGTCACATGTCACGCCCCCATTACATCTTCGCTTTTCCTCAACATAACACAAGAACTGACCCAATTTCCCAAGCTTGGTTAACGAAGCATTTTACTTTATTATGATGTAATACTCATAGACAGTGAGCTCTGTATACATTTCCTAAAAATATTACAAAATTGGAATGCAGGAGCTGGAGGAGTCCGAGTGTCTGCAGGGTGTAACTTGACATGACAGTTATTCTGAGTGCAAACTGGAGAGGACCGAAAAGCTCAATTTAATATGCTGCCAATCACTGGCTTCTACCGTAAAGTCTACATTATGATGTACCTCAGATTTGAAATTAGTAACTAACCTACAACATAAGAAATCAAGGTATAGGTATATAAATCCCATCACCAAAAATACATTTTTTGCATGAAATTATTTTGATTGGTCTTCTGAAACTGTTGTAGAAAGACCTTATGCACACATCCAAAACTGCCAAAAAATTAATGGAAAGCGACAAAAAACAGGGGAGGAGGGACAAAGGATACGAAGTAGAAGACCGTCTAATAATTACATTCAGGAAAATGTTCAGGGGAACATACTTATTTATGTCAATGTAAAAATTACATTCTGGAATGGTTGTCCCTTATGGGTTCATGGCATTTGGCTACAGTTAGCTGAGATGCTTGGCTATTTATTTTTCTTCCCAGCTAGCTTGCTAACTAGTAAGCTGGCTCCCCCATAATCAATATAAATCAAGCCAAAAAAGTGGCTACACACCATTTACATCTGACTTTGAAACCCATCTGCAACAGCACAATCAGGAACCTTATTCTCTTTCAACAAGAAAGTCAGCTTAAGTTAGTTGGCCAATTAATCGTAACCCACCTAGTTTATCAAACAAGCTAACATTAGCAAACAAGTTGATGTTGTTAAACATGAAATTACCTGACAGGAATGGAACATAATTGATCTTATTTTACTTCACGAAACTATTATTAGTTTCTGTTCATTATAATTATTAATTTTTAATAGTTTCACTTTAAAACACAAAGGGGTCAATTTACTAAGATCCCAAATAAGGGTTGTTATTTTGTAGGCGCAGCCAAAGTATTTGCATCATTTCACACTTTGGGTGTGATCAACTAAGAGTCATGTAAATTACTCCAGCCGCAAAAAGCCATATTTAAAGGAGAGATTTTGCGTGTTTGGAATGGTTATACTGTAATAAAACGGTGAAAAGACTGGCAGCAATATTCCCGTTTTTATGGCATTTATTTTATAGTGTAGCCAGGCTACAGTCCTTTTCCTTACACACTGGCCATTTGCCTGTAGACCTAAAGCCTTTTTGTCGTGAACAGTTATAGCCAGCGTTAATACTTCTCACGGTTCAGATACGCCTAATAGCCCTATAGCCTTTGTTTAGATGTCCGAAGTTCCAAAGCAGCCATAATTTTGTACAGAAAATATGTTGCTTTTATTAATAAAATGTTTTTGAAAAACAGTTTGTTGTTATTGATATTCAAGAATCTCAGCCAATAGTACGCTAGTGGACAATGCCATGGTGTGGATGTCATGGTTTTTGACCCTTTTTCCCTTGCGGTCGTTTTCCTCGGTTGCCACGCGTGGGCGCTGCTCTTTTAATGGAGTTTTGGCTCCGCCTCGTGTCTTTTGTGGAGTTCTCATCAGCGTTCACACGTGTGTGTGGTTGCCTGAGAGCTACATAAGCCTCCGTTTCCTTCGTTCGGGGCTTCGATATTGTTTTGCGTTATTTGCACTGTTTTATATACTGTTTTGGTATTCAGTGTTTGTTGGGTGTGTGTTTTTGTGCCATTATGCTACTCGCCTGTTCTTACGCTTCTCGTTATCGAGGCAGGGCGTTTATTATTTCTGGCTCTTCTTTAGTCACTTAGCTCGTAGAAGTATGGGACCGCAGTTCTCTGCTCTGTTCACCTTTCTATGGTCTCTCCTTATTGAGAGACCGGGCGTTCACGCTTTTACTTAGTTACTTAGCTCGTAGAAGTATAGGGCAGCAGTTCTTTGTTCCATTCTCCTTGTTTGGTTTTCTTACTGAGAAACCAGGCGTTTGTGCTTCTACTCATTTGCGTGTGACAGTGAGCCGGTTAGTAGCTTCGGTACGTTTGTTCCCTGTTTTGTCTCCTTCTCGTGGACTACTTTTCCCCTTTGTTGAGAGGCAGGGTTTTATCTATACTGAGAGGCAGGGCGTGTATTTTCTACTAAGCTAGCATTAATCTTTTTGCTAGTAAAGGTATGGGACGGCGGTTCACTATTCTACTCGCCTGTAAAATGTTTCTCTCTCCTGGGAGATCGGGCGTTTATCCCTTTATGTTTTTTGCATGTGACTGCGAGCCTATGAAAGTAGCCATGGAACATTAGATCAATGTTCCTTTCACCTTCTCGTTACCTTCCCCTTTATTGAGATGTTGGGCCATTATTTTTCGCATGTCTTGCGTTTGGCACACTGCCGGTAGGTTAGGACATGGAGACTGCTTCCCTTTAATTCCTGCAGCAAGCAGTTCGCTCCGTTTAGAGCTAGGGAGTTATTTTTCGCTTCTCGTGTTCTCCCTTTGATTAGCTCTATTTTATGTCCTTTTGTTTGTTACCAACGAGGCAGCTCCTCTCGTTTCACGTTAGCATCTCGTTTGTTCACTGTTTTGTATACGTTTTGAGTAGGGGTGGGAATCGAGAATTTGTTCCCGTTAGGAACCGGTTCCAAGTTGTCCGATTCTTCGGAATCGTACGCCTTCGAGCTTATCGATTCTCATCAATTCCAGCATGTATTCCTGACAGCTACGCATAGCAAAACAACGTCACGTCATGCGCACTGTCATTTTTCATTCAGTCAGCGCATGATGGCAGGCAGAGTTTGGCACCCCGTCTAAAAATATAAAATGTAAACGTATTTTTTTTAAACTAATACTACTGCTACTGTCATTTAAAAATCAATAGAAAATGTGTTCGCGTAAGCTCCATTTTGTGATCCGTCTTCAGAAATGATCAACTATTGCAGACTGCTCCAGTTATGCCCCTCACCCTGAGTCTGCAGACTGCTTCGGACCCGTCCCTCCTTTGGTTTATCCTCCCGACTTCACGCAAGTCCCAGATGCATCACCCGCCCCCTTTGAACTGATGATTGAACTGATTATTGAATTGACTATTACCATTCAGTCCACCTTTAGTCTAAACCGGGCCGGCCAGCGAAGGATGGGCACCCCCTCTCTAGCCAGGTTCCTTCCAAGATTTCTTCCCACTGGGGAGTTTTTTCTCGCCATTGTTCAGTGTTTTTTTCTCCCCTACCGGGGAGTTTTTTACCTCATTTTGCTGGTTGGGGGCTAAGGCCTGGTTTTTTGCTCAATTTTCCTTCTGTTTCCCTTTGCAGCGTCTTTGTGGCGGTTCTCTGTAAAAAGCGCTATACAAATAAAATTGAATTGAATTGAATTGAACTATTCAGAACTATAACAGATTTGTGGAGTGTGTGGACTTCCCTCCAGAGTCTATAACCAACTACAAATTTAAAACTACAGTGTTCTGATTGGCGGTAGACTAATCTGACAACGATTGCCTGCTTGGCGACACACAGATGAGTAGCCTAGATTTGGAAAGCGAATAACTAACCTAAATTAGCTAAATGATAATCTTCAATCTTCGTCATCTTCAGCTAATAAGAGAAGCCAGCTTGCCTCAGGTAAAGTTAAAGATCTCATCTTGCTTCCATGTAAATATATCGGCTAAATGAGATAGGGGAGAATGGTGACAGTTGAAACTGTTCTGATAATACAGAAACCAACGCAAATGTTACGGTGCAGCTTATGAAACACGCCTAGGAGCGTAACTAACTCATAAGTAAAGTTTGCGATCTTCATTAGAGAATGAAACTACTAAATATCCCAATCACAGAGCAGCGGTTAAACAACAATATTTTAGCCATCTTTTTTTATCAGTTAAACTGATAATTTATCATCTCTTCTCGTGTCCTTTTTCATTATTTTCCGGTGTCTCTTATTTTCTTTGACGTCTGATATTTTTAAGCACTCGTATTGATCAAGCCAAATGACATTTATAATGCCATTTCAATTTACAGAATTATACAATTCTGACTGTTTTATTGGATGCTCTGCCACTTGTGCAGGCATAAATATAGCAGATAAATATTTTCCATGATATGAAATATGAATGAAAAATGAATGCTTTATACTTTATAAATATTGTGTCATTGAATCCATTTTAGATGACCACCCAATAGTAATAGTTGGTCTTTTAATAGCCTGGAAGAAAATAATATTTAAGGAATCGATAAAGAATCGGATCGATAAGCGGAATCGATAATGGCATCGGTATCAATAAAATCGAACGATTCCCATCCCTAGTTTTAAGTATTCAGTGTTTTTTAGCTCGTTGTGTTTACCAAGCTCGAGATTCGTTGCTCTCGTGTGCCGTTCACCCAGTTATTGAGATATGACCATTAGTGTTCGCATGTCTTGCGTGTGGCATACTGCCGGTAGGTTTGGACACGGAGACTGCTTCCCTTTAATTCCAAGCAGTACTCTCCGTTTTAGAGTTAGGGAGTTATTTTTCGCTTGTTGCGTTCTCCCTTTGATTAACTCTATTTTGTGTCCTTTTGTTTGTTACCTACGAGGCAGCTCCTCTCATTTCACGTTAGCTTCTTGTTGTTCACTGTTTTGCATACGTTTGTGTATTCAGTGTTTTTTTTTTAGCTCGTTGTGTTTTCCAAGCTCGAGATGTGTTGCTCTTGTGTGACGTTCGCCCGGTTATACGGGTCATTTTTAGTTACGCCCCTTTTTTCCTAGTTCCCGTATTTCCCTCCAGTGAGAGTAGGAACTAGGTTATTTGCTTTAATCCTTATATTTCCCTATATACGGGGTCTCTCCGTCTCAGTGGCTTTCGAGCTTAAAGAATCCCCTTGCTGCGTATGGTCCCTCGAACCTCACACGTCACGCCCCCATTAGAGCTGAAAGATAGTTTTATATGGCATATGGATGCCAGTAGCCTGTAAACCAATAAGTAGGGTCGCACATTTCATAATAGCCTACTAGAACGGCCCTGTTTTTTTAGATGGGATTTCCCGGGAAACCCGGGAGTGAGGTGTGATAATCCCAGGTTTAAAAATATCAAATTTTCCTTTGTCTGTGCGGTTGCACCCCGAGGATCGGATGTTCAATCCCCAGTCCTGCCAGATCTGAGCATGGCCAGTGCCCTGTGGGAGTGGCAATTGGCGACCGCTCCCAGGTGGGGGGAGGGGCTTGGAGAGAATCGCTGCGCACAGAACGGCCCTGGGCGAGTTGGAATCACGGTCAGGAGCACGACGAGTCACGCCCTTAAGAGGACGTGGCACCCTCCTTCCTACTACCAGCTGACGGGGTTGTGTAGTGGTGATTCTCTAGCGGTTGCTACACGGGGGAATTGAATTAGAATAGGGGTTCAATTGGCTAGAATTGGGAGAAAATTGAAAGCTAAATTGGGAGAAAACGGGAAAAATTCAGAAACCAAATAATTTTTTTTTTTAAATAGCCCATTTTCTGGAAAATATTAAACACTAGTCCCTACCAATTTTTCAACCAAACCTACAGCCTTGCAGAACACTATTCATAGTGTAACCTATCAAAATGAATATTTAGCTGACCACTAAAACCTGCTGCTGTGAAGCCATGTGAACTGTTTCTCTCACATCCAGACAATATTTATCAGAATTGCAAGCATAACCTGAAAATTCAAACAGTCTGTCATCTGTCTCCATGGAAACAAATGTAATTTCCTGATTGATTTTTATTTTTTAATAAAGGACAGTTCACCGTCCTTTCATATTTTTTGTTGCTTTATTCTGACAGGGTAACAGATAGAGAAGAGACCACAGCTGAGAAAGTGCCGTGGAGAGGATCAAACCCCCAACACCCCCCCGCACCCGCATGGGCTCAAGATTCGGCTTCCCTACAGACTGCGGCACATATCAGGCCTGCGATGGGCAATATGGACAAAATTTTTCATATTATTGACAGTATTGTGGTACTGTATTTGACAGTATTTGGTTTTCAAATATAAACTGGAATGTAAAGTTTATGAATAAACTTTAGAGTGGTTGCTTGAGCAGTTTTAGCAGTTTGTTTACCAAATTAAAAAGGTAGAGAGCTGTATCTTAAACCTTTGGCAGTGTTGCCTCCTGCAAGTGTGGAGCTAAAGGGCTTGCCAGGGTGGCATTGACTACCCTTGAAATATTATTGACCACCCTGTGTACCACCCAAATTAAGTTTTATTCCTGCCATTGGCTATTTGACAATGACAGACACATTGACAGCGCTTCAAGTAAAAAACTATTGTTTTTATATAACCTAGACGGACCGAACCTAGTAGCTCCAGACTGGAAAATGAAGACACCCACCCACTTTGGAGTAGAACGTTCCTGAAACTGTACCTTTCACACACAGTATGTGAACATTCCAGGCATCAACAAGCAGTGGACTACGTTACATTTGTACTCGGCACAAGGATAGCCTATCAATTCCATGAGGCTGTTCTCACAGCAGACAGATCACAGGCAATGAATTTCGGCTAGTGAAATTCAAGTTTCATCCAAAGTTCATATTACGTGCATTCTAATATTAATTAATAATATAAGTGGCATTATTTTGCCTTAATGATGACACTAAATACACTAAAGCTGTCAGGTTGGGAACCCATAGGTTTAAGTATATTTTCCCTAGTTTTATATTGTCCTGCTTATGTAAATATGACCAACGCGTTTTTACTGGTAGCTTAATGCCTTAAAACAACCCCACTTTCCCGCGATTCCAGGGACAACATGTGTCTATTCCGGGAGAGAAAATATTTTATTTTCGGGAAAAATATTAATCCCTATTTCAAAATGTAATCTTGATATTTTTATGCATGTTTTAACTATTGTCCTTTAACAGAAGATTGTACCCTTGGAAGATTGCAGGAACTATTGGCCAATATACAGTCATAGCTTGATCCAGGATAATTGCGAATACATGTATAACCTTACACTTAGCATCGCACATCGCCTGGAGATTGATGGAGTGGGCTCCCCTATGTTTCACATATATAACAGCGTGGGAACCCAAGGAAACCCAAAGTTCACCATGAATGGATAGCCATGAAGTTCGCCAGCTGCCAGGAGATCATAGAAGTTTGTTAAACTCTGGTGGGATGAAAGCAATTTAAGGTGGCATTCCCCTTCGCTGAGGGACAGATATGTGGTCTTTGACCGATGGACCCTTTTCTTATTATGCATTTTTTGATATAGCCTACACAATAATAATATTTCACATTGTAATCTTGATATTTTTAGTCATGCTTGTGCGTGCCCCTGTGTGTAACAGACAGGAGGGTGTACGCGTGTTGAAATAATATGTAAACTGCGACATGACTTTAGACCAAGTTTGTGGTGGTTTTAGCACAAGCGCTTTCTGCTGGCTCAAGATAGCAATACGCCAAAAATTATCCTGGCCACACCTCATCTTAAGACCAGCTCGCCCAGTTCACTTGCTATGGACGCAATATCACTTTGTATTTAAACGACATGAGTGCTAGGCGCTATAATGAACCCTGCGCCGGGTGTAAGATATCAAAGACACTTTGATTGGGCTCTTAAAGTGATCCATCCATATCTACTTGCTACACGGTTCACCCAATATGGATGTAAAAACCCTCAAATTGAATCTGAAAGTCTGCGCTTTAACCTAGCCTTAAGACTTAGCCATAGCTTACTGTGTGTACTATACTCAACGTTCATGTCTATGGATAGCTGCTACGTTATGATAGAAATGTGCTTTATCTGACCAGTTTTGTAGTTGCTTCAATGACCTTCGGTATGCACTTCTTATATGTCGCTTGGGATAAAAGCATCTGCCAAATGAATATAATGTAATGATTTGTAAATTATTTTATCACAGAGGGATTATTTAATTTGATAGTGTTAGTGTACACTTCAATATTTAATATTTAAATTATTATTTCTTTTTTTTTTTTAAAACACTTTCCCTTAAAATCATTCATGGTTTTGAAATGAGACATATATTGTTAAAGATCCAAGTGAAGCAAGTCTTTCTGTATTAATGAAGTGCACATACATTAGTCTGTTTCAGAAAGGTAGCTTTTTCATCTTTTCTGAGTGAATGTTTTGTTCTATGAACTCTTTCTAAATAATATTGTAATTTAAGGAGTTTTGTAATATATTATTATTTATATTTTATGTTTTTCTAAAAATTATTTGGAAACAGTACTAAAGTACTGTTTAGCACTTTATAAATGTAAGGCATTTTAAAAAGAATCATAATAATTTAATAAATTATTTAATTCTCTTTTTTTATACCTGTCCTTGTCACTACCACACTGTAGTTCTTGCACCTTTGCAGAGTAAATAAAACAGGAATAACAATGTAAAATGAAGCATACATCCTAAATCCCACATGCTCGTTCAATGAAATGTAAAGATGGGCAAGCAAGCCTGCAAATCAAGGCTTTGCGGGCCACCTATAGGAGTTGCCCAATATAAAGATTAGGAATGAACAGGATCCCGGTATTCAAAGCGATAGACTGAGGGATGATTTGATTCAAATAAAGCAACATATTGCATTGGACCTCGCCTTGCATCCCTCTTGACTAGGCAGACGCAGACTGAGCCAGTCACCTGGCCTAAGGATTAGAATGCTAACAAGTTTACATTCTGCCCACAGCTTTTGAAATGATTCAATTTTCCTAATCTTGTTTTGCTTTAGAGTATGTGGCTTTGAGGCATTAAGGCACCCTTTTCAACCGTGGCTCCTTTGAACACATTTGCATATCTAAATTTTCAACCACGATTCAGAACATTCTCTGGTATGGCCTCTATAAAACCAAGCTAAGAAGCTTCTCTGGGTCAACCTAGAGACTTAATATATGTTTGATGTGCAGAGATAAGCACCTGTTTTTTTTTTTTGTTTTTTTTTTCAGGTTCAGAAAAATGCTAAACTACCTCTTGATGCTAATAGGATAGAATGCAGGTTTTTCTAACTCCTTTTCAGAGGAGGAAAGGATGTAAGTTTATGTTTCTTTCACTACTGCATGATTTAAAATGGCTTTTCTGGTATAAAAATAGTTCCAGATTTCAATTGTAATGTTTATGTACCTAAGCATGGTTGTGGTTTGCATGTTCTCAGTGCTAAACTCTGGGAAATATCTATGATTTGGGATGTACAGATCCTTTCCAAAAAATTAGAATATCATGGAAAAGTTTTTTTTTTCCATAATTCCATTAAAAAAGTGAAACTTTCATAGATTATAGATTCATTACACACAAAGTGAAATATTTCTAGCCTTTGTTTCATTTTTCATAATTTTGGCTTACAGCTCCAGAAAACCCCCAAAACAGTATTTCAATAAATTAGAATAGTGTGTCGAAAATCAGCATTTACTTCAGTTATTTCAGAGAATGAATGTTTTAGACTGAGTGTCACACTATGATCTAATTTACTCAAAACACCTGCAAAGTTTATCTCAGTTTGGTTCAGTATGGGGAAGACTGCAGACTTGACAATTGGCCAGAAGACCATCATTGACACCCTCCAGAAGATGGGTAAGCCACAAAAGGTCATCGCTAAGGAGGCTGGCTGTTCACAGAGTGCAGTGTCCAAGCATATCAATAGAACGTTTAGTGGAAGGGAAAAATGTGGCAGGAGAAGGTGCACAAGCAAAAGAGATGACCGTAGGCTTCAGCGGATTGTCAAGCAAAGACGATTCCAAAATTTGGCGGAGATGCAGAGGGAGTGGACTGAGGCTGGAGTCAGTGCTTCAAAAACCACCACGTACAGACGTATCCGGGACATGGGCTACAACTGTCGGATTCCTCGAGTCAAGCCACTCCACTCATTCTCTGAAATAACTGAAGTAAATGCTGATTTTCGACACACTATTCTAATTTCTTGAAATACTGTTTTGGGGGTTTTCTGGAGCTGTAAGCCAAAATTATGAAAAATGAAACAAATAAAGGCTAGAAATATTTCACTTTGTGTGTAATGAATCTATAATCTATGAAAGTTTCACTTTTTGAATGGAATTATGGAAAAAAAACAACTTTTCCATGATATTCTAATTTTTTGGAAAGGATCTGTATATGTACTCGATGAATTCATATGAAATGCACAACAATTTCATGATTTCCAGAATGTAAACAATGTGGCAGTAAACTTGGATTGTTTTCCTTAAATGGTGCAGTACGTCCCATCACTAATTTTTCATCTAATTTTGAGTATAATATGGGTATAAAATTAAAGTATAATATGGGTAACCCTTACGGGTAATATCACTAATATGTCTAATGTCCATGTACGTATGGTTCTTTTAGTTTACTAACACGGCACACCTTGCACTGTCTTGCAGTGTGCTCTTGATCTTAATGCATGGTATGATGTGAACTTGAGGTGGGTAGCCGCTTTGTGTTTGTGTGTCTGTGTGTGTGCGTACGTGCCTGTGTGTGTGTGTGCGTACGTGCATGCGTGTGTGTGTGTGTGTGCGGGTACATGTGTGTGTGTGTGTGTGTGTGTGTGTGCGTACGTGCATGCATGTGTGTGTGTGTGTGTGTGTGTGTGTGCGGGTACATGTGTGTGTGTGTGTGTGTGTGTGTGCGGGTACATGTGTGTGTGTGTGTGTGTGTGTGTGTGTGTGCGGGTACATGTGTGTGTGCTTGCACGTCTCCCCGTCTGGTCATGATTCTACCCACTCTTGCACCCCTCAGACAAAATACACTCCAGACAATAAAATCCTTACAGAGATGACTGTTTCAGGCACTCAGCAGTAAGCAGCAGTGACCCACTAGGCAAAGGGAAGTGTGTGCTTTATTCCAGCTTGCATTTAAATGAAATTGAATATAAAATGGCTTTGGGAACTTTTGTATTTCTGGTGTAATATATAGCAATGCATAGGTCAAAGAGCTCAAACCATGTGTTACGTCCTTCTGTTTCGTCTTTCGTACTTTTCGTACTTTGTGTTTGCTTGGCTTTGGGCTGCTGTGTTTGTCTGTGTCTCCCCCACAGATGGAGATGCTGACGTCATGGTCCTACGTGGAGATCCTGGGAGCTGCGCTGGAAAGACGACGCACGCTGTTGCCTAGCAACCATCTCCGGGGGCTACGTGGAGACGTCGACGTCGCATTGTGTGAAAGACGCTGTAACTGGGGACGACGAGGACCGTCGCGGAGCAGCGGGATTGGAAAGATGCTCGACTATAATACCCTGTCTCCTTCTGCATCACGAGAGTTTGAGTACCTGATGCTAGCAATCACCACAACCATCACGACGCTGCACTACTACTGAGTTTTGCGCTTACTGTGATTAACAGACTGTCAGTAATTTACCCGTGACTGGATCGATTGCAGCTGAATGACATCTAAGCTGCATTCTCGCTAGACCAGGGAGAGAAGACCCTTCTGCCATCTGGACGTGGGTCTGATTTTGGACATTTGCTGCCTGGTGAGAGCATGCAGCCTGTGTAGCCAAACTGTAAATATTGTCGAACTGTTATATGTTTAGAGAATAGCTAAGATAGTTTCTACCGTACGTCTCTGTGTTATTAAACATTTTGTCTTTTAAATCACTTTGCGCTTCACTGGTTTTATCTTTGATGTTGTGGTTTGCTTTTAAGTGGCTTAGTGTTACCTCCACTACTGTACACCTGGTTATTGCAACACAGGTGGATTTTGGGACGTAACACCATGCAATAAAGAGCAGCATATATACCATAAAGTGTTACATGATTACATGTACATTACATTTTAGGCATTTAGCAGAAACTCCTTTTGGTAACTGGCTCACATTCTTTTTACAAACATTTATACAGCTGGATACTCTACTTAAGCAATTCAGGTGAAGTACCTTGTTCAAGCAGACAACAGCAGTGCTCTACCTTGGACTCTAACCTACAACTCAGTTCCCTAACTATATGTGCTACACTGCCCTTCTATCTATGAAATAATGGCAATTACAACTGTACTGTATGCATCATTGATTCCATATATCAATGTATCAAAACATAAAAGAAATCTTGTTATTTTTAAACTTATTTCAACTCAACATTATTGTGGAATTACATTTGAATGTCAAAGTTTCCATTGCTCCAAACTCAGAGGGCCAACTAGAAGGAGTATAATTTGAGTACAGCAGCAAGACAACAGCCATTGGATGTGTACACAGTAAATATAGCTTCAACATGACCATTTGTATCAACTCCATATCCTTCAAATTCTAAGTTAAACAAGATTCAACACAAACGCATTTAAAGATAAACAGAATGAGAGGTTTAACTCAGTCAGATGGGGTCAAAGGTCAAATAAGCCAGCTGAGATTCACCACAAAAGTATGAGCCAAAAAGGAAAAGGCCAGAAACACTTGTGCAAGGTGGCCAATATGAATGTGACAGGATACAGTTGACCTAAATATTGGTTAAAATTTGGGAAAAAAGTGGTAAAACACCTTGCATTGCAGTTAATATTGTGCATAAAGGGTTAATAGTCCATAAAGGGTTAATTAATAAAAACTAGTATTACTCATTGTTCCTAGCATTCAACAACTGCACTGAATAGAGGTCGGTAAAGTTTGGTTAGTTGGTATGGCAACCGGGACTGGCCGTTTATTTAATGTATTTTAGGAGATACATTCAATAAACAATAGAATAGAATAGAATAACTTTTATTTTCCCGTTTGGGAACTTCAGTTGTAGCCCCAGCAACAACAAAAAGACAGAGACAGTGGGGCAGACCCACAGCACACAAACAAACATATCAAATAAAGACATTCAATATCATCATTGCCGTCGCCTCGCCCCTCGCCCGCATTATCTTCTCCTTCCATTCCCTGGTGGCCTTTTGAAGATTTCCTGCACTCCCGGATCAGTCCCGACATCTTCAACTCCGGTGAAGAGCAATGGTAAACTTTGTTGCTGCAGATCCAACGGACATTCCCGAGCATATGTTGCGAATGTGTCTCCATGGTGATGAACACAAACAAAATTATATCGACTAGACAATTCATCAATATTATAAAAATGAGCAGCAGGAATGCTCTGAAAAATATCCAGCCCGCTTCCCCGTCCCACAACAGACACACAGCACATGAAAAAAACGAAATACAAAAGCCAGACACAACAAAATACATTCAAATTAACAAACACGAACACGAGAGACAGCTGGACTACATGTCACCATTACAGCGCCACGTGACGTCAAAGTCACGTCAAAATGAACACAGAATGGAACACATGGTTGGCTAAATGGCATCAAGGGTCTGACGTATCAAGCCTTAAAGCATCTCTCTGCAGCCCGATATGCAGTAGATATGGATGGATAACTCGAAGGGTTTCTTCTCCTAACTTATTTTTCCATAGAGTTCAATAGGAAAATTTGTCAGGAGAAACAACCCTTAAAGTGAACCATCCATATCTACTGCATATCTGGCAGTGATGTTTTGAGGCTTGTTTGATACCTCAGACCCTTGATGACTTACAGCCATTTGCCAACCATATATTCCATACTGTTCCAGCATAATTTACAGCTAAATCTAGTCCCACCCCCCAATTCCCATAGAGATCCATTCACATGCAGATTAGTTATAGTATCGCTTGCAAGATTACCAAAAAATAAGATATCAAGAGTCTTTTGATATTGTTGGGTCACAAACATCAGGAAGTCATGGCATGCAAAGGATATGCGACTAAATATTAAAAATGATTACTTTATTCTACATTATGTTGAACTGTCCAATATTTTTTGATGCCCTGAAAATTCGGGTTCTATGTACAAAAGGTTATATAATGTCTAAACGGTTCATCCTATATGGATGAAAATACCCTCAAATTAAAGCTGACAGTCTGCACTTCAACCTCACTGTCATTGTATCCTTTCAAACTCAAAGTGCTAGAGTACAGAACCAAAATAACAAAAAATGTGTCACTGTTCAATGAATTGTGGTGCTCACTGTAAGTGTCCCCCTTCTCCCTACTGCACAGTCTCTGCCTCCAATTTATGTACAACATGGCAGCACAAAACTGCATTTCCACGGCTTAAAAACACTTTCACAAGCCCATCTAAGGTCAATGGGTGAAGTAACAGTCACTTTGTCAATATTGTTCTACAGTCTATGCTCAGAATGCATCGCACATGACGTCAACTTTCTGAGCTCTATGAGCTATCCAGCACCATACCAAGCTCTCACATAGATCATCTCCGCTCAGTTGGTCTGTTTCCTCTCTTTTAATTGTGCCCATCCACATGGCTCTTAGGCCTGGCAACATTTCTCAGGTGCATATAATGCACAGTCCATTCAAAAGGGATAAAAATGTACTCTCATCCATACAAATATACACACAATACATTTACAAATGTAATGTACTACTCATATAAAATGTATAGAGATGGTATATTAGGGACATGAGAAACTAAATGTTACGGTTCCGAGTATGAACTGGACTCAAATGCACGACTCAATACACAGGAAGTTCAATAACTCCAATAATTTATTGCTTCGACCATAATTCCTCCTGAAGCATAAGGAGAACACGAATAGACAGACAATCAGGGAATGAGTTCAGCAGGGGATCAGCAGGAACGGGGAGGCCAGGGACTGGTGGTGGTGGCAGGGATCCGGACAGGCTGAGCAGAGGAGGAGCGGGGAGCGGGAGACAGGGCAGAGCAGAGTGGCAGGAATAGCTGCAGGTTAGCAGAGCTGGGGTCCCGGCTGGACGTGCACACAGCAGCAGGTTGGCAGCAGCAGCAGCACGAGCAGGAGGCACGCACCGCCGCCGGTTAGCAGAGCTGGAGCACCGGCTGCATGCACACACAGCAGCTGGTTGGCAGGAACAGCAGCACAAGCAGGATATACGAACAACTGCAGGCTGGTAGACTCAGAGCAGACAAAAGTTAGTACAGCGAGGCAGGACAGACTGAACAGCGTGTTTGCGCTGTTCCTGGCGAGAGCTGATCAAAGCTGGACAGAGCTGGAAATAGCGAGTTAACGCAGAATGCAAGACAAGGCTTTTAAAGTTGGCAAGACAGGACTAGATACAATGTATCCATGAGACGAGGCCAGAGAGTTACTACAAAGAGACTTGACGAACTGGCCTTAGCGAACTAGGTCAAAACAACACTTAACGAACTAGCCCCGGACAAAGAACACTGGGTGACTAAATACAAGAGTTAATCGGTAACAATTAAAGCCACGTGCGAATGTATGCGTGAGTGATTAACGGAGCAGAGAGTGTGCAGAATGCATGCAGAGAGAAGGAAAGGGATAGGCGGATAAAGAGTAGTGGAACAGAGTGACACGAAAGGAAAAACCACGCCCAGCCTGCAGCACGAGGGAAACAAACAGGAATACAAACAACACGATACGAGAGGGAACAGGTAAAACACGGGACCCAAAAGGACGGGAGTGAGAGCATCACACTAAACAAACATAGAGTGTATGGAGAATGTGAAACATGAACAGTACACAAGGAATGGGCCCATTTCATGATACAGAATAGGTTTGGAGAATAATAGTTAATAGAAAAAGCTATGCTAAATGTGATAATGTGTTTTAGTATAAATTTGATATTATGTTTTTGCATGTAATATATACGTTCAATAATATAGATATATGCAGTTCATGTTCTGAAATGAACAATACATTTATTTTCCGTCTTCTAAATATATTTCTCTAATTATTCAGTATATTGGAAATAGAATTTAGAAGCAGAAAGTGTTATTTGAAGCCTCGTACCAAAATCGTGCATTGTGCTTTTTTTGAATAGCAAACACAAGTACACATAATTTGCACAACTGACAGGAAAACACAAATGAACCTCCCCATAATTTCAGGTTAAAATAAAACTAAAGAAATTATTAACGTTAATAATGCAAAACTCAAAGGCGTTGACTGAATTAATACACGTTCAGTGTGTTCTGATGGCTAACTCCCGAAGGACTGGGAGGTAACTAAAAGGAAAGAAAGGAAACTCCTTTTAGTCACAGCGGTTAATGGACACTTACAGGGTGTATCAGGATGTACACTGCCTGGCCAAAAAAAAAGTCGCCGTTGCACCCGTCATGCATAGTGCCCACTGTATAAGCCTCTGGAGGCAGTGTTATGATCTGGGGTTGCTTCAATTGGTCAGGTCTAGGCCAAGCAAAGTTATGCAGCAATAAAATGAAGTCAGCTGAGTACCTGAATGTACTGAATGACCAGGCTATCCCATCAATGGGCATATTCCAGGACAACAATGCCAAGATTCATCGGGCTCAAATTGTGAAAGAGTGGTTCAGGGAGCATGAGGAATCATTTTCACACATGAATTGGCCACCAGAGTCCTGACCTTAACCCCATTGAAAGTATTTGGGATGTGCTGGAGAAGACTTTACGAAGTGGTTCGACTCTCCCGTCATCAATACAAGATCTCGGCAAAAAATTAATGCAACTCTGGACAGAAATAAATGTTGGTTGTCGAAACAATGCCACCACGAATGCGCACCGCAATCAAAGCTAAAGGCGATCCAACGAAATATTAGCATGTGCGACTTTTGTTTTGGCCAGGCAGTGTATCAAAAGTATAGCAGCACTAAAAGAGTTTCATCTTGGGTGAGCAGCAATGAATAGAGCTGTTAAAAAAGCACACCGCATGGTGCACACGGCATGGATTCCTCGGGTCAAATCTGAGCTTTCCTCCAACCCTCAAGAGCAAACAACATCTGGACATCAACATTCCAGAAAGACCTCAGAGCCAAACAGCTGCTTTTGATTCATTCCCTCCAGTGAGTTACTGAGAGACTATTGAGTGACCACTGACATCCTGAAACAAACTTGCCAGTGGAGAAGGGTTAAAGATGGAAGGCATTCTTAAGTTAAAAAAAAATATATATAATATGTATATTTAAAAAAAACAAGTCTATATTATATACAGACGGGTGACAAATTAAAGGAAAAACCAACATAAAGTGTCTTCTTTAAGGTGTTGGGCCACCACCACGAGCCGCCAGAACAGCTTCAATGTGCCTTGGCATAGATTCTGCCACTAGTCTAACATAGATTCTAGTTTCTGGAAATGATGGAACACCATTCTTATTCTTATACCATAGGTGTTTAATTGGGTTGAGATATGGTGACTGCGAAGGCCATAGCATATAATTCACATCATTTTCATACTCCTCAAACCATTCAGTGACCCCTCGTGCCCTGTGGATGGGGGGCATTGTTATCCTGGAAGAGACCACTTCCATCAGGATAGAAATGTTTCATCACAGGATAAAGGTGATCACTCAGAATAACTTTGTATTGATTTGCAGTGACCCTTCCCTCTAAGGGGACAAGTGGACCCAAACCATGCCATGAAAATGCCCTCCACAGCATAACAGAGCCACCGGACCCCCACATGGTTGGGGTTTTTCCTTTAATTTGTCACTCGTCTGTATATATATTCCATCACAGGAATATGATTCTCAAATGTATTCTTTTTTTTTGGGAGGGGGGGGGGGGGGGGGGGTGGGGGTCAACAAAAACTAAAAATTCAGACAGGGTCCTTTTTATGCATTGTTGTATTTTTGCATTTAAGCAGGTGATTCATAAAAAGTCGAAGTTTTGCTTTTCAAGTTTTTTAAATAATATTTTCTGAGTAGGGTATATACCACAGCTTTTCATTATTATTTCAGAAGCTTGATGTACAAGAAGTAATATTAATCTTTTTAATCCTAAAAGACCATCTTGATCTGTGAGCTGGGCCGCTCACTGCGATTTCAGTTAAAAAATAAAAAGGAACAAACATCTCTACTATTTTGCAGCTAAGATGCTGGCGATAAAGAAAATGTCAGCACAAATACTAAAGCCACGTGTCACCATAGCATTCTGACAGATGGAGGGAGAAGGTAAAAAAATGTTCTATCATGTCCAACAAGGTGTTCTTTTTGAGATTTAAAGATCACGGCTCAACTTTAAACATGTTTGTCACTTTTACTCTGACTGGAACTATCATGAGCTTCACAAGAACTTTATCGGCTCAGCAAGGAAAAATAGGTCCATTGCCATTTATCTTAGCCAGGTTCCCTTCAAAGCCAACAAATAAATTACAGTGTACATTTGATACAAATTGATTTCTTAACTCAAATAACAATGTTGTCCCCTGGTCAGGCCATGTGTCAGTCAGGCGCAAGGCTGAGTGAAAGGCTCAATCTGTCTCTGTGATAGAAATAGGACTGACACATCTCCAGCAAGGAATGCTAATCACGCAGGCCTGGCCTGGGCCTTTGTGGGCAGGCCGTGATAAGAAAAATCCGTTTCTCTCCTGTCAGACAGAGTGAAGGCCTGATCTGTGTCTGTGGGAAACAAGCCATGGGCCTGGAAGTTACTGTCCTACTTTTTTTGTTGTCTGTGTGTAGCTACATGAGAGAAAGCGAGGCAGAAAGGGATCGGGACACTGGTTAGAGCTCAGCGTCTGTGATGAAGCTGAAGTGAAACCCCATTGAATATCTTGAGCCGATCTTATCTGCGGCGGGAGAAATGAGATATTGGCAGGGCTGTTGAGTGTTCTCACAGCTGAGCAGGTTAATAGGGTTAGGAGGCAGGCCACAGGCTAATTGGATTTGCCTTCACTTGATAAACAGTGGTAAGCTTTTTTGCCAGCCAAACATACAGCCCCCCCCCCCCCCCCCAAGCCCCTATAAAGAGGAGAGCAGCAGAATCCGACGAGGAGGCTATTTTCTGGTAAATTCCCAGCAGACCAAAGTAAACTGCGAAACAGGACTTGGCCATCTCCTGATTTTAATCAAATACCATTTAACCCAGCTGACCTCTAGGAGTCATCTCATATTGCGAGATCAAGCGTGTTGTTCTTGCTCACTGGAATTAGAGGTGAGTGCGTGCGAAACAGCCCTGGGGTGTTATTTCAACACTTCCATGGTGTAAAAATTAGCTTGTTTCCACATCATCACCCTTTCATTGCCTCTCAAGACCCCTTAATTTATTTATATCTACACAGATGTCAGATGGTGGACAAAATAAAGCACAGCATGGTTTTATTTTTTACTTTTTTCCCCTCTAAGCCATGATAAATAAAACGGTGTCATTAATAACAGACTTATGGGTATATTGTTAATGGCTTATACTTCTTTCCTGTTAACATTCTATAATTCTTTTTATTTAATTAATACAATTATTGATAAAATAAAACAATGTTAACACACCTCCAAAAAAATTGTTTTGGTTCATTTCAAAATAAAAATGAAGAAGTGCAACAACAAAAAACATATAATGTCAGCTACTCAGCAATATTCTGCATTAAATACAGAGCACATTAAATTCAGCTTTAAATACAGAGCTGTAACCAGAACCTTTTTTACATTTTCTATAATTTTCTTCTTGCCTGGAAGCAGGGGAGAGAGGTTAAGAAGGGCCATGGCTATGACTGCTGAACGATCCATTTCCTTTCAGTGTGAAGGCAGTTACTACACAGGCAGTAATAATTTACTAATAGATTTTGACCTTGCTGTTAATAGGGACATATATGAAACCATTTTGCAATATGAATGTAGCTTTTTGACAGGGATTTGTCATAGCATAAATTTCATTTTCAAACAGAGCTAGTTGGGCCCTGAACATCTCTACACATTATTTTCTAATTGCTTAAAAAGGAAACTTGTTCTTTCCCCGGATAGTGTTTTTGCAAACTGTACTCTTCTAATGTACATGGGCAAAAATAAAATCACTTTATATCAACAAACTGACAGAAGCCTGTCTTTGTATTTTGGTTTATATGCATATTTATTCTACTGCCAGTATCAAAGCAGGTGTTCCACCCACCCCCACTCCCCCAAAGATGGGAAAATGGTATAGCTAAAACAGCCCATCAGGCAAAAGTGATATATGGTAATCTGTGCAATAATACACTGACCTCGTTTGACTATGTCAGGCTCAACCTTTTTTTGTCACTGGGAAGATTAAGTTGTTTCCCACATGGGCCTATATTCTCCCAGTCCTCTGCAAGCCTCCACGTGAGGTTGCACTGTTCTCCACTCTTTGTTTTTCCTGCAAAGAGTTCTGCTCAGTCCCAGCCAGGCATTTTTATCCAGGCGCACTTCCTGTCCAGAAGTATCTCCATATCTACACTACAGGAAACAGCACTGCAACCAAAGAAAACTCTCCTCAATCCAAAGGCAACTTTCATTTTTCACAGTGGTTCACCATGAACAGTTGACACTTCAGTATTTTGTCAGCTATCCCTAGATAAAAAAGGAAAAAGAGGAACATCTTTCAGAACCTTTTGGTTTTTGTTACGGCAGTCGGACTGAAACAATATAGTGATGAGTCCCATGGGGGCCGAAACATGATCACACCAGTGCTGATTGGCTGGCAGCCCCACAGGCTTGTGCGTAATTGGCCATAGAGCCTCCCAGGGAGGCAGCGTTTAAGTTGGTGGGATTGTCCTTGTCTCATCATGTAAGAGTAGTCTGTCTGTGCTTAGAGTCTGCCTGTGGTAGCTATGCATAAAGTGCATGCCTCCAATGTAGTGACTGTGCAACTCAGCTGGTGGACTATGGGAGTGAAAAGATATTGCAGCTAGCAGGGGAGACTCATGAGGACACCATGGGCTTGTCTGCATACTGCTGATTTGACAGTGGTCAGTGCAGCTATGAGACATGCCTGCTAATATTGTTGGGCATCCCAAAATGGGAGTAAAGAACAAAAAATGGGATTAAAAGTTGAAAACCTTTATGAATTGATGAATATGAATGAATGGGGAAAAATCTGCTTCCAGAGGGCTGCTTGCTGGGTGGCTCATGTTAAGGCAGTGTTCTAGAGTGTGAATGGACCCCGTGTCTGGTATCGAATGCAGAGCTTGCTGGGTGGCTCATGTTAAGGCAGTGTTCTAGAGTGTGAATGCACCCCGTGTCTGGTATCGAATGCAGAGCTTGCTGGGTGGCTCATGTTAAGGCAGTGTTCTAGAGTGTGAATGGACCCCGTGTCTGGTATCGAATGCAGAGCTTGCTGGGTGGCTCATGTTAAGGCAGTGTTCTAGAGTGTGAATGGACCCCGTGTCTGGTATCGAATGCAGAGCTTGCTGGGTGGCTCATGTTAAGGCAGTGTTCTAGAGTGTGAATGGACCCCGTGTCTGGTATCGAATGCAGAGCTTGCTGGGTGGCTCATGTTAAGGCAGTGTTCTAGAGTGTGAATGGACCCCGTGTCTGGTATCGAATGCAGAGCTTGCTGGGTGGCTCATGTTAAGGCAGTGTTCTAGAGTGTGAATGGACCCCGTGTCTGGTATCGAATGCAGAGCTTGCTGGGTGGCTCATAATATGCCATTGGAAGAATTTTAGTTGGCAGGACATCCCTATCATTCCATTATGAACCAGGGAACAGCCTTCCCCCCCCACCAGGGGCGTGTCTAGACATTGTAAAGACCCGGGGCTCAGCCCAGGACATAATGTCAATTATTTTTTGCTCCAAGTTACAAAAGGGCACATCAGCCTAGAAAAACTATTTGATGATACCCAATATGAATGATTCAAAGTAATGCTACAATAACAGTACAATGTGATTTTTTGTAATCAAATCAAAAGGGCCCAGGGTGTAGGAGTGGTTTGGCATCTGTGGGGGACCCTTCAGTGCTAGGGGAGGCCGGGAGCATGTCCCCCCGAGAAGAACATTTTTGAAAAACAGAACTTAAATGCTCATTTCTAGTGCCTTTTGAGAACAGTATTTATTAATCTGCTGTTAAAAAATTATAACGTTAAACAAAAGCACTCCAAACGAGCTAACAATATCCTACTGCAAAACAAAGCAAAATTCCCTCCCTTTCTTTTCTCATGTTGCTGGATCACATGCTGTATTATTAGATATTATTCTGTTTCTATTTAAATACTGGGTTGGGTAACGTTACTAACGCTAGCTGAGTTAGTGAACACATAATAACCAAACATTAACGTTATGCAGAGGTGTAAAATCCAGGTTCAGAAAGTAAAAATCCTCCCCAGTATTTTGTTCCAATCACCTGGATTTGTTAATTAGCACAGTTCTTCAGCCAGGTGGTAGAACTAATTAGTGAAATCAGCTGGCTGAGTTCATGGGTGGAAGAAACATGTGGCAGGAATTCTACTTTCTGACCCCTGGATTTTACACCTCTGACGTTATGCATTATCGAGTTAGCCATCATACACGTAACACTTTTAACATCGGTTAGACCATTATCCCACATTTGGTTTCTAGCTAACGTTAGTTGTAAGTTGGAAAACTAGCGAACAGTGACCCTGAGAACTAAATAAAGTTCATGTGCATAAAAATGCACTTGCTTCTGGGTGGTTGATCTTTTTAGAGTAGGCTATGATGCCTAGGCAAGATAAGCTAACTCGACAGCTAGCAACGAACAAATGGCTCGACTGGCCACAGGACGTTTCATCAGTACAATGGATATCGTAATAATAATAATTATGTAATACAGTACACGATAACTTGTAATGTTAAGGTTACCTTTTTCATTTTTCTATCGTCTCATCCCGAATCAACTAACTTAATCCAATTGGCCAGCAGGCTACTTTGCGCGTGGGTAAGAGAGAGATAGGGGGCGGGGTAGAGTAGTTACGTTTTACACATGGCGACTCGCCTTCTTGAGATCCGGGGCTGATGGAAAAAGACCCAGGGCTATAGCCCAATAGCCATTGCCTAGGCACGCCGATGCCCCTCACCACCTTCCAAGTACATTCCCATGGTGCGCCTGCACAAGCTGCACATGAAGTGTCCTCCCATGATTCAATATCTGTGCGAACTTCTGGACTGTGGTGTGAAAAGGAGTTGTGGCTTGATGTCACATGTTTTGAAGGAGAGCACGCTCCCAAAGGAAGTTGCAGAGATGAACACACATTATCTTTTACAGATTTCACACTAGGAAAAAACTGGTAAAAAATCAATTTTCATTCAGCTTAGTAAACATACCCTGTGTCTATGCAAATGACCATTCTGAAACAGTTTGAAGAAATAATACAAGATTTGAAACATACCAGGCTGTCTTCTCATGTACTATAAAGAAGAAATTGTAGCAGTGGATCCCCCGTCTGCAATATGAACTGAGCCCAGATCAGCTTCCAGTTTGACAAACCTAAGCAACGAGGACTCAGTGAAAGGAGTCTATCAGGATTTGCGATTATTGGAACGTCTATGTGCCAAGCACACGTCGAGCCTGAATTGACTCTCATATTGAAAGTCAGCACACTGAATTTGGTATAGTGGTTATCGTGGTAATGTCAAACTGCTCCTTACCAAAATCCATAAATGCGAGAAGAGCTCAGTGAAATCCAATGAGAAAGGAGTGTGAGTAAAACGGCCAGCCATAGCATCGCTAATCAAGGACAAAACCCCTGTATTTGTCTTATGGGTGTGATCTTTAACACTCGCATTGGCATTTTTGCCAATAAGGTTGAGAGGAACACAGCAGATGCCAATAGACTACATGAATCAATGTTAAATATCATCAGCAGTGTTATACAGACCACAGTCCGCTGTAATCAACCGGTAGTGTTTGTAGGAGACAAGTTGTGTCAATCATTTCATGGCCTTGGTAGTGCTTACCTATTTTTATTGTCCTTCTGATCAAAATATTACCTGCAATTTAGTGTGCATTTAAAATAAATAGTGTACAATTTTTTAAATATATGTAAGATACAGTAATTTTTAAATTACCATTTTATCAAATTTGATAAATTTGATATTTTGATTTGATATTTTTACTGTACCGGATAATTTCAGTTACAGGTTATGCAATACAATCCACAAATAATGAAATTTAGAGGAGCCCAAAAACTTGGCAGGGGAAAGAGCTTAGAATAATATCATAATATAATCATAAAAGAGCTTATTATAATAAGCCAGGGCTTTTGTTTTTGCTATTTTGAAGTGGGTGAATTTTTCACAGGAAAAGAGCTGTTTCATCTCTATCTCTGTCCAGACCTGGCTTGCTCAGAGCAACTGACAGGAAAGCTGGCCTGGACTCCATCACATGCTGAAGAGCTCCAACTTCCTCCGAATCTTCCTCTGAAGCATGAATCTCGGTTAATAATCAGTTGCATCCATCTTCCCAAGAAGAAAGAAGACTGCAGCCTGTTCAACAACCCAAAGGAACCGGCCTTGCATCCATTAGATAAAAACAGCAAAAAAGAACTTTTTCAGAGAAAAAAGACTCCATCTCTCCTCCACTTAACATGTTCTTAACTCCCTCTAAGGCAAAAAGTAAACAATGATCTGATGTGCGGAGTGGGAGGCAAGCATTTCATATTCATCTTTACTTTAAAGGATCTTATGTGTTCATTTTCTTGGCTCCTTTTCTCACCTTCAATGCACTTTTTCACTTCAAAGACTTAGTCATGCAGTGGTGTGAATGTGTTGCACCGTGGGGCAGGTCACATGATGCAAGGAGTATCTTTTTCTTTGGGTTATTACACATTTTGGGTCAAAACTATTTACAATAGTCATTTAGCAGACACTTTTAGACAAAGTGAATTACAAAAGTTCATTTCACATGGTAAGCAATCAGTGCCAAACTATTTGGAAAGCTAAATAACACCAAACCTATACTGGTATAGCATTGTTGCACACATTCCCACACGTAATTTTAAGAGAATACACTGTAGTTCCATACTCTGAGCCTTGTACACTTTTTCTTGAATTGTAGATGATATATAGACTTATATTATAATATAAGTCTATATATTATATTATAGACTTATTACTTTTTTGCAAAATGGTGAAACATGCATGCATTATGTTTTAAAAGATGTATTGAAAACATACACATCATGGATAATGCACATGGAAGTTTACGTAGTACCTAACATTAAATTGGCATTTTTAATAGTTGTTTCATAAACTGTGTCAGTGTATCAAATTTATACCTAGTTGAGAAATGTCTCTGAATCGCAGAGACCCTATTTCAAGGGAAAGGGAATAGTTTCTGAGATTGTTTTCCAGTAAAAATCTGGTTTGCAATCTGGTTTTAGAAGATTTTAGCCAGCACGTTGTTAAAGGTCAATGGTTAAGTTCTCATGAATCATTGGCGGAATCCCATTCTCTGGACTCGTGTACTCAAAGGTGTGTTTTCCTCAAGTCCATGAGTGCCCAAATCTGATCCATTGTGAGAACAGCGTATTTGGCAAGTGCTCTTATGGTGACTTTTCACACCCTCTACTCACCGCCCCTTTTTGCAAGTCCACGTCAATGAAGACTTACCTGCCCCCGGAAATATGCTATTAAAGTTCACAGACCATGAAATCCAGAAGGCTCGGTTTGGGATTCAGCCATAGTGTCAAATTGGAGCCCCACCTACTCAGGATCATGATTCTTCAGAAGTACCTGACAATTTGTTTATGACCAAAGCCCATCCCATAAGTTGAAACAAGTTATCGCACATCAGAATGTCAACCTGGTCAGGCTTCTAGTGTGGTTATTAGCATGACAACTGAATCTAATATTGCATCAAAATGAAAACAAAAAAAAACATACCAAAAACTAGCAATTTCCTTTAGCATGCAGCAACAGCAGCAATTCAATAAAACAGCGGGTGCCATTTAATGTTTACATTTTATTCCTATTCTAGATATCATGTCTTCAGTGGACTTCAGCAATGAATACACAATTATGTATAGATCAGTGGTCCCCAACCCTGTTCCTGGAGATCTACTGTCCTGTAGGTTTAAATTTCAACCCTAATTTGGCACACCTGATTCTACTATTTTATTATCAGCTCAATGAGATCTCTAGCTGTTGAATGAGATGTGCTTGAAAATCTGCAGGACGGTAGATCTCCTGAAACAGGGTTGGGGACCACTGGTATACACAGCATCAGCACCATTCCATGTTATATTACAATGACTATTTCTATAGAAAGCATTGCTAACATTGTGTAATTACTGAGAGCACTTACCTATACAAACTCAACATAATTGCTCGTTGTTACTTCCGTCCTATGTGTGACATGTGATCAATGATTGTATTTCAATGATTATATAGCCTACTTTATAGGGTGGAGGCATGAGTGAAATAAACAACAGCAATAGTCAAGGCTAATCCAGGGTAAAATATAATGTTTGTTCCATGTCCACATTTCTCTCCGTGAGACAGGGGATCAATTGACAGTTACACCTACAAGACATAGGTTTCTCCTTTCTCAAAACTGCAAGAAAAATACAATTAGAAAATGTTAGATGTACACACACATACACACACACACACACATTATTGGATCACTTTAAAGTAATCACAGCAACAACAAAAAAAAGGCCAACGAAAAAACAATGGTTTGTTGAACTGAGTCCTTGAATCAATAAAATCGGTGTGCTGGGATGTACAGTTGTGTCAAGAGCAGGTTGATGTGCCTAATTAAGATGCTGGTCAATAAAACAGTGTCTGAGTAACAGCTGTATCGTCACAGGCGGAAATGCCTCCAGGCTGCTTCTCCATATAGAACCACTGGCCTGTTTCAAATAACTGCAGCTTGCTGTATCATTTGGGTACTTTTTTTTGTTTGTTTAGTCTTGCCAAGAACAGAAAGTAATTCCTCGCAGGGGTGTAAATAATTACATTACTGCATGTGTAACAACTAAAATAAAATCCTGCGTAGTGCACCTTTAACTAAAGACGGTCTTAGAAATGATCGTAGATTAACGAGTGCCTCTGTAGAAAGCTAAGTGTGTCTTTAGGGGGAAACTAGTTGATGCTGACTGTAAGACTGTCTAATGAATGGATGTAGAACATCATGCAAATTATATGCACAATGTTGATAATATTAACTAAATATTTATATTGAGTGAAAACTGAAAATGTTAAAATAGAGAAATGTAGGATATTGACACATTTATTGTTTTATGTGTCCTTATCAGACAGAAGACCGTCTGACCGTGGTGCACTGGGGTGGTAAGTGTGTAGGGCCGGTAAGGCATGGATAATAATTTCATGGTTTAGATAGACTGAAGCAGGTAATTGGAGTGCTGAACGTCGGTGAATATGAAACAAAACAACAACAAAAAATACAAAATGTGAATGCAAATAACTGGCGGAGTGAGCTTTGGGGAGAAGGGAAACTGAAGGGGGAAAAAAACAACACCTAAAAGACCTCTAAGGTGAGGGGAAATCACTCTCCTCCTCTTCCTCCTCCTCTCTGGCCTGCAACAGTGCTCTTGCTCTTGCACTGCAGAAACACAAGGAACTCTGGTCCTCGTTGGGATGAAGCCTATTTATTTTTGATAGTTGTTCAGCTAGTTAGCTAGCTGTCAGGTTAGGAAATTTTACTTAATCCATTTTGCTAGTTCAATAAAAAACTTGGATCAATAAGGGGGATTTTTATAATGTGATTCAGAAACCAACTCCATTTTACTTGAGTCTTGGTGCTAGGTGTATTTTCAGTTCCCCCGTTGTTCTAATCACTGTTTCTCTAGAATCTAGAATTCACTCTGAATTGTATTATTTGCAATAGTTACCTGTACCTCTGGTAGGATTACGCTGAGATTTGTGGAAATATGCAATTTGCCTTTGGGAAGAAAGTGAAGTTCTATTACAGCAAAGACTACAGCTGAGGGTGGCAGCAGCATGCATATTGAGCACCATTCCAGTAATATTACTGTTATATATTTGTATTGATAAGGCAGCCCAGTAATGCCCCACTGGCTTCACACTCCTTCCTCAGCAGGTTGTGTAAAAGCCCAGGTTCAGTGGCATTCAAAACACAGCAAAGAACACATCATTCTCAAATGCTTATGAAATATTATCCTTTACCGGATGACACAAACCCCACCCCATGGCATGTTCTTAATAATACAATATTATTTTTCATTTATAATGACAGGTTATAATACACTTTTCTCTGGAGAAACAATGTATTTGGCCTGGAGTGAGCATAGGCTTAAGAAGAGACATTCAAGATACAGACTCGACTTCATGGCAATAAAATGCAGAAACTGTGCACAGCACACACTCTTATACACACCGACACACACACACACACACACACACACAGGTGCGTGCAGTCAGACACACACACACACACACACACACACTCGCACACATTAATCTCTCTGTTCAAGGCCTCTTAAGTAGCAGATAATTAACACCTTGTGATGCTTGTATTGTAACCACTGCCAGCTTTGTAGGAGTGGACAGAATACAATCCCTTCTGGCATAAACTGTGTTTTCACAGCTGACTGCTCCCTTCCTCATGCTCTGGTTTTTCAGTCAGAACCCAGATTCCATTCCTGACACATCAGAATAGCAACATTTATCTTAAGGTGACATCTGTGTAGAATTTTTCAATAACCTAATGGTTATAAAGCTTGTGAGGAGGGGCAATAATAGGGGGATTATAACATAAAAATGCTAAGGCACTTTTGGGGAAACGGCTGCACATAAAGTTTTGATTTGGTAATTCATACTAATATGGTTTGTAGTTCTCTGGAGGAAGAACAATAATCCAGTGTAATATGCATTCAAACCCTGATGCATAACATATTGTAGCAAGGCTGCATAGGTGGCACAGACTGCAATAGGTACTGTAAGAAACACTTTCCTGCAATGCTTATATGCATAAATGTCAAGGCAGAAAGTAACAGGGAAGTGCTCTTGGTTGTTAAAGCCAAATTTGCAACATGCTTTGTGCTGTGAGGGCATATATCAGGAGCCAAAATTAGATTATTTAGTTTTACAACAATTAAAAGTAACAATTAAAAGTAAACCTAGTTTAGCATAATTTTAAAGCAAAACTAGGCCACAGTGTTATATTTCTGAAGCACCTATGTCAACCCTCTTTGGAGATACAAACATGTAGATGACACATCTTCTTAATTATTGTTTTAAATTAACAAAAACAAATAATTATACTAATAATAATAATAGTTCTTCGTGAAATTATACTCCACTTATGGATTCACAGCAAAAGATGTGGATAATGTACAAAGAGTGGTGATCTTATTTTTTCTGTTTTTCTGCACTCCTGGTCAGCAGGTTTATACACAACTATAGAGTCCTAGAGGTGGCATTTAAAGTGCACAAGTAATGATCAATAGGAGACTAGAACAATCAGGATGAAGGCACTCAAGGCTGTTTGATCTTGTTCTACATTTATTGTATATAGACAGTCCTGTGCTTTGTTTCCAAGCAAAGGCATAATACAATTGACCCATTAAGTTTGACAGCCTGCATTGAAGAAATACTAACCATTTTAATCTGGCATTGAGCCAGAATACAGAACCCTCACAAGCAGAAGAGTTTGTTGGAATCTGTATAAAATTTAATCGGGCTCATTGAATGCAATTGTCCTAAAATTTGGTTAAGTGGTTTGATTGAATTCAGATTATTGTCATGTTTAAGCTTAGCAATGATGCTACCAGTTGCAATGTTTCAGGGTCGCAACAACCTTCAGTTCAGCTGTAAGAAGAAGTCCTTGTTTTCAGACCAGACAACAACACTAAGGTTTAGTTCCGACTTGTGATCACCAAAACAACAGAATGAGATGAAATCAGAACTAAGGGTGCATCCCAAAATTCTTCACTCTTCACCCCCTTTCCTCCACTCATCTCCTACCCGGAGGTATGCAAAACTGCCTGTACACATTTCAAGTACGAAAGTAGTTGTTGCATGTACAGTATACAATGTACCTGACATTGAAGTTTGCATTGAGACATGAATTAATATGTAACCATTAATATGTAATTAGCGCCTCACAATACTGTGACTTTGCAGCGCAATAATTAAACACAGAAATTAAAAAAACTGATTTACATTGGTAATCGGAACCATTTCCTGTATGCTGTATGAGTAAGGTTGCACTAAAAATATGATTTTGTGATGGTTTTGGACAAGTAACAAAAATGATTCACATTGTGTGAATTGTGTTTTTACCCACAATGCTTAAATTAAAAGCACACATTGCAGAGAGTCGAGCTTGGAAAATATGGAGTTTACTATCCCACACATTTCCTGGAAATACAAATAGCACCATTTATTTTCATGACAATACGAGTTATTTTTTTAAACTCTGGATGATGCTTCCTGCAGGTCTTTATTAAAGCCTTCTCCTCAGGTCCAGAGCATTTAGTTGTCTCTGACAGACAGCCTTATCCACCCCTGCATGCCTTAGCAGCTCTTCTTACTGGATTCCCCTTGCAAGACATCAATCCGATCCCATTCCAGCAGAATTAGAAATGTAATAAAGGTCACAGATGCATTACACCACTAGTGGGTTATATACACTGTCTGCACATCTGGTTTGAGCTCCATTCAAGATAGCTCACCATATCTACCAGAACTTCCTGCACCCTAGATAAGAGGACCCCAAACTGTGGCCAGGGGGCAATTCCAGCCCTTTTGACTTTTCTGAATGGCCTGGGGCAAGTACTGAAAAAAATCTACCAAATAATTTACCTGATGTTTTATGGCAAAAGACACCAAGTCCGTGTTCAATAGGGGTTTGCTGACTGGTCGCAAAATACAAGCCACCTGCTCTATGTTGTGTGCCACTCTTGACTTGCACCGACCGACACAGACGTATTTCAGTGATTCACTGGTTAGATGATCATTTTGCTTCTCTTAGCCTTGTCATTTAGTGAACAAAAACTAATCACCAGTTATGCATTTTATTGTATTCCTTTCTAAATAAATTAATAAATTTCATAAGAACACATAATAGTACAGAGCTCTGAAGTAATAGTAAACCTAGTTTAGTATAATTTTAAAGCAAAATTAGGCCACAGTGTTATATTTCTGAAGCACCTGTGTCAACCCTCTTTGTTCTTCATGAAATTATACACCACTTATGGATTCACAGCAAAAGGAGTGGTGAACATATTTTTTCTGCTTTTCTGCACTTCTCGTGGTGAGCAGGTTTAGGCAATACACAACTATAGAGTCCTAGAGGTGGCATTTATCATTACACAAGTAATGATCAATAGGAGACTAGAACAATCGGGATGAAGGCACTCAAGGCAGTTTGATCTTGTTCTACATCTGGGAAATACAGATAGTCCTGTTCTAAACCTGTGCTTGGCTTCCAAGTAATGGCATAATACAATTGACTCATTAAGTTTGACAGCCTGCTTTGAAGAAATACTAACCATTTTAATCTGGCATTGAGCCAGAATACAGAACCCTCACAAGCAAAAGAGCTTGTTGGAATTTGTATAAAATTTAATCTGGCTTGATTGAATGCCATTGTCCTAAAATTTGGTTAAGCGGTTTGATTGAATTCAGATTATTGTC
Source organism: Synaphobranchus kaupii (assembly GCA_029718625.1). Classification (NCBI taxonomy): domain Eukaryota; kingdom Metazoa; phylum Chordata; class Actinopteri; order Anguilliformes; family Synaphobranchidae; genus Synaphobranchus; species Synaphobranchus kaupii. The sequence continues at coordinate 31,898,949 of CM056382.1, read as the reverse complement.
ATGTTTAAGATTAGCAATCATGCTGCCAGTTGTAATGTTTCAGGGTCGCAACAACCTTCAGTTCAGCTGTAAGGAGAAGTCCTTGTTTTCAGACCAGACAACAACACTAAGGTTTAGTTCCGACTTGTGATCACCAAAACAACAGAATGAGATGAAATCAGAACTAAGTCACAGGGTGCATCCCAAAATTCTTCAATCTTCACCTCCTTTCCTCCACTGATCTCCTCCACTGATCTCCTACCCGGAAGTACGCAAAACTGCCTGTACATTTCAAGTACAAGTTGTCGCATGTACAGTATACAATGTACCTGACATTGCAGTTTGCATTGAGACATGAATTAATATGTAGCCATTAATATGTAATTAGCAACATTATATTAAAACACAAAGATCGGTTTCTGGGGCACGGAGGAGAGGAGGTGGTAGTGGAGGAAAGGAGGATGAACAAATGTTGATTGAATCCCAGCCCAAGTGTGAGTGTCTAGCAAAGAGTATATAATTTGAAAATCAGCGCTATAATGTTCTATTTTTAAAACTGTGATACATGGTCTTTGGATTCTGCATAAATATGGAACACTTTGGAGCACACAGGAAAAAATATATAATTAGTATACGTATATGATAGTCCTATCAGAAGCCTATCATGATAATGACCTCACAATTCAGATTTTTAGATTGGTTTCAATGACAATGTTTTGCCGTCACAGCACAGATATGAGTAGCAGAGGCTTACTTCCGGGGCTTTGCTTCTTGGGTTGACTGAGAGTGTGCTCCAGTCTTGTTATAAATACATATCTGTGGTGTCTAGTTACAGAACTCTGCTTGTGTGATGATTGACAGGACCTTGACAGCATGGCGCTAGACTGATGGGACCTCACTGAAGTCCTCTCTGCCCTTCCTGCAGGCTCATCCTTTGAAACAACATTCCAGCAGGACAATGCCGATACTACAACAGATGCTTTATTGTGTGATGAGAATGTGACAGTTGGATACTGCTTGCCAGACTTGAGGCCAATTGAATATCTGTAGATTAAGCATGACCAATATGTGGCATGTTGGTCTAGGCTCTGCAAGAGTTTAAAGCATAGAATCTTCTCACCCAGCTACTTCAACCTGGTGAAAAACAAAACCTTTCAATGTTAAGGATTACACGGTAGAATCTCATATGAACACAGGAATAGGAATAGAGGTCGCTTGGAAATGTTCAGGACTTTTAATGTGACATGAAAATACTCTAGAATTTTCAATTTTCTGCATGCCATGCTTTTCATACATCCAAAGCCCTGGATGCAGACAATTGTATATACTAAATACTATAAATAATCGCCATTTTACAATTTGATGTGGCACAAAGTTTCAATGGCCACATTCTCTTCAGAATGTAAGATGAAAAAACACAGGGCCAAGTTACATGAAATAATTTAGGAGAGATTGGGTGGCATTGCTTTGGAATAGAGCTAGCATAATTAGTGTGAGCTACGATAGACAATACTGTTTGTTTGTCCATTTTGATATCAATACTTTTAACAGCAGGCCTAGTTTTAGCAAGTTTTAATTAATGACTTACAGGAAGTGCTTTTTGTAGGCTGTGTGTGAGTAACTTGGTATTTTTGTATGTTGAAAACGTTTTTTGTTCAGATAAAGTCAACAGCAGTGGTTCTCAAACTCCATCGTGGGGGACTACTGTGCATGCTGGTTTTCGTTGCAGCCACAATTGCATTTCCAGACTTTTAACAAGCTGTTAATTTTTAACAGCATACACAGAGGTCAGCATACACAGCATACACTTTTAACAGCATACACAGTGGTCCCCGACGACCGAGTTTGAGAAGCACTAGTCGACAGTCATGAAAGTATAAAAGGCATGCATGCATGCAACGTAGCTATATGAAAATCACCATTTGGCAAGCCTTTGGCGATTGTAGTCCACCTGTGAAATGCCATTGAGATTGGTTTTGAAACCGCGGCGATATCGATGTTCAAAAATCACTGTTTTACATTGGAGAGCTGACTAACGCAAACATACAGTGAGCACTACCACACTCAGAGTAATTTACTTTACTGTAAGTTAATTACTGACAAAGTTGACTGATCTCATTTTGTGGCTATGCATATAGGCTTAGATCAATAAACAAACTAGCAAGAATTTGTATTTCATTAGAATAATTTAGTTTGTGTAATTTTACAGTAATAATTTTCACTTTTCTCACAGCATGTCCACTGGAAAAAATACCCCAGCATATCTGCATGCAAACAACACATGTACTACATATGTCAGTGAAGTTTGGCTAAACTACTGTTGCTAAAATGGCTGTGGATGAGGTCTTAGATACCAGAAGCAAACATGGCTCAGACCAGGTGTGAACCTAGTGTAGCATTTGCAGCATGGGCCTATATTTTGAGTGTGCTGCATGGCACAGTGGTGGATATGATCTGATGTATAATGCGTCATTTAATTACTGCAGGTGTGTCACTAGTTCTCTCCTGCACCAGTGGAGAACCACAGATATTTTAACAAGCAGCTAAAATACTGACGAACAAGCGTTTTGTTTTCTTAAAGGAGCTATATGTAACATTGACACTGAGCGTTTAAAATGAGTACTGCAGTCCAAATTCACAATATTGGAGAGTTGTCTCCGCACCCTCCTCCCCAGACTCGAAGCTCACGCAGGTTTCCAGGTTGAGGACACTGAATGAACACAAGCGCAAGACGAGCCAAGCGCTTTTGAGACAAGCTTATTCTATTTTGACAATGACAAGCGACAACGAGTCCTACACTGTAAGTTGATCAGCTAATGTATACGTTTGCAATTTATTTATTGTTTGCAAATTATAAACCAGCTCATGTGGATTTTTTATAACTCTGTGAATGTTAGCTAGATGCATGGCTGACTATGTTTACGGTCACACAGATATAAGCTAACGTTAGTGGTATGTTTAGCTAGTAAGTATATAGCTACATATATATATTTAAATCTTTAGCTAGCTAGCTAGCTAAATGTAAACGATGTTGAACTTAGCTTAGGCATTCGTAAATCGGCTTTCGGAGTGCCGGAGTACATCTGGTTGTTCGTAATGGGCAGTGGGCGGAGTCAACTCAGAAAATAGTGAATCACACAGGCCAAAACAAATACAGACATCAAATATGACCCGGAATGGAAATTTCAAAGGAGAACATACTGGCTGTAGCATTGTTGTCGGAGAAGCCAGTATTTCGACTTAGCATGTTTCCTTAATCTCTGATGACATATGGTCATTTTATGATTTAGTACAGTAAATTTGTTACATATAGCTCCTTTAATAAGATGCTGCCAGAAAGTAGAAACTAATCTTGAAAAAAAGATTTTATAAAACACACTTTAGAAAATAGTAGATTTCCATATCTCATTTTGTGGAGGGGTTGGGTTGATTTAAAAAATACACAACATAAACTTAAAACAACTGTTCCTCTCAGCCTGATTGATTTCTCAGATGTCTTCATTCTCCATGCTTGCAACCAAACCTTGTGGACATAGATAATGCGCACAGAATTATAACAGCAGATTGTGACTGCTAAATAAAATGCAGTGATTTCCTAAATTAAGTTTTCCACTAGGCCATATTGCACTTGCCCTTCAAAGCATGGGAATCTTTGTGATGATCCAGACTGAGTCAGAGTGGATTATATAAATTGCTTCACTTGAATAAAGAGAATGCTATCGTGTGTGAGACAAAAAGTAATTTCCAATTGATCAAATAATGTGTTCTGCCTCAGCAATCTCTCAAGTTCACAAAATACCACAAGCACTGGATGTGAGCTTTGTGAGTAGTTCTTAAACCACAAATTAAATATGGGTGTATTCGAGTGCATGTATTATAGTACAAACAAGACTGACCAGTTTTATGCTCATGTTTTATAGAATAATGTTTAAAGGCAGGGCAAATCTGGGGCCCTAAACTGAACATTTGTTGAACTGCCCATAGTGAGAGCATCCTCCCTGGTACTAGTAAAGTTACCGTGAAATGCTAATATTTATTAGGTCTCTGCCTTGTAATGAAGGCATCCACGTGCTAACATTATGGGCAGTAGCGGAGCGGGGGTTGGGTAGGGGGTCAGGGGTCTTCGTCTTCCAGGCACACTGGAAGGACGGGGTTGCACTTTTATTCAGCATTTTCTTTTCCGGCAAGAGGGGGGGTGGGGGGGTGTTGTTAGTGATATAGGGGCCCACTCCCACACGCTCAACCACCCTTATCGTGACACCCCTCCTCCACCCCTGGTTGTGGGGTTGTGGCAGGTAAAATTCAGGAGTTGGAACTAAGCATTAACTAGAAGCGGCTGAGTCATTCTATATTTTGGAATACATTTGATATCCATGAGTTGTATTTATAAATTGTACTAAATATTCAGTTCAAACAATGATCAAATTTATATTAGGGCACACCATTCATTAATTTAAAGCTGGAGTATGCAAATTTGTAAAAGTCCACCTGTGAAATGCCATTGAGATTGGTTTTGAAACCGCGGCGATATCGATGTTCAAAAATCACTGTTTTACATTGGAGAGCTGACTAACGCAAACATACAGTGAGCACTACCACACTCAGAGTAATTTACTTTACTGTAAGTTAATTACTGACAAAGTTGACTGATCTCATTTTGTGGCTATGCATATAGGCTTAGATCAATAAACAAACTAGCAAGAATTTGTATTTCATTAGAATAATTTAGTTTGTGTAATTTTACAGTAATAATTTTCACTTTTCTCACAGCATGTCCACTGGAAAAAATACCCCAGCATATCTGCATGCAAACAACACATGTACTACATATGTCAGTGAAGTTTGGCTAAACTACTGTTGCTAAAATGGCTGTGGATGAGGTCTTAGATACCAGAAGCAAACATGGCTCAGACCAGGTGTGAACCTAGTGTAGCATTTGCAGCATGGGCCTATATTTTGAGTGTGCTGCATGGCACAGTGGTGGATATGATCTGATGTATAATGCGTCATTTAATTACTGCAGGTGTGTCACTAGTTCTCTCCTGCACCAGTGGAGAACCACAGATATTTTAACAAGCAGCTAAAATACTGACGAACAAGCGTTTTGTTTTCTTAAAGGAGCTATATGTAACATTGACACTGAGCGTTTAAAATGAGTACTGCAGTCCAAATTCACAATATTGGAGAGTTGTCTCCGCACCCTCCTCCCCAGACTCGAAGCTCACGCAGGTTTCCAGGTTGAGGACACTGAATGAACACAAGCGCAAGACGAGCCAAGCGCTTTTGAGACAAGCTTATTCTATTTTGACAATGACAAGCGACAACGAGTCCTACACTGTAAGTTGATCAGCTAATGTATACGTTTGCAATTTATTTATTGTTTGCAAATTATAAACCAGCTCATGTGGATTTTTTATAACTCTGTGAATGTTAGCTAGATGCATGGCTGACTATGTTTACGGTCACACAGATATAAGCTAACGTTAGTGGTATGTTTAGCTAGTAAGTATATAGCTACATATATATATTTAAATCTTTAGCTAGCTAGCTAGCTAAATGTAAACGATGTTGAACTTAGCTTAGGCATTCGTAAATCGGCTTTCGGATTTGTAAAACGGTCGTATTTGTTGTCAAATACACAGTCATAACACACCTTGGCCCTGCCCACAGAGAAAGAGACACACCCCCAACCCCACTGCTTCCACAGACATCATCCTGAACGTGCATCCAAGTTTTCTAGATACGATTGCAGGATTATAGACTGGTATAGCTAATGTTACAGTAAAAATGTAGCTACAAGAGTCCAGAATTTGTCAAGAGACCAAGAGTCTTTTCTTGCAGAGTTTTTGCATCACAAACAAACTCACAGCACAACCATGTTGCTCCAAGCTAGAAATACTGATAATTTCCGCATAAAGCAAAAAGTGTGTGAATCACACGAACCGAAGAACGAGACATATTTCTCTTAAAGTGGCAGTACTCATTTACAAGATAAGTGAAATCTCAATAAAATAGGCCTATCCTAAAAATATGAAACACAAATCATCTTGAAATGACAAAATATTATTATAAAACTAAAATATTATCCAAGATTATTACAATAACTTATTACAATATGTAATTACTGAAAAGTGTGATAATACCATAAAGGCATAAACCAATAAATAGGCTCTATAAGGCCAATACAATGTGGACAAAGATGTCTTGGCTCCCACAAACATTATTATTAAAGTTTTGAGCGATAACTGCTCACAGTTATCGATGAAATACATTTGTATAGGCTATCATGTGCCATGCAGTCTAGCATTATTAACCCTCCACTTTGAGATTGAATGCCTTTACCATAGTTTATATCATAATCAGCTCTGACAACATTTTGACACCTCCTGTAGGCTATAGGCCTAATTGTTAAAAGGACGTTTTACAAATAGGCTAGCTGTTCTGGGAAATTTGGAAATTTAAATTTATTTATTTATTTAAAAGGGACAGCACATAGTAATCAACATATCCGCAAAAAGCATCAATGGGTACAATGAGTTAGCTCGAGAGCTATTTTTCATCTGTAGTCCCTAAACAGGTAAAAGATCATTACAGGACATTTTAAAATAAGGTAACCTGTGTTGTAGGCCTACATGGTTAGTAGCAGTTGTTTTGATGTGCCTTCTAATAAATGATTGTAACTTTAGGGCAGGATTTTTTAGGTGCATAGAAATAGAAATATTAAAGAAGCAGCCCTTGTGGTTCCAGATACGAAAAAAATATTTTATTTCCAACGTTTCGGGCATGCGAATATCATGATTTTTTTAGGTGTCTAAAGCATGTCAATAGAGAGAGAGGGACAGAGAAAATAGAGGAATGGGTTACTGTGGTATGAAGGGGGAGGGGTTTCATTGATACCCTTTGAATTAAAAGACATTTTATTTTGTTGGTACCACTTGTTTTTTTCATTCTTAAGTTCAGTTGCACTTGTTTTGACATGACTAAATGCTTGTAATTAGCCTATATGACAGGAATAACTTGTGTGTCTAGAGGAGCCATGCCCTACCCATTTGATGCTGTGGCACGCTGTGGCGTTTTTATAGTATATAGGCTAAATATTTTTGTTTGACATTGCTAACTACTTTTCTCCGTTACTTTTGGGAAAATCCCAACTGAACTGATTTGAATGCAGACGGGTTAAGGTTAGGGCATTGATACCATTAGAGTAAAAATAGCCTACATCTAATTTCAGGTGAAATTGTACTATAATATTTTGTTTTTGTTGTCATACTAATGTGTCTTGTCATGGCTACCCATGTATTTCCATGGAATTATGAAGTTTATTTTGAAAGTAATAAATACAAATTTTAAAAAGCATTCATGATTTGCGGAAATATAATATTATTACTCTTGTTAAAATGGCATTAAATTTGCTGAAGAGCACAATATGACTTAATACTTGAAACACTTCAATACTTCAATACTTGAAGCATAACACATAAAGTAATTTTTCCAACAATTGTTTACAGACAGATTATTTCACTTTTAATTCATTATATCACAATTCCAGTGGGTCAGAAGTTTACATACATTGACCCTCTGCATTTGAATGGATCTCTATGGGAATTGCTGGAACAGTATGGAATACATGACTGGTAAAATGGCTGTAAGTCTTCAAGCATCTGAGGTATCAAACAAGCCTCAAACCATCACTCTGCTGCCAGATATGCAGTAGATATGGATGGATCACTTTAAGGGTTGTTTCTCCTGACAAATTTTCCTATTGAACTCTATGGAAAAATAACTCAGGAGAAGAAACCCTTCAAGTTATCCATCCATATCTACTGTATTTCTGGCAGCTGAGTAATGATTTAAGGCTTGTTTGATACGTCAGACCCTTGATGAGTTAGAGTCATTTAGCCAACCATGTGTTTCCATACTGTTCCAGTGTAATTTACAGCTAAATCTAGTCCCACCCCCCAATTCCCATAGAGATCCATTCAAATGCAGAGACATTATAGTATCGCTTGTAAGAGTACCAGAAAATAAGATATCAAGAGTCTTTTGATGTTGTTGGGTCACAGACATCAGGAAGTCATGGCATGCAAAGGATATGCGACCAAATATTAAAAATTTAAAGGCACAGTCAACTTAGTGTATGTAAACTTCTGACCCACTGGAATTGTGATATAGTGAATTAAAAGTGAAATAATCTGTCTGTAAACAATTGTTGGAAAAATTACTTGCGTCATGCACAAAGTAGATGTCCTAACTGACTTGCCAACACTATAGTTTGCTAACATGACATCTGTGGAGTGGTTAAAAATGAGTTTTAATGACTTCAACCTAAGTGTATGTAAACATCCGACTTCAACTGTACGCCTTGCTCTCATTTACGTTCTCCTTGCATTTTATGAGTGTGTGAGTGAATGGTGTGTGTGCCCTGAGTTGGATTGGCGACCTCTCTCTTGTCCAATGGGATAGCCTCTAGGCCCCTTAACTACACTCTTAAATTACACCCCAGAAACGTAATGTGGGATTCAGTTGCACTTGCAGTGGGTAAAAGTACAGCAGTCATTCATTGGGAATTATGAAGTTGTATGCCTGTGAAATTTCAGCATATTTATGTATTTTTGGGATTTTCCTATAAAATACATATATATTACATACATATACATAATTGATGTGAGGTGTACAACTGCTACATTCACTGCTCTGTTTAGAAATAAGGACTGGACCTGCAAGGAAAAAAAGCCTTAGAAATAACGTTTAAAAATAGACTATCGTGTCAAGAAAATGTCCCAGAGCAAGACTAAGATTGCTGTGAGCATTGTGACTATGCAGCCCATTGCCTGGGGAGAGTCTACAGGCGAAATACATCCACTCAGGCGAAGCCTTGAAAAGCAATGAAGGGAAATTACTGCTGTTCAGTGGAAAAGGCAAACAGCCAGAGCAGAACCTAGCCAGTATGCTTATTCTCTGTTAATTTATCAAAGGCACATCACTCTCCCTGTCTTTGGCTTAATCAGCTCTCTGAAACACCACCTCACCAGCTAAGGAAAGTAATGTGGACTGTGAAGACAGGTTGTCAGTTTTTTGAAGCAGGTGTATTCTACTACCAATTTGTGCCATGCCATTTTCAGACACCATCACGACACGAGTGTTGCTCCTGCTCCTACATTACTATCCAACTTTATTCTACAACTAGTGTAAAACAAATAAATGTTTACATTGTAAAACGGAATGGTGCGATGTTTTTACAGTCATCTCAGTGTTTAGTTCAGACTGTCAGTTGGCAAGAAATAATTTTAGTTTGAAATTGTCCCCAAAATCATGAGACACGCCATGGATTATGGGGATCGCATGCAACTGAATTGGGATGACCCTGCAATGTTCTGACCAAATTCCTATTCAGACAAAGGGGGAAATATTGCTTTCTTTACCAGTGTATTGAGAAAATACTGCCATGGCCATGTGATCTGTGCTTTTTACACTAAATGTAAGAGGCACACATCTTCACGGCAGGTATAGTATACTCTCATTTACCTCATAACTGACTGAATATAGAATGAAAGCAGGTATATATATATATCAGCTGGGCCTGTATATCAACACATCATATCTCACAAGAATCCTCTAGCGTCTGTCTGCCTACTACTTTCCATCTCTTAGCAGGCTCCTGATCTGTTCAGCCATGAACAATTCAAGCCTCTGTACCCGAATAGGACATGCATTTAGAAACAGAGATAAAAAGCGGAGGCAGAATTCATAAAAGAACAGAAACTTCAGAATGAATTTTACTTTCATGTCAACCCTGACTGACATCTCTAATAAATTCATGCATTTTAGTCTCTATATATTTCACATGCATTTACTTTTAGCTCCCATGAACTGTGAAATATCTATTGTCAAATGCATAAAACAATATTAGAAATGCAAACCTAATGTAGCGGTTGGTAATGTATAATTCAAAACGTATGAGACAGAATGAGGAGTTATTTTCTTCAAATTGAAATATATATTTTCATTTTACAGCTCTAACTTGAATATTGATGTCGAGGAGGAATAGCGGAGATAACAGCAATGAAAAAGCAATAAGTGAGGGACTATGAAGCTCATGAAAAGAGGTATTGAAAGTCAGAAGAAAAATACAGCAAGAGACATATGAAAATCCAATGTAAATCTGACAGACATTAGGTCCAAACAACAATAATAAAGCATGGACAAACTTTCTTAAGCTCAGTTTTCTTATTCACGGGCAAGTGGCAGGCTGTAAAATTCATTTTTAAAAACATGATTGTATGTAATCATTATTTTTATTTGCTTTGGAATGTATACTCACATAAATAATAATGTGAATGCATACCTGGATATTAGATATGAACACAGATATTATTTAGAATATTACAGTATCTCATTGTTGACAAGAAAGGAAGAAGAAATGTATTGAGAACTTCCATTATTGTGATGGACAGAAATAGCCAAAAATGATGATGAAACATATGCAAAAAAAATTTATGTATTTGTTCAGTGGCATGTTCCAAAATGTAGAAACTAAAACAAATGTGCATAAATGTATAGCCTGGGATTTACTTACGCCTTATATGTCAATATACACCAATTTTGGCATTTTACATATTTACATATTTTTTTAAAAACATGGCTGTTAGTCACAGTGGCAAGTGCACATATGCAGATATGCTAGCAAACATGGTTAGGATTCATAATCCCGTTACGGACTGATTCATTTTCCTATGCAACCAATAATGCAGTGTAGGATCGGTATGGGCTCTTATGTATGCCTGACCAGAGTTGCCAACAATATAATCCTGGAAGATTTCCACACCTTTGCATCACTAGGAGCAGATAATTAATCAGGCAACATCTGGTAATGTCTCAAATTATAATTTGTTGAGATTAAAGAACTAATGTTAAACAGCCATCTCCAACATACGTATAACATGCTAACATGTTTTCAAATACATGGAGGACAAAGTAAGAACTTTGGCTTTTTACCTGACAAATTTCACAGTATATGTTGATGCAAAGAACAGTGATATTTTTTAGACAATAGAATACATGAATAAAAATAAAGAAGAAAGGTTCTCCAGGAAGTAAATTATACTCTAGTCATACTGCCATTGGCCTATTTTTGGCAGTTGTAGCCGACTCTCGTGGGTCAACAGATTCGAAAGATATTGATGTTTTACCCTTTGTCATGCATTTCAGACATAATGACAGCAGATAAAACCAGAGGAAAGTATTTGTAAAGTAATTTCTCTGAAAACAGGTAAATGCTACATGACTCAAATATGCCATGCCCGTGCAAGCTTTTCTGGCACAAAAGTGTCTGATTGGAATTTTAAAAAATAATTGGGAACAGACAGAACATCTTTAGATCACCAGTGTGCATTTCCAACGCGAGTCACAGCCACGGCCACCCGAGTGACCCAGGCGATCGGATTCGTCACAAACTGGAACGCGCGGATAACACTGACCGTGGGGCCAGGCCGCAGACCGACCACCAAGTCGCGGATCTACCGTAGATGCAGATCTGGGGAAACAGGTTTATTTAAACTGCAAGGCTTCATAATGGGTGACCGCGAGTGAGGTAGCGAGGCGATTGATTTTCTTCGTTCTGAACGAGGCTGAATAAGTGGATGCATCACAGAGTCCGGGCACATGTTTGAGAACAGGAACCTGACGGTACAGGCTGGGGAAACAGAATAGTTCGCTTCTTGGGTTGCCTAATAAAATATAGATGGGAGACAGAGGGAGTTGGAATTGTAACCGCAGCCTCACAAAACCTGGGACATCTCTGTCACTTTGGGCCTCAGTCAGGCCGTCCTGGCCTAATTTGATCTGACTCTGAATGTGTGCATATCACAGGGAAAAATGTTATGTGACAGCAAAGAAAGAAAGAAAGAAAAAAAAAAACAGGCTAAGATAGAAAATCCTTTCAAATCGCACCCTCATCAATATTTAACAACGCCGGTCTTTTACATGTTTTAAATTGTGTCACAACACACATTTGAATAATAACCTGGAACTCTTTACACCTCACATCGCTTTTTTCACCGGGTCATTTTATTAGCTTCATTGAAAGGCTGACTGAATAAAAAGTATGCATTGTTAGAATACCACTCCTCAGCCCTCAGGTGAATTTAATCTTCCAATCAAACATTATTCTCTACACTTTGCACTCGCAATTCGAGAGACACATTTGACAGCCATTGCCTTTACTTCTTGTTTGCAAGCTTGGCTTCTCCCCTTTATCTCCTATGAGTATATGTGTCTGTTCTTATCTACATTGTACAGATCACAATCACTTCTGTGACAATTTAGTTAATTGGAGCTGTTCATCACCATTGGTGAAAGGGCACATCTCATACTTACAAAATCTCTGCCTATTGAAATAGCCTGCTCTGGCCAGGTTAATTCAAACACTCTTCACCTTTATGTCACGTCAGCTGGAAAAGCTTCCTCCATTTGATGTCTAACACCATGTAACTCCCAATATTAAATTTGTCTCACAGTGTCTACATCTATTAAAGTGGTGAATAACTGCTGTTTTATGTCTTAATTCACCAAAATGATCATGCATTGATGAAAGGCAGCCACTTTATTTGTACTGCAGGCAAAGAAGATCTATCAAAATGTATTTGTAAAAGAGTATAAAGGGGTTTTATAACAGATTTTAGAGCCCTTTTTATTCATATCCATACTTGCTACAAATCTACAAACCCTGCAAATCCACATTCAATTAAAGCCTCAGACATCTCCATGGCTGGCCCTTATAGATGCTTTTCAATGTTATTTTGTTATTAAACGTTGCATATTGCTTTGCCACCAAACTATTTAATTGTCAGGGGTACTATCTATTAGAATGGTAAACATGAATAACTTATTTATATGTATTTGTACATTTACAAATCAACAAGTAAATCTCCTTTCAGAAAACCTGTTAAAACCCTTTAGGAGAACACATGCATATTTACATTTTACTAGTTTACCACTATCTGAATGATAGTTGCATTTGTTTGCATATTTTGGCATGAGCACATGCCAAAATATGATTTAGCATATAGAATAAACTAGATTTAGCATATAGAATAAATTCATTGATGTATTTTATCAGCTTCATTCCCCAAAATGTTATTTTCAAGGACCCATTTGATTTGCACATGCACACCGGAACTGTATCTTCTGCATAACATTACTGACAAAAAAAACTTATTTACAAAAAAAAGATAAACATTTTTATGCTTTCCTGTAACGAGGACATTTGTCAATAAATAAATAAAATAAATATTCCAGTGAAATCTAGAACATAAATGCATCTTGTGTATTCACTTAAGTTTTCACTCTTCCTCGAACACATTTTCAAATAGAGCAAAAACAGACACCATTGGTTAATGGCTTCCATTATCGTGCCTGTTGTATCTGAAATGTATGCAACAGCAGTAAACAGTGTGTCTTTTCCCTGCTATCTCCTGCAACATGATGATGGTTATTCTCCACTAATCTTGTAAAGCCAACCTTTAAAAAAGGAGGCATACGGGTGGGGAGGGGGTTGGGAGAGGATGGACGGACATGTACAGGATTGTAATCATGCTAGTAGCTGCCCCTGTCCATATCCAATGTAAGGTTATAGGAATATCATAATCCCTTCTGTGAGCTCCTTTGCGCAGAAGATGATGACTAAATTTCCAGTGTCTTATCACACATTCACAGGCTGGAACTAGTACAAGGGGGTTCTGAAGGAAACACAGCATGAAAAGTAGGGATGAGATGATCAGATTAGCCGCTATTGGATTTGTTTGTGGTGGTTGCAATCGGAGTGGAGCAGGCGTTGTTGAAAATGCCCATGGAGATGCAAAGCCTCCACCGATCCTTCTACCCATTTAAACTCTACTCGGGGGTTTTCGGGGGGTTCCCGGAGGGGGGCAGGGTTGAGTGGGGGGAAACAAATTTAACACTTCAGGGGTTTGCGGTATTTATCAGGTGGGTGGAAGCTGGACTGTTGCATGGGGAGAGACAAGTGGGATTGACTGGGGTTATTCAACGGGATGGCTGCTCCCCCGTCTGCCGCTCGACGTCTCGGAGCCCCGCCTGAGGCGGAGCCTGTCAATCCAAGCACCTCTCTGTCAATGAGAGAGCGACAGCTTGCACTCAATCCCTGTAGTCAATTCAAGCTTTTTTTTGTTACCACTCACACATCGCTACTAGCTGTGTTTAAATACGTCATTATTCAATAAATCCAAAAAATGAAGGCTCCATGTGCTACTATTTATCACTGCAACAGCACTGTCACACTATGCAATTAATAGAATGGTATTATTTATGCTAATGGATGTAGCCCAATGACATAGTTTCAGGTCTTTTTTTTGGGGGGGGGGTTACCACAGTTTTACCTTCACCTCAGTTTTCCGCAGTTTACCACAGTGATGCTTATTCTGAAAAAATATACTCCCTCTGTTTATAAGGCCAAAAGTAACTGTGGTCCATGGTCCATTTTCTGTTTGCATTTAATCAATCAAGTTTATTTTATATACATTTTTATACCAAGGTGTCCCAGGGCACAGAACAGTAAAGATCAAGTTGAAACTACAAAGGTAAGGCAATTACATACAAACAAAATGTTTCTTTTCCAAATGGGTTTTAAAAGAATCCATTGTTTCAGCATTGTTAAAGGCTTAGATAAAATGTGGTCTATGGCTCTGTGTTTACAAGGCCTAAAGCAAACGTGGTCCATGGTTGTGTTTTACAAGACCTAAAGCAAACGTGGTCTATGGTTCTGTGTTTACAAGGCCTAAGCAAACGTGGTCCATGGTTGTGTTTTACAAGACCTAAAGCAAACGTGGTCTATGGTTCTGTGTTTACAAGGCCTAAGCAAACGTGGTCCATGGTGCAAATGTTTCCCTCCCATTCTGCTGGAGGCAGACACTGGTGCTGTGCAGCGATTTAACGTCTCCAGTTGCTATCGCCAGATACCATGCCTGTCTGACTACACTGAATTTAACATACTCAAAACACACAGCCATATTCAGCCTACTTTGTTTTGTTCAGTGTTAAATCATATTTGTGATGGGAAACCTTAGATTACTGAAGCCAAAGCCTAGCACATATCCATTATGTCCTTATTGTGCCCTACAGCAAACTACCTAACATACTATTAAAATGATTAGCCTCACTTACATTTTACATGGTAATATATATTTCTATGTATGATGTATATATATATATATATATATATATATCTGTACATTACAACGTACACAAAATCTCATGCTGATTGGCCTCACAGTTAATGAGTACATTATTTATACAGCCATGGGATCCTATTTGGTCATGCAAACACTTACAAACTGAAAGCACAGATTCAAAGGTGGTACATTTGAGCCAATTTAGATACTTCAACAAGGTTGGCACAAGTGGCAAGTGGGCCGGTAATAATCATGCACTTGGGTAACTGCACTAGCCAATCAGGATGCCTGTCTCATCTCCTCTGACTGAACATTGGCAACATCGTGCTTGTTGTGCTTTGTAATCTTCCTTCGTTCATGCTGCTGTGCCTCTGCCCTCCATCACAAGATGCCAGATTAATCTGGGATGTTTTGTTTTGCTCTGATTTAATTGTATACGCCTTTACAGAGGTTTAGGTTTACATGCTTCGTCTATTTAAAAACAACATGTCAACATACACCATACACCATACTGACACTATGCAAAAATAATAATTATACTTTTATAATAATAATAATATTTACTGGATAGTGTTAATAGAAGGTCTGAATCCACTCTTCGCAATTCCCCTCACACATCAACAGAACATTAATTAAAGTTACTTAATTATCCTCCCCATGTGACAGGAATGGGTCGGAGGACCAGACGCGACCGCAGCGGAATCTAAAAGTTAAACCATGGAAGTGGAGTAACCACCAGTCAAAGGGAGGGAGTATGAAATAAACTAATGGACAGAGAAAAATAACAAAACAAAGGGAAATAATTCCCGGCGTAAAGCTAACAAAAAACAAACCAGAAAAGAGGGCGAAACAGGCTCGAGGCTCGAGCAGAAAAAGAAAGGAAAGACCTCTAGCTTGATAATAAACAAACGAGCTCTGCGAAGAGGGAATATAAAAAAGGTAAACAGACGTTACTGCCTCAAAGAGGACAGATAGACAAGAACCAAGAAAAGAGTAAAATAAAAGGAAAGAAGGATACTACGGATCTAATCCTAACTCTTTAAACTAAGAAGGTTCCTACGTTTCTTTTAGACACAAGAAATGTAGTCCTCCGGCTATACCGTTTACCTGGCTTATGACACAAAAAGCGAGGAGCAAAGATGGCGCAGGGCTTAAATAGCCGGCCCGCACCTGCAACTCATAATCCTGATGACCCTGGAAAGTGAAAGAAAAAGACAGGAGTGCCTTCTTGTGGCAACACCCGCAGAAAGGCAGAGCAGGCAGTAAAACCATGACACCCCAACAGTGCAATGTGAACATTTCAACTTGAAATCAGAAAATCCAGCTGGCTTTTCCATGATCTCAAAGCTCATGAATTGTTCATACAAATTCAACAATCTTTGAATAATCAACCATCTCTAACATTTAAACATTGACCTATACATATGATTAGTTTTCAACTCAAGAGCATCCTTGACAGCTAATAAACTAGTGGCTTTCCAAGAGAGGCAGGCTTTTTCAGTAATAATGTTATCTGATTATTTATGGTAACATATAGCTAGCTATCATGTAATGCAATTAAACATGTATTATTCCAGCTAGCATTGTCACGATTCGGTCTGTGAGCTGTCACAGTTCACAGCACTTTTTCAAAAGGTTGTGTCTGTCCACGTCACTTGTGTTTTCAGTGTAGCATTGTAGTGCAACAAAGTTCCAGCTTCTTCTTTTTCCAGCTAATGAGCCACGCCTGATTTCAGACATATTTAATATAGATCGTGTGTGTTTGTGTGCGCAGGCATTTGTGGTGTTTTAAATGATACAGACATATGTAAACACCATATCCCCTGAGTAGCTTTAAGGGGTCCATGTTAAGCTACAGATCTTTCTATCCGATGTCGCAAGGTGATTCAATAATGCTGGGTGCTATTACCCAGATCCAAGTAACTTTTTGATAGCTGGATCACTGGGCCCTTATTGCTCAATGATGATTGGGAAGGCAAGAGAGAGTGAGAAAGGGAAAAGAAATAGATAAAGGAAAAGCAGAGAGGGGAGAGAGAAGGGTTGAGCATTCAGAACAGGAGGGCCAGGAAATTGATTATGTATTTATTTATTTAAACAAGAAGTCCCATTGAGATATATAATCTCTTTTACAAGGGAGACCTGTCCAAGAGGCAGCACAACAAATAAATACTAAATTTAAACAATAACAGACATTACTTGCACACTATCACTGGCAAACAAAGACATGCTTAAATGTGGCGGCATCCGTGGCCTTAGGAGACAAAAAAAAAAAATCTTTATATTTTCATTTTCTAGCTTTACTTGGTACTCTAAATCGTTGTACACTAAAACCTTTTAGAGTTAGAGTACCAAGAACAGCTCATAAATTAATATATAAACATTTTTTAGTCTGCCAGTGTACTTGCCACATGCTTAAATGGGGTAGAATCTGTGTAACTGTTTGACTGACCACTGACCACAGAGTGAAAGTATGAAAGTCGTGACATTGAATTTGTCAGCATATAAAACAAGTTTCAAATGAGACAATTAGAACAATATTGAAAGCAGTTTCAAAATTTTTCCATGGTCTCGACAGTGGTTGGTGCCCGAATTTTGGAACCAGCAGCATAAAACAAGCCTTTCTACCATGTAATATACGGTGTGACACTGTAGCGTCAGTATGGTTAGACTATGGGAGTATCCACAATAGGTGAAAGGCAAAGATTAGCTTGTCCCTCCCCATGAAGAGCATGACTTTTTTAAAATCTATCTCAGCACCCATGTTGCATAATCGACACTGAAAGGATAGGTCTTTAATCTAGACGTAGAGACTGACTTTGTGTCTGTGAAACAGACCATGGGAGAAACATCAGATAGGAAATTATGTCAGATGTCAGGGGCAGTGGGTCACTGCCATTCAGACTAAATTTGATTGCATGATATATACTGTTCCAGGTACCATCATCCCATAATCATGACCTTTGATGTTGTGCTTTGATCCCAAATCTGACTCCTCCCTACATTTCTGCCCAACAGAAACAGAAAAGTATATAAAGCAAATTGAAAGCACTGAATTCTGGCGTCCAACAGGTCAGGAACCATTCCACATGAGCACCAGTCAATCACTAAACAACAGAATGACAGCTATATTGCCATAAACCCCGCTGACAGGGGCAGTCACGGTAATCCAGAACTGCGCTCTGAATAATTTTAATTGGCATACTCTTGCCTGGTGGGTTGCCGCTGTTGACACACATTTCACAGTCGCTTGTTCTGTGAGGAAATGTGAGTAGTTTTTAGATCCAGAATAAGAATGGCTCCAGAATAAGAATTGCTGGTAGAGAGACTTTTCCCCTCGGAGAAAAGTCCTGTAGAAGTAATGACCACATACCACAAAAAAGTTACCTTTTCTTGAAATACCTCAATTGGGCTTCAGGGCCATGGCATTATTACAATTGTACAAATTCATCTAGGACTGGCCTGCAGACAATAGGCTTTAAAAAGCTAAAAACCTTTTTAATACTTTCAGGGCCTATCCTCTTAAATATAATCTGTGACAATAATAAAATAAAAGAATACTTCCTAGGCAGTGTGTAGACCATTGTATATTACACAGCATGTATTATTATACATCCTTCCCACAATATTTTGTTCTTCTTCACTGAAATATACATTCACAAAATACAAACATGGATTTGAATTTTGAAAATCCGTTTCAAGTATTTTAAACACTGCATCTCTATCTGTTGCTTAATTACTTGATTTGTTCAGGTATTCTAACCCAGTCATTTCAAGAGTGGGAAAGAATACAGGTCAGCACAACAGGCCAGTCAATATTGGTAATGGTACGAATCAATGGCAAAGATTTTGGGGAGATCTTAATTAAAGAAACAACTGCTGATACAAATGATGTTTTCGATGTATTGATATGGCACAGGGCAGAGGGTTGAGTGTAGATGAGCATTGATCAATGCGTTTAACATTTGCATCTCTTTTCATCATCGTCAGCCATCACATAAGGTTTCCCCCTTTGTTTTTTTCTGCTTGCAGACAGTGCTTTTGGAGTTGCCTGGAGTGATCCGCCGCAAGGTGATCCGAAGGTCCAAAGAGGTTGTCGAGTCGTTATTTAAAGCCTCGCTTCCCAGACGAGTTGCGTGTGTTTAGATTACAAAAAGAAGAAAATCAAAGATCCCATTAAAAGCAAGCACAGCATATGAAAATCAATGCTCTTTCAGAGGGGGCATAAAATAGGCTTTCAATTATGCCGTGCTAATCCAGCCAAATATCCAGCAACGTTTCCCCTCAATATTCAGGTTAAATGTGTTAAATTATTTGGAAGGATTTGCTTCTTCACCATATGGGATATTTCTCTACCGCGGGCCCCATGTGTTTTGTAGCCACGCTTTGATTTTTAGGTTGAGCTTTGAACGAAAAAGCTTGTCAGGACGGAGACAACTGAAAATTCCAAACGCACAGCCTGAGAGCTCTGCTCCTGTACGTGGGGCAGCCAAGGCGAAGCTCCTCTGAAGCTCCAGTCTCCTGTGAATGTTATAACAATAATTATTAAAGGGAAGGTGAATTGATGGATCCCATTAAAGGCAACCAAAACTCTCCAGTGCCTGGCAAAACAAACATCCAAAGTCAATAGTGTGATTCCCAGGGTAGCTTGGACCAAGACCCAGTTTAAAGAGACATCAATCTGGGATGTCAGTATCCAGCTAATGAAGCTACAATGGATCAATATTCAAGATCCCTTTCCTCAAATAAAGTAATAATTTTAGTATTTCTCTTCATACATTTCTCTTCCTGACATCCATGGAAAATTGATATGAATAGCAGGATGTTTCTCCATGCATTGTTCTGTCTATTTACACAGTATAGGAAGGGGGTGTGGGAGAACACCAGAGCCATTAATCTGAGCTCTTCTTTTTATACTATCAGAGAAATTGATGCTTTGAACTCAACCCTGACAGTGGGAGAACCACCATTAAACTGTAGGTTAAATTTCCTCTTTATGGCAGTCCAAACATAATGGATTTCCAGATTTTATTATATTCCGGGGGTAAAATCAAAGCAGGCCATTTACTCCATATGTATATTCTGTTCTCCATGTCTCCATTGATTTGAAGTTACTAATAATAATATATATTTTTTAGTATATATTGTACATACAATATGTGTGGCAACAATTAAAATGTGTAACTCAGGGCAGTGAGAAAATACATTGTCAGTTGTTCATTCCGAAGACTAATGATTTGTGTATCAAGTTTTCAGGAAAACAATGGCCATCTTTTGTCATGTACATTTAATTCACATCGCAGATACATTTGTTTAGGTTATATTTACCATAGGAGAGAATGTCTGCACAGTAAAGACACTCACAATACCAAACATACATTACAAACATTACTACATATTTGGAAAGTAGTCATTGAACCAGATGTAGACAGTGTACAGGGTGTAATTCAAAGGTTACCCTTCAAGAAGGATAAAATCTCTGCAGATAAACATCTCTAATATATTAATAATTCATCAGTAATATATTAATGGTAGTAACATAGTGATTTTATAATACATGCACATTTACTTAAGAAGCAAGAAAATTGTTTTATTCAAAAAGCCAGATTTAACTTTTTTTCCTTCCTTTTATTTTATGCATCAAATGTTAATGCTACTGAAACTTTTATTACTCCCTTCCATTATCTTAATGCATGCGATACTTGAAAGTGCCTTAAATGATGTATTAGGGTATTGTGTTATGTAAAACAGACCTTGAATTATAATACTTTTAGAGGCAAAATAGACATTATTTTTTGTTTAACCGCAAATCATTTAAAAATAGGACAGACAAGCACATGCTTTTTGTGTAGCAACCACTTTTTTCATGGTTTTATTTAAGGGCTGCTTCAGAGCAATCATTTCCCAATAGATAATATGCGATATATATGCTGATCTTACCATATTTATTCCACACAGTAAAAGAAAAATGCATAAAAATATCTGACACTGTAAGAACAAAGAACCAATATTACTTTAGAAGCAAAAGAAACCAACAAACAATCGTATCAGTCATATCAGTGATCATTTATAGCATTTTATGAAGTGATATTTAGTCTGTTGAAGAATGACTGTCACAACTGCATAATGTATTAACTTGTAAATGCATCTAAAGAAATATATACATATATATATACTTGAATACATAAATTTTTCATCTGGATGGAATGAAAAATTATTTTTAATCTAAGGGCACCAATCTGTACTCTTAATTGTACCAATTAATCGCCCTGGAAATAATCGTCTTTATTCATTTGATTTGGTTGTGTATTTCTATAGATTTGTATCAAACATGATAGAATGGCATTTCCCTTTCAACTTCATCAGCACTCCCCTAGATTAAACATCCTCATATATTCTTCCTGGAATAATTTCCATGAATTATTGTACTTACAGGAAAAGAATTACAGGTATGTTTATGGATTTTTCCTTTGGTGTTTTTGCAAAACAACATTCCTGGGCTACTAGCACTCTAGTTCTGGTATGTATGAAGGGGTGGTGAGGAGTCCTTACCTAGAGGCTTGATGCTTTTTAAAGCATGTGCTTTGGTACACAGTATAGGGAGCACAGCTGTAGATCAGGAGCAGAGAGTCATTTAAAGGTCATTTGGAATGAAGTTCAAGGGTCTATCAAGCCTTTAACAAAGATGTGCAGGAACCTTCCACCAATTCTACAGCAGTCACCTTCACCTTGAGAAAAATAAATATCAAAAATCACCCATGGTAATTTATTTTCTTAATATATAATGGTATAGGAAAAACAAAAAATATCCAAACCTAAAACTATATTTTTGGCCGTATAATAACAATACTGATATTAGACGGTGATTTTCAGTGACCTATGCATTCTTTTTTTAAATTTATTTACAAGCATTAAAGAGACATATATAGTAATAACAAATACAGGTGCATACTTTATATGCAAGGTGACACGCATGTATGTTAAACCAATGATTTTTGTCATAAAATACATATACACATAACTTGCATTCTGTAGGAATTGGACATTGATGACCACTGGTTTTTGTCACGTTCCAATATGTCATCTCATACTTGGAGCTGGTTTTAGGCCTGGGGTGTTGGTCAGGGGGTGGAGTGTGTGTGTGTGTGTGCTTCACTTGCCAGGCTCTGGATGTACCAGCATCTGCAAGACGTTCCAAGGCTTGTCTGTACCGCCCTCAGAATGTGACTCATCACAGACAAGCACAACCTAATTTACACTTGCGTTCATCAAAAAAATATTCTGATAAAGATGCTCTAAAGATGCTTAGCACATTCCCTGGGAATGGTAAGATAAAAAAAAAGCAGGGCCAGTCATTGGATTGGTACTTTGCATGTCAGGCATATGGACCAAATTGTTGGTTCTAACTTGCCATCAGTTTAATATCAAGATATGCGTACCTATTAGAAAGTGTTTGTTTATACATGTACTGTATATGACCTATATGTGACTGGTGCTGTTAAAACAGTCCACAAGTCGCACAGGTCATTTTTCTGTTTTTTATAGTTTATGAAAGTACAGATGGACTTTCAAATGACGTCTCATACACTGCAATATGCGCATATTTGAAGAAAATATGCTTCTTTGAATGTTGGTACACCTTAGAACACTTTCCTGAGAAAACAGCTCTTAAAGATTCACACCTGAGGCTTGCGAACTTAATGGGTGTGAAAAGTAGCTGGCTAATCCCACCCCCAACCACTCCCCCACTAGAGTATCAGACTCTGGATTTCAAAGGCTTGTGCAAAGAAAATCACGATGAGCAGATACATTGTTTGGACATGCGGCTAGCTAGAAAGCTAACTGTTAGCTTAGTCAGAAAGGGCTTGGTTTGTGTTAAACAAAGACAGACAGATAAGAATATCACAATGAAAATGCTTGCAAATGGTACATTGTTTGGACGTGCGGCTAGCTCGATAGCTAACTGTTAGATAACTTGGTTTCTGCTAAACAAAGGATGTGTCCCAATCGGTCTGAAGGCAAACGCTATAAGGTTAGCTATGCTCCAGGAAATCTACTCTAATATGTTTTTTTTCCAAACGTTTCTCCATCAACCTGCCCGGGGACTACAGATGAAAATTTGCCCCAATTGCTAAATCTGGCACATTTACATTTATTAATGTGCATTGTCCCTTTCTTAAATAAATTAACCTAAGCCTATAATTAATTTAATCGCAGCGATCACATTTTCTTTCTCCCTCTCGGCTATTCTCTCGCTTTGTGAGGCCCCGGGAAAAGCAAGTAGCTTAGCTAGCAGGACTTATCAAAAAATGCACTTTATGACAACAAACCACAAAGACACAGTCGCCCATAAGATACCTACGTTAGTTCACTTCGCTAACAGTTAAATGGTAATGACTGGTCAATGTTCATGTTTATGCAGTTTTGACCAAAATTAGATCATGTTCCTTGATGTTTTAATGTGGCTATAGGCTATGACTCAATTTAGAGAATTTAGCGAGTTTCATTATATATTCATTAATGGCTAACTTAGCAGTCTTTAATAACGTTAACTGTTACGAGAAAATTATCCAAATTAAGATGACAGCTAAGTTTATAACTATATTTAGCCTACATTAATGTTAATGTAGCCTATTTGTATCTAAGGCTATCAAAGCTGTTAGTAAGATAGCAAAATTGCAAAAAACAAAGTGCCACAAGCTCATACAACACAACATAATTTCGGAAATTGTGGTATCCATCTATGTATCTCTACTGCACTGGGTTGTAAGTGTGTGGGGTCAGTCATGTGGGAAGTCTCTGTGAACTTGAATCAGACAAATAACTGTGGTGGCTAGTGATTTTAATAGATAATAGATAGATAATGTTCTATACGGTTTTGTTGAATTGATATAGTTTTGCATTCCCTTTAAAAGCCTGCTTTTCCTCCTTGGAGGATTGCTTGATGGCGAAACAGACATGCTCGTGTGTGTTTAGTGCGATCAAGGAATAGGCTAAATGGATCAATAGAATGATCAATATTATTTGGACTAACCATTAGCCTATGAGTTCCCGGTAATTCCTGACAGGGCTGTTATTTTACAAAATATATGCGGTTAAATTTCGTTAAAAGGACCTGCAACAGCTGAGAATAAGCTATCAATGGCTTAGAAAACGCCAAATCAGCCTGCTTGTTCAACTAATTTCCTTTGATTATCCAATGAAAGTGTCAAACATCAATTGCATGAGGCTGTTCTCATGGAGTTCTTGAAGTTCAAGCTTCATCCGAAGTTCATTAGGCTACCTGCATAGTAATATTGATTAATAACATAAATACCGTTATTTTGCCTTAAAGGGATAGTTCAGAATTTTGGACATAATGGGCCCTATCTTACACCTGGCGCAAAGCGGCGCTAACCCAAACGCAAGTGTCTTTGCTATCTTACACACAGCGCTGGGTTCATTATAACGCCTGGCGCTCACGTCGTTTAACTACCATGTATTCTTGCGCCCGTTGCAAGTGAACTGGGCGTGTTGGTCTTAAGATGAGGAGTGGCCAGGATTATTTTTGGCATATTGCTATCTTGAGCCAGCAGAAAGCGCTTGCGCTAGAACCACCACAAATCTGGTCTAAAGTCATGTTGCAGGTGTTTACATGTTATTTTAACGCCGCATATACAATACCAGTCAAAAGTTTGGACACACCTACTCATAGGTTTTAGAATAGTAAAGTCATCAACACAATGAGATAACACATTAAATTATGCAAACAAATCAAAAAAGTGTTATATTTTAGATTCTTCAAAGTAGCCACCCTTTGCCTTGATAACGGCTTTGCACATTCTTGCCATTCTCTCAACCAACTTATGTGGTAAACAGGTATTCCACAGGTAAACAGGTGATGCTATCATGACTCTGTATAAAAGGATATTGAAAGACTCTTGATACCTTATTTCCAGGTAGAATGTGCAATGCTGTTATCAAGGCAAAGGGTGGCTACTTTGAAGAATCTAAAATATAAGATGTTTTTTATTTGTTTTACACTTTTTTTTTGGGTCTTTGCATAATTCCATTTGTGTTATCTGATAGTGTCGATGTCTTTACTATTCTAAAATGTGGAAAACAGTAAAAATAACGGAAAAAAAAAATTCTACGAGTAGGTGTGTCCAAACTTTTGACTGGTACTGTAAGTGCGTCTACATAGGCGTGTGCACAACGCGCATACCCTCCTGTCTGTTACACACAGGGGTGCGCACAAGCATGACTATAATATCAAGATTACAATGTGAAATATTATTATTGTGTAGGCTATATCAAAAAATGCATAATAAGAAAAGGGTCCGTAGCCTACCTTTCCCTCAGCGAAGGGGAATGCCACATTGAATTGCTTTCTGCCTACTCCATCAACATCCAGGCGATGTGCGATGTTACGGGACAATGGCTATCCATTAAAAAGGAGCTGATAACACCTATAAGCCTCAAGCCTAATGCGCAAATTTTCATTTACACCTAATGCGTGAATTGTCATTCAATGGAAAACTCGCACACAGCAATAGACGGACATTTGAGTTCTGAAAATGTGCTTCAGATGTCATTATAATACAGCTCTGTTTATCTAGGAATACAGCCTGTAAGTAAATAGAATTGTTTGTGACTGAAAAAAGTTGAAAACTTTGTCCAGTGAATATTGCATTTATTGTTTTTCAAATAGCCTACGCTACAGCGGATTCGCTGTGCATAAGGTTTTTTCGATAGCCTATGGTTAAAAAACAGAAATGTCACCATGTTAACTAAATTGTAACCTTAGCTATTCTTCGTCCATCATATTTTTTTAATTACAGTGACAAGGTTTCCATACTCTCAGCTTATTAAAACCCAGCTGATTTCACCTGTTATTCCATAACTGAACAAAAACGATTTTAAAGAGAACTAAGCGTCTAATTAGAAACGAAAACAAATTTGCAGCATGTTACACAATTAATTCACAATTAATTTTAATGTCATTCTCTGCATGTGCGCTGCATGTTCTCTGTTTCCCCTGCTGTAAGTGGCACGTTTCACGGTCTTCCTGGGAAAGTGGATTGTTTTAAAGCATTACGCTACGAGTAAAACAGGTTGGTCACATTTCCATAAACAGGACATTATTAAACAAGGGGAAATATGCGTGAACATATGGGTTGCCAACCTGACAGCTTTATTGTATTTCGTGTCATCATTAAGGCAAAATAACGGTATTTATGTTATTAATCAATATTACTATGCAGGTAGCCTAATGAACTTCGGATGAAGCTTGAACTTCAAGAACTCCATGAGAACAGCCTCATGGAATTAATCATTGACACTTTCATTGCATAATCAAATGAAATTCGCTGAACAAGCAGGCTAATTTGGCGTTTTCTAAGGTGAGACTGAAGCCATTGATAGCTTATTCTCAGCTGTTGCAGGTCCTTTTAACAAAATGTAACCGCATATATTTTGTAAAATAACAGCCCTGTCGGGAATTACTGGGAACTTATCGGCTAATGGTTAGTCCGAATAATATTGATCATACTCCATTTAGCCTATTCCTTAATCACACTAAACACGCAGGAGCATGTCTGTTTCGCCATCAAGCAATCTGCCAAGCTGGAAAAGCAGGCTTTTAAAGGGAATGGGATATGACATTTTGATTGGTTTATTGCATGTCACGCCCAAGACACACCTATAATTAATGAAGCGACTAGGTTCAGCCCATTTGCACCTTGCGCTGTGCTTAGCGCCCAAAAAACACGCCGTTAAAATAACAAAAGTGGACTTGGACACGCCCAAAATGGACTTAACGACATGCGCTTAGACCTAGCGCCAAGATCGCCAAGATAGAGCCCAATGTCTCAATTACGACTTACCCATGATGTAGTTGATTGATGGAAACCATTTTCAGATAATTCCATGCTGTCCCTTCTTTTGGACATACACACATTGCTAATGCTAGCGAAACTCTAAGGTAACTAGTAGCATCCACTACCAGACACTTAAACACTCCACAGTGCACCCAAAGCAAATAAAATATGACGACAGTCTATCTGGGTTATTTTCAGTGATTATACCATAATTTTTGAAGTCAAACTATCGCTGAATCCTTTACTTTGTGCTCACCTAAATTCTCCGTGGAAGTACGGCGGCGGAGCGATACTTTACGTTAGTAGGTAACGTAAAGTAGGTAACGTAAAGTAGCTATAGCTCTGCGGCCAACAACAATATCGCGCGTGTGCAAGAATCAGACTAGTAGTATTGTTAGCTAACGTTCAGGTAAGATGGTATTTCGGTGTGTATTTCAAGGTTGTTCAAATCATGCAAAAAAATAGGCACCACAAAGTTTTCACCGATTTCCAGTGGAAGATCAACAAAGAAAACAGCTGCGGCTTCTTGCTGCTCGCATGGATGTCAACACACCAATTGAGACTCGATACTTTACGGAGCGATACTTTACGTTAGTAGGTTACGTTAGTAGGTAACGTAAAGTAGCTATAGCTCTGCGGCCAACAACAATATCGCGCGTGTGCAAGAATCAGACTAGTAGTATTGTTAGCTAACGTTCAGGTAAGATGGTATTTCGGTGTGTATTTCAAGGTTGTTCAAATCATGCAAAAAAATAGGCACCACAAAGTTTTCACCGATTTCCAGTGGAAGATCAACAAAGAAAACAGCTGCGGCTTCTTGCTGCTCGCATGGATGTCAACACACCAATTGAGACTCTAAAAAAGTTAAAAGTGTGTAGTGACCATTTCACAGAGGATGACTATGTGAAAATCAAAAAAGGACGGTGTGAAGGAATTTTCTGTTTTACAATGTGTGTGTATTAACATAGAGACAATCACATGATTATCATTAAGCATTTATTATAGTTTTTATTATTAGTAGATCAATTATATTGAGTTAAGTAATTAGACAATGTATTCTCTGTGAACACTGAGTAGGCTTCAAGCAGGCCTCTGTATCTCAATCCCTCTGTGTCTCTTCCTTCACAATCTGCAGAGACAAGCAGTCTGTGAGATGGATGTTTTCGTTACTTGGTTTGAAGGTTAGAGGTTATCGAAAGACTAAACACCAAGAAATGGATACCCTTGTCTCTGTATGTTTAGAAACCGCCCCTTGTGGCAAATCAGTAAAGCAAAAGAGATTGTGTATAAATGTCCTCTGTATTCTGTTTCCAAGTTAGAGAGATTCTGGTAAGACTCTCTCTCATTCTGAGTTTATCTCCAAATAAACTGAAATTCTTTTTCTTATTCTATTACATGGTTTTGTTGTGGTTCTGTTTGGACAGACTTGCTCACTGTGTGTTGAAAGGGAAAAATCCACGACAACGGTCGGGACACCCTCTACTGAAGGAGACTGCTGTGCCATTACCTGTTTTTCTTCATGCACCGAAAACAACTGACGAGTAGGTAACTAATAAATGATTGCATGCGTGATCTATCTATTCAATTTAGCTAGCTAGTTGCCACGATTGGGAAGTCATGGAAGTGGTCAAACTTTTCCTGAAAATTGGTAGCCAGTGTGCTTGCTTGTATATGCTGTGTTATTCTGTAGCATGTTTGTGTTTAGCTGACTTGTTGTCTACCAAATATGTAAGTTTACGGCAAAAGACTAGACCTATTTTGCCCTTGGTAGGAAGAGGTTTAACTGATGGACTGTTTGCTCACGCAGTTTGTCACAAAGTGGCAAACCTCGACCCATCCTTGCTCGTAAACGCCCAAGCCTGTAATGGGGGCGTGACGTGTGAGGTTGGAGGGACCAAACGCAGCAATGGGATTGTTTAAGCTTAAAAAGCCACTGAGACGGAGAGACCCCGTATATAGGGAAATATAAGGATTAAACGCAAATAACCTAGTTCCGACTCTCGACTGGAGGTAAATGATGGAACTAGGAAAAAAGGGGCGTAACCAAAAACGACCCATATAACCGGGCGACGTCACATGAAAGCAAAGAATCTCGAGCTCGGAAAACACAACGCTCTAAAAGAAACACTGAATACTAACAGTATACAAAACAGTGAAAAAACGAGATGTTAACGTGAAAATGAGATAAGGAGCTGCCTCGTATGTAACAAACAAAGGGACATGAAATAGAGCTAATCAAAGGGAGAACGCGACAAGCGAAAGATAACTCCCTAGCTCTAAATGGAGCAAACTGCTTGCTGCAGGAATATAAGGGAAGCAGTCTCTGTGTCCTAACCTACCGGCAGTATGCCACACGCAAGACATGCGAACACTAATGGCCATATCTCACTAAACGGGTGAACGGCGCACGAGAGCAACGAATCTCGAGCTCGGTAAACACAACGAGCTAACAAACACTGAATACTTTACAGTATAAAAAACTGTGAACGAGATGCTAACATGGAGAGAGAGAAAAGACTGCCTCGGAGGTAACAAACAAAGGAACGTAAATTAGAGCTAAGCAAGGGGAGAACGCAACCAGTGAAAAGATAACTCCCTAACTCTAAAACAGAGAGTACTGCTTGCTGCAGGAATTAAATGAAAGCAGTCTCCGTGTCCTAACCTACCGGCAGTGTGCCAAACACAAGACATGCGGAAAATAATGGCCCAACATCTCAATAAAGGGAAAAGGTAATGAGAAGGCGAAAGGAACAGAGATCTAACATTCCAAGGCTACTTTCATAGACTCGCAGTCACACGCACACGTCAACAAAATCGCCCAGACTCCCTATGAGGAGACAGGTACCGAAGGATGAACAGAACAACTGTCTGAACAAAATCGCCCAGTCTCCCTATGGGAAGACATGTACCGAAGGGCGAACAGAACCACAGTTCTGAACAAAATCGCCCAGTCTCCATGTACGGAGACGGGTACCGAAGGACGAAACAGAACAGCTGTTCAGGACATTTACCAGCTCAATGACTAACGCAAGCTTAGCAGAAAATACACGCCCTGCCTCTCAATATAATATAACGCCCTGACTCACAACAAAGGGGAAACGTAGTCTACGAGAAGGAGACAAAACAGGGAACAAACGTACCAAAGCTACTAACCGGCTCACTGTCACACACAAATGAGTAGAAGCACAAACGCCAGGTTTCTCAGTAAGAAAACCAAACCAGGCGAATGGCACAAAGAACTGCTGCCCTATACTTCTACGAGCTAAGTAACTAAGTAAAAGCGTGAACGCCCAGTCTCTCAATAAGGAGAGACCATAGAAAGGCGAATCGAGCAGAGAACTCCCATACTTCTATGAGCTAAGTGACTAAAGAAGAGCCAGCAATAATGGCACAAAAAACACACACCCAAACGTGCAAATAACGCAAAATAATATTGAAGGCCAGAACGACGGAAACGTGGGCTTAAATAGCTCCAAGGTAACCACACACAGGTGTGATGCTGAGAGAAGCTCTGCAATAAAGACGGGGCAGAGCAAACATCCACTAAAGGGGCAGAGCAAACATCCACTAAAAGGGCAGCGCCCTCGCGTGGCTACCAAGGAAACCGACCGCAAGGGAAGGACTAGTCAAAAACCATGACAGAGCCTTTGTGGATGCTCATTTTATACCCAGTCATGATAGCATCACCTGCTACCTATTCACATGTTTACCTGTGGAAGGTGTTTTTTGAACATTCCACAACCTTCCCAGTCTTATGTTGCCCCTGTCCCAACTTGTTTGGAACATGTGGCAGGCATCAGATTCTACAAAAATCAATAGTTATCTTATCAATGGTTGATAAGGTAAAACATAAAATATTATGTAAAAGAGAATTTACAAATCTCTGCTTTTATTTGCATTTTACATACTGTCCCAACCTTTTTTGGAATTGGGGTTTGTACTGAGAATTAAGTGTGCTTTTTGTAAGTACACTGCAATACACTTTCAGTTAAGTGAACTTAAGGAAGTATACTAATAATGTGCTTTCCAGGGATGCAAATAAAGCACACATTTATAAATGTAATAAAAAACCACTACAAGTATTTCAAATTAAGGATACTTTTTTTTAAGTACACTACAGTACAACTGGAAATATACTTACAATAAAGGGCACTTTTTGTATGTGTACTGAAATACACTTCTAATGAAGTGAATTTAAAGTAAGCTTTTATAAAGCTCACTAATAGTGTGTTAACTAGGACTAGAAAAAAGTACCCTTTTTATAAGTACAATAAATTACCACTAAAAGTATTTCAGATTTAGTATACTTTTTTGAAGTACATTACAGTACAACTTGAAATATACTTACAATAAAGTGCACTTGTTGTAAGTACACTAAAAACACTTCAAATGAAGTGAAAATAAAGTACACTTTAATAAAGTTTATAAATAGTGTGCTATTTACGACTTGAAAATAGTACTTTTTATAAGTACAACAAATGACACTATAAGTACACTAGAATACAGCTTATAATAAACTTACAATAAAGTACACTTTTTATAACTATACCTAAATACCACTAAAAGTATTACAGAATTTGTATATTTATTTTTAGTACATTAAAGTTCAACTTAATGACAACTATTTTGAAGTGCACTTTTTAAAAGTACATTTTCAACATACTTCAAATTAAGTACAAAAAGGAAAAGTATACTTGTAAGAACTTTTGTATACTTAAATAAAAATTTTTTCACCTGGGATTGATGATGCACCTTTTTTCGGCAACAATGTGTTATTTTCACTGTCGGGGTTGGGAATTTATCTCATCCTCACCAATATCAGCAAAGTTTGGTTGACTCAGTTTGTTTTTCTGTCGTCAACAACTTTTCCTCTGGCTATCTCATGTAGTAGACTAGCTAGCACGCCTCTGACTACCCGTATTAATCTCAACAATATAAAAACACAACAATATTAAAATGCTCTAGGATTCAGCACTTTGTTAAACCCTGAAACACATACTTCGAACCCAGACTTCGATGCTAGTAGTTTGCTTATATTTAGCTATTGATGCTCTATTTAATAGGGAGGAGTACACCAAAATTCCGCTTGGTTATCATGTAAAGTGCGGCTGAATCACAGCTTCTGAGAGTTTGTTGCCACAGTAGTAGATGACACATGGATTTTTAATGCGTGTTGCCTCATTTTTATACCACAATAAAACAGGGAGCCCACAAAAGTTCTCTGAGACCGAAATTTGAAAAGTAGCATTTTAATGCAGATATATGCAATACTGATTATTCTATAATGCTTTGACATGCCAATCAGTCATAGCAACCACTTTTGTCATAGCAGTCTGAGGTGATGGCTGTTCCCATCAGTTGGTCCTGTCATGTTGCTTGTTGCAAAAATAGAAGCCAAACCTCCTAGCCAGGTTCATCCTCAACAATGCCAAAAAGGAAATGTATGTTCTACAGTGAGCCTTCAACAAGTCCAGCCTTTTTCTGAAAGTGCAAGAGCCATTTACTGCACTCCTGCAAGTCTTCATTTTCACTGTGGTAATATTGAAATCTGACTATGTTCAGACAACTAGACAGTGGCTAGGGGCGTATAGCTGTAGAATTGCAATCTTTTTTGTGTATTAGTCCCTGGCAATGGTGAGCTATACAAGGTTTTCCAAGGTATTGCTTTTAAAGGTGTTTGTAAATGCTTGACTACACCAAGAGGTGTGACTGCTAGCTCAGGAAATAAATTTTTATCTGATCAATGACAGTTACTTTTATGAATAATCATAAAAGTAGGCAGGTGGCTTGTTAGGCAGCTAGAATTAGATATGTATACAGTGATATGCAAAAGTTGGCACCCCTGGTCAAATTGCATGTTTTGGTAATTTTCTAGCTGAAAAGAAGTTATCACAACCACTGCAGGGAACAAACTTAATTTAAGGCCTAACAAGTCAATCAAGTCTTGAGACCTTACAAAAGTATTAATGGTCATTATTAATTACTGTTCTAGTTTTTAAACTGTTAAATTCAGTAATAAATAAAAAAAGGATTTTTGCAGAAATATGTCATGTTAAATCTGTACCCTGCATTTATTGCGACACCGTCTTTTCACTTAGATTAAACACAACATGCAATTTGACCAGGGGTACCCAAACTTTTGCATGCTACTGGATACTCTTCACTGTGTTTAGTGTATTTCATGGACAGCCAAAAACCCGAAAAGTGATGTTACAGGACATGCGAGGCCTTCCCCCACTTACAATTAAAATCCCAAAGTAAAACTCACCCCACAGCCATTCAGTGACAAAATGAGTTTTGTATCTTGTATAATGGAGAGTGAAACCTGTTGATGGATGCAAATCGAATGTTACAAAATATAAATTGCAATTCACAAATATACATTGATGCTGACAAAATTAGCATTAGATGAGACTGAATGAATGTGCCTTCAAAGCCATACCACAGGAGAACTGAGGCCATGAACACTGGGTTGATAAAAGCAGATGAGATACATATTTACCCAAAGGCATTTAGTGTGGCGGTTCACTGTAAATCATATCTACACACCATTGTTAAAGGAGTTATAGTTATAATGACCATTTTTTCCCCCACTCATTTTTCCTTCAGAGTATTTTAGAGACATATAATGTATGATACCAAAGGTAAGAGATATATTAACTGCAAAGTGTAATATTTTAAATCACAAATCAAATATGGAAACATTCATGTATTTAAATGTGCAGATAGAAACTGCAAATACTGTATTAAGACTCAAAAATTGTTATGACAAAATGATTAACAGTTAATAAGGCAGTGGTGTAAAAGATTGACTGACACTGTATTGCTCATATAATTTCCGTTTCACAGTGCTTTTTCCCCACCAGAAGGGAATTAACATTATCACATCAAAGGCTTCCTATAAAATGGTAGCAAAAAATCATTTAAACAGAGGCTGTGATTATTCAAACTAGGTTATTTGCTCCATGTATATTATGATATCGTGGTACAACTTAATTTCCCTCCAATCGCTGTCTGCCACTAAAAGATGTAAATTTGCCAGCATTTTATCAGCACCATTGTGTCAATTTGGAAGAATACATAAAACATTGAATCTGATAAACAGGATATGAACACACACAAAGTAACGCAATGAGTGAAGGGAAAATGATTGGCCGACTGCTGTGGTGAATGCAATTTTTCCCCATAAACTGCTTTTCTAAAGAGTCTAAAAAAAGAGAAACAGGCTTGCAAGTGTCCACTTTCCTCACTGAAATATGAAGCTTATCAATATGAATTTGTGGCCATATTTATTTCCTTTACGCTTGCCTGCTGACAGTCAAATTATAAAATGATGATTTAGTACCCTAAAATGTATGTCATAATCTAAACAGACGTTGTAGCAATGGGCAAAATTATGCAAAGAATGACATGACCCCAGCCAATAATCAGATATACTAATAATCTGTCTGCTGTTAAGCAGAGCTGATCAAATTAGCACTGCCATAATACTGTTCATTCTAATATGCTAAACAGTCTATTTTTAAAATGAAATAAAGGTATCCTGGATGATTGGGGTTTCAATGGGAGAGGGCAAAGTAGCTGACAGCACATACACAACACAATGTAAATGAATGGGGGCCCCCAGTGCTTTCATGCAGTGGCACCCGTCACATTAACCAGATGGGCCCCATCTCACACATGGATGCATTGCCATGTGCTTTCCGTGTGCTTCGCACATGCTTATCCCATACTTCGATGAATGTAGAAGTGTATGGATGGGTGTTTGGGAGGCCACACACTTTTTTGCAAAGGGCTGCTTGCAGCTCGCAGTACAGCAATCCCTGTGAACTCTACAGCAACTCATCGAGCAACTGAGAGTGAATGGGCAATTTACAGCTGTTTTCTGACTGGTGCTGTTGAGTTACTGTACATTTAAAATGTTTTCATTTCCATTTTTCCTTGGTATTTATGAAGTAGTTGCATTTTTCCCCTCAATTTATGTGTTAAGTTAAATAGAAGAAAATGGGACTTATTTACAGAAGTTACACTTGCGAATATGACTATCATGGTAGAAGCTACTATAATAACTGACTATGCCTGATGTTGTTGATGAGCTCATATTGCTAGTTTTTGTTGTTGTGAAATTCCCCATTGTCTGGCATGAAATCCTGACCAGTCCTGACTGTTTCCGCCTGCAGTTGTGTATGAAGTGTACTCCTCCGGTGGCTTAACAGCACAGCTCAGCTGGCAGACTGCACTGTGATCCATTGTACTCCTTCAGCGCAGTCGTTGCATGGCACAGCTCAGCTGACAGAATGCAGGGGTGAACTGCGCATGAATTGTACTCTTCCAGTGCAAAACCTGTGCAGTTCAACTCTTGGGATGTAGAATGATAAGATAACCCGTCTGCCAGCATGCTTAAAGGTCCCATATTGTTTCTCTCCATGTTTTCATGTTTGTGCACTCAGGATTAAATGAAACAGAACTGTGAAAATATAAATTAAGTGCCATTAGTCATTTTTAAGAACCAGTAATGACAAATACCCCAACCTCTGTAACAAGCCGTTCAGAATTCTTTGCCGTTTCGACGTCGAAAAGGAGCTAATTTTAATATACCAATCAATGGTTACCTATTTGCATATCCCATCTGCCCTGCCCTGGTACTAGCGACTGCCCTGGTTCCATTCAGAGCGAGTGGTGCGCGTGTTAGGAAATTGCACAGTAAGTTAAGGCGGTTAAATTCAGGAGTTTAGTCAAATCACTTTTATTTGTATGGCGCTTTTTACAGAGAACTGTCACAAAGACGCTGTAGTTACATAGAAACAAAAAACAGACAAACACAGACTCGAAAAGGCTATAGGGACGGCTGACACTGCAGGCTATAACGTTAGCCTGTTCAGCAGTGTGTCAAATTAACTAACCGGCTAGCCGAGTGCTAAACGGAGTTTAACATAGGCTACATGGCTAGCAATGGCCTATAAAACATGTTATATTCCCGGCTGCCGGGCTGTTAAATCATTGCACTTCCTTCCAAAAGATCCAATTCTGTGCCAAAAGGGGATCGATTTTATTCATTTTGGCTACGTGGACGGTCACATTGTTAGTTCTCACGCTAAATTATACACAGGACATTTCTCCCCTGAATGGATTGAGAACAAAGCTCTGTACAATGCTGGCATCGTTCGAAAATTGATGATGAAAAGGGAAGCGGCAGAAGAATGGAATCTGTAAGGAGCTCATCATAATTTACCCGTTTCTCGCCTGAAATGTTTTTGGCGAGAAATAGGCTATGCAGTTGCTAAATCTTGATTCATATTTGATCTAAAACGCCTACTTTAACCGTTTGATCTGAGTTTCGCAAGCAACATCGCATGCATTAATTTGCATAAAATATTTTTGGAAACTATCCTATTCAAATTCAGAACCGGCGAACGTACCACACAGTTGCCACGCTACATCCATCATGCACCACACGATCGCATCGCATCCTCTCCATAGAGAATGAATAGAATACGTCGAAGTGATGCACCTCGCAGGATTTGGTGAGAACCCACCTTTAGTAACAGGGTAATGTTAGTTGGCTAGCTAACATTAGCTGCTTGTTAGACTATATCCTCAATTTACCATTCTGAAACCTCCTGCAGGCTTCTTGATTGAATCGCTGGTTCCTCTTCCTCCTCCTGCCACTCAGGGAGGGTCAAACTCCGTGTCGAATTGGTAAAGTCTGACTGGACCGGTACCCATCTTGCAAGGGTTTTATTGGGTGGGTTAGATTTACTGAACCGGTGCACCATTACGCCCACATTTGTGACGCAGATGGGCGAAGGAGGGGCTTTCTTGTTTATTTAAATCGAACAGGAACCGGCGCAAACATGGCTCAACAAGCGGACTCAGGCTTGCAAGCGATGCAAGGTCGTCGTCATCATAACATTACACCGCCCGGCGCATCAAGAGTACGCCGGTTCTTTTAAATCGCACACAATCAGTGCTAATCCGTTTAACCCGGCCCATGCCTGGGCGCTTAATCAAACTTTCAAGTGTCAAGTGAACAAATTCAAGTGTTTTAAATTTAATTCTTGATTATCTCCACCTGGGTGCTAGTGGCGTTGCTAATTTCAGTGTATCTAATATACGTATAACCATGCTAGATGGGTGTTACTAACAAACTCAGCTCTGTTTATATAATAATAGAGAGTGATGATGTATTTCTCTTCCTTTGCATAATACACTTTGAGTGCATTCCTGTATTACAATAAAACAACAAAAACTAAGACATTCAGAGAAAATCCAATTATTTTTAGTTGACTCTCTGGCCTATCTGCTCGTGCTAGGACATTCGTGGCTGGTTCTACACAGCCCTCACATTAGTTGGGGTGGTGACAGGGCTGTCATTCTTCAATGGGGGTCCCGGTGCAGGCTCCACTGCCGTTCTTTTATAAATCCCTCTTCGGGTGGTTCTCGTTACCATTCATAGCTGAGCTCCGACAGTGATGTGGAGGAGGCGGAGCCTCCTGCTGACCTGGACAGTTCTGTTTCTCTCTCTGAGAGTAGAGAGGAGAGCTTCGTCTGGGATTCTTTGGCGGATCGAGATTCTATTTGGGATGAGGACCTCTCGGATTCCGAGATCAGGTGGGAATCGCCACTTGACTCGTCTTGTGACTTTGAGAGCACTAGAGTTGTAGGGGCACTCAAATTTCAATTGCCCGTTAATATACCCGCCGACTACGCAGACCTGGCAGAGGTATTTAGCAAGCAACGCGCCACTACATTGCCTCCCCATAGGTCTTACGATTGCGCCATAGAACTGCACCCGGGCACGGTTCGTCCCAGGGGCTCTCTTTATTCTTTATCGGCTCCCGAGAGCGCGGCCATGAGGGAGTATATCGAGGAGTCCTTAGCTAATGGTTTCATTAGACTTACTACCTCGCCGGCGGGGGCGGGTTTCTTTTTTGTTAAGAAGAAAGATGGAGGGCTAAGACCATGTCTTAACGACATCACCATAAAGAACTATTACCCGCATCCGCTCATGCTGTTCAAAGGGCTTTATGCTCTGATCTGGGTCCCGGCTGGGGTCCACCTCATTGCCTTTTTGTACCTCCTCGGATTAGGTCCCGGGTTCTCCAGTGGGGTCATTCATCCCAACTGGCAGCACATCCAGGCATCCACTGCACCAGGGAATTTTTGTCCCGACGCTTTTGGTGGCCTAATATGGAGAGAGACGTGCGGGAGTTAGTCTCTGCCTGCTCGGTCTGCGCCCACAGCAAGGGTTCGCGTCTGCCTCCCTCAAGTTGTTTGTGTCCATTACCCATTCCCAGCCGTCCTTGAAGCCACGTCACTCTGGATTTTATCACCGGGTTGCCTGCATCCCTGGGCAACACAGTGA
This sequence comes from Synaphobranchus kaupii, assembly GCA_029718625.1. Classification (NCBI taxonomy): domain Eukaryota; kingdom Metazoa; phylum Chordata; class Actinopteri; order Anguilliformes; family Synaphobranchidae; genus Synaphobranchus; species Synaphobranchus kaupii. Next base: position 31,860,565 of record CM056382.1, on the reverse strand, counting down.
TCCTGCTAGTAGTGGACAGGTTTTCCAAGGCGGCACACTTCATCGCCAGAGACCACGCAGCTGATGGTAGATCATGTTTTTAGGATGCACAGCCTTCCTCTGGACGTGGTATCAGACCACGGCCCCTAATTCTCCGCCAGGAACATCTTGGACCCAGAACTCATTAGGGACTTCCGAAGGTATAAGCCTGAGGGATCGTCTGGGGTCGTCCCTTAGAAGGGGAGTCCTGTCATGGTTTGGCAGCCTTCTCTTGTTTCTGCGGTCGTTCTCTCTCGGAGCGGCTTGAGGGCGCTCTTTCTTTTATTTACCTTTGTCCGTTCCGGACTTTCGCTCTGTCTCTTACTGAACCCACCTGTTCTGCTCTTCCGCCAGCTATTTAAGCTCAGCGTCTACACAGAGCTATTTAAGCTCAGCGTCTACATTGCTACACAGAGCCGGTACGGTATAGGGCGTAGGCACTTAAGGAGACCACTTTGCCCCAAACTATTGTTTTGGAGTAACGCGGGACTTGCCTTCTGTGCATTTAGATTCTTAGGAGTCTTCCTTTTCTATCTGCTCTTTCTGTCCCTCATTGTGGTTTTCCTTTTCTCATTCTGCCGAGACAGTCTTGTCTTTACCGTTTACCCCTCTCCTGTCTGCTTTCTTCATTGAGAGCGAGAGGTTTTTTCCATTTCTTTATCTTTGTCCTACTCAAGTCTTCGAGTCTAATTCTAATTCTAATCCCAGTTATCCGGGTCGCTTTATTTTCATTTCTTTTACCTCTCTTTAGTGTTCTCTCTTATTGAGGGTGAGAGGATCTTCCTTCTCTCTTTTCTGCTCAGTTTTGAGCCTCCGCCCTATTTTGCTAGGTTGATTTTCGTTGGTGCTTCACCGGGAGTTTTGTCCCTATTCCTTATTTTTTCCTCTTCTTTCGCGGAACATTCTGCTCTTGTGGTTGTCTACTGTATAGATAACTTTTAGATTCCTTCTCTGTCGCGTCTGGTCCTCCAAACCCGTCTCTCCCCTCACAATGGGTAATGTAAGATGGCATCTTAGTAGCTTTGCTGCAAGACAATTTTTCAACTGTTTGCTTTGGATAGTGTACGTTTACACTAGAGACTGGTGGATGATACATAAAATAAATTAGAGGATAAAATAGAGATTTAATTAGGAAACAAAAAAGGAAATTCAAAAATGCGAGACTAAAAATATGTAAGTAAATTACTGAGATATTACAGTGTAATAATACACTTTATTTTTTAATAGAAAAATTGATTATTACTTCAAATTAAAGGGAAGGGAGAGGTTTTAGTCTCACACCATGGTCTCTGGTTTGGTCATTCTGCTGTTGTCCAGTACAACTACTGCCTCCCATCGCAACCTACAGCATTCTGATGTACCTGGTCTACCAACGCAAAAGTTAGCCACTACAGTCACAAAAATTCCCATAGACATACATTGTTTTTCAATGTTAAACAGGAAATATTTGTGTAGAATGTGTATCATTGCACAGCTGCATGTCATATTGCTTTTATATTCTTAAATGTTGTATATACTTGACTTTCTTTAGGCATTTAACAGCTCAAACCCCCAATTGCCGCTTGCGGCTATATTTCACATTTGTAAATGTAATTGACGTGTCAATTGCATTTCATTCGGTGACCACTGGGTGCCGCACAGAATGTGATACAATTCAGAGCAATCCTCGTCATTGAATTTATTGAACTGCAGAGTGGTTTGTCATTGATTTATCAAAGCATAAATAGTGTATAAATGTATAAAATGTGTAAATGAATATGTATAAACACTGCCGTAATTTCTACATGGTGAAAACAAAATGTATACAAATACCCACTAATAAAAACTGAGAATTTGTACTTTAAACACATGTGAATTGTTTGATTACAAATTAAAAATTCTGCAGAGACAAATCAAGAATAACATGTGTCTTTGTCCCAAAAATTATGGAGGGCACTGTATATGATTTAGTGCTAGCTACAAAACATTAAAACCCACAGCTTCTGGTTCAAACCAGAAGCTATAAAGGGAAAGATTTTTCACACATGCGCAGAACTTTTTATGTTAACGTTTTTAAAAACGTCCATAGGACTAATATATTTTGTCAGGTTTTAAAGAAAACCATTGGTAATATACAAACTGTAGATAAAGATCAGCGCGGGTCCACGGGAAATTAAATGACATAATGTCCGGTTGTATATTCAATCAGCCTACCAAACCCCAGGGTCTGTCCACTGCTAGTTTTACTATAATTTCATTCCTGGTATTTGCTTTAATTAGAAGAGAATACAATGCTTTTATGGGTGGAGGATCTATGTATTTCCCATTATGAGTTAATTTGTGAGTGATTTTGCCATTAAATTTTTTGGGGAGAAAACCTTGGTTTCCAGCCTGGAGTGCTGCTTTAAAATAATAGGATCACTTCCAGGGATAACCAGTTTAAACGTCCCCCACGTTAATTCTGCAGACTCTTTGGAACAACACGGAAGTTAAAAAAAATCATCAAACCTTTTTAGTCCTTTAACCGAGGTTGGAAAATTCCTATGTCTGTCATTTCTGAGACTGCTTGTATTCTCCATTAAAAAGGTCTTCATGAAATAATATAAGACTACAGAATGACCCCAATGCCAGTGTAACTACAACATGTTAAAGAGAGTGATTTAGACTGTGGACTACATTCTGTGCAAGTACTGTACACATTGCTGTTGTTTTCTAGTGTTTACAACTGGAAGGCCTGATTGTAGCTGTATTTCAAGTGTTTCCACTAGACTGCATTACCTAACTATTACATCTCTCCTATTCTAAGTGATAGCTAGCACGTTAAATATCCTAATTCAACACAATCATGCCAAGGACTTCAAAGATCACCATTCGCATGACGGAATTGTATGTACTGTGTAAATCTGTGCATGTACACTGAGGTTATTGTGTACCTTGTGACCAACAGTTATAGTGTAATACACAGATGTTAGGGCCACTTTATGTAAGTAAGGCCAGAAGATCAATCTGTAAGACACTTTCATTATGCAAAACACTGGAGCTCTCTTTCACCCTTCTATACTCTGCATAGTACAGAATCATTTTTCTAATGTCTCATGTAAATGTTAAACAATCATTCAGGTGTTCACTGCAAGCACGGCCAAATATTTGCATCTGCATCCGTTTAGCATATTGCAGCCTTGTTTATAAAACAGGTTGAGGTTTGAACTAGTTTAAATCAAGGTATACACTTTTATTCATGCTACTTTTTTAATCTTATATTTAAAACTGAAAACTTGAAACATGCATTTTTATAATCGAGTTCAGGGTAATCATTTAACCCGAAGGCTTCTTTGTGTTGACAGTGCTTGTCTTTTTTTCTGCTCACAGGAATCATGATACCCACTAAAAGATGAAAAAACTGTTGATAGAGATTTAAGGTCTTTTGTAAAGCAGATATTGTTTCTCAGCTTGATTTGTGCCTCGGGGAAGAAGAGCGCCTTATAAGTAATAATATACCAAAAATAAAGAATTAGATTTGAAAGCACAAGGAAAAGCGGCAATAACAGGGAACAATAGTGCACAATGGCAGGTATTTAACTTCCCTGCAGAGGTGGGATGGGCTTACAGTAACGTCTTGAATCACATTTCACAAAAAAGGTCAAGAAAAGTTTCCTGGCCTTTCAGTCCTTGTTCAATTCTTTATATTTCAAGGGCTTAAACTATAGACACATGACCAGAAGTTTTTTCACTCGCCAATTAGTCAATGTCTTTCTCAGGGTTTCCCATGTTGATACATGAGTCTACCATGACAAACCTGCCCCAGGTGTAGAGCTTAGAGAGTTCAAAGCACTCTTGTTAAACCTGGAAAACAATACCGCAAGGCCAAAAGTATCAGAACACCCATAATGTCTGAGACAGGAGAGGGGAATAACATCATGTCATTGCTATATTTTTGTTGTTGAAATAGCACTGAGGATAATGTCAGCTTTTAAAGACTGTGTTTTATTCTCAACACTTCTACAGAATTCCACAGCTCCATTTTTGACCTGAATAGATACATTTCTGATTCATTTTATTTATTTTATTTTTTTGCCTATCCTATGACCTGCTGCAAATGCTGTTGGATCAGTTCATTGCTTGCATTATGCATTCCTGACTGAGGGTGGCCACTGTTTTTTTTCTGTGTGAACAGGTACAACATTTAGTTTATTTATATCTTTCACAAAGCTAGTCCCAGTTCTATTTATACAGACCTATACTCTGTTGAGATCCCAAGCAGAAAAAACGATATTAATCGCAATTACAAGTTCAGAGGGTAATTTAAATATGTTCTTGTCTCAAAAGATTTATTCATTTGTTATTTCAAGGATGGATTTATGAGTTTTTACAGAATTGAATCAAATGTTGCAGTTGAAAAATGTGTTTCAAAAAACTTTAGCAGAGGCCAAGTACAAGCAAAAAATCTCAGGCAGAAGAAAGTAAGGGTCTACAAAAATATTTCAACATGTTGTTGTACTTATCGGCTGTGTTAGATGGTTTTATTCCATATTTGATCATATTTAACCTGACATAGGGTATTCGGTCCAGGATTCCACTAGACTGCTCTAGCGCTGTGTGCAACCATGAAGTAATGAATTACAGATATAGGGGGTCATCCCTTATCTATGTGCCAAATTGGAACACAATCTACTAAATGTATGGCTACCATAAGTAATATACTGTATTTTAGATGAAGAAAAAAAAACAACTACATCGACAAACATGAAATCTGACAAATAAGTTAATTCATTTGGGGTTTCTGGATTACACAATATGACGAAAGGCTGTGCATCCAATAAATGAATAAATCCAAAATTACCTTCTCAGATTTGATTAGGAAACAAGGATGTGTCCTTGTGGCAAATATAATTTTGAGGTGTCACATGATGCTTTTCAAAACAAATATAAATAACTAACATCCTCTGCTTGCAACAGCCAGCAAGCCTGAAGGTTGTGTAAATCTGAAAAATGTATAATATATATTATATATACAGTATATAATACCTAGTTATTTAACACCTCTATTTAATGTATCATCTACAGTGTGATCTACATGAGAGTGAGTCGGGTTGATGATACTGGACATTTAGATATATTTAGGAGTTGGTTACAGTTCTTCATTCACCACTAAAACATTGTATACTATCACAGCAACAATAAAAAAACGTATGGTCCTGGATATAAATAAATCAAATTCTTGTTGCCTGCTCACTTATTAAAGTGAATTTCTGTCATCATCACATTATTTCTCTCTATGAAAATCTATCATAAAGTATGGAATAAAATCATAACCTTATTATTAAACCTATTAAAGCCAGACATGTCCTTTCTAAGATTATGCAGTTATTTTCTGCCTATATGTTGTGTACAGTGTAAGTTTCAACACGGAAGAAATCTCAAAAATATGTCTGCATAACAGTACACAATTCAAATTGGGTGTAGTGATATCTTCAAATTGTAACTGATTGGCAGCCTTAATATCCTAAAAGAATGCATTCTAAGCTTTCCAAAGAGGAACAATATAGGTCATTGGACAGTTGGGAGTAATTGTCAGAGCTGTGCGAGTCACGAGCGTATTTCAGAATAACACACGTCAACAAGTGTCTGCGTATCCGTGGACAACATTTTTTGCCAAAACATAGAACCAGTTCATGAATAAATGTTGCTAATGTGTGGTACTGTGTAAAGAACAGCGTATGTACATTGACAGTGGACATGTGTGTCAAGTTTACTGATTCATCAAGCCGTTTTTAGGACAGATTGCAGCATATTAGTTTTAATTATAAAGTCTTCAACAAAGTACAGATAGCATGATGTATGAGTTGCCCAGAATGGAGCAGAACATGTTGATAATAGATAGCACTGACAGTACTGATGTTGTCATGTTTTATTTCTCATCCAGAAAGAAATTGCCTAGCCATGGTAAAATGTCTTCAGCATCAAAATCAACATTCTTGTACCACAGGTGTCCCTGAAAGGTTGAATATGTGCGACGCCATGAAAAATCAGCATAACAGTTGTCTCAACTATAAGTCATTGAAATGTCGTAGGCTTTAATGGCTTAAAACCTACCACATTTACCATAAAGTAAATGACATGATTTCATTCAAGTAAGCTAATGGTGGGAAAAAGGCCTAATTACATTATATAATATGCTTGTTTTAAGTTGCTAATTTTCTATGCAGTGTTGATGAATTAGGCAAATAAATAAATAATTCACTTTGATAGTCAAAATATTAGAGAAAGCCATAAGACTACTGCCAGAAACATTGCCTCAAAATTGTACCTCATTGTCTACTAGGGTTGGGCTTGCTAAATTCTTCTTTTAAAGAGCAAGTAAGCCAGCTATTGGGGAAAATAACTTACTGGAGCCTGCAGGAATATTTGTACTATATGTACAATTTATTTTGATGATCCAACCTGTGTGAGGTACAGCTCTGATCTTATACAGCCTCTGATACTCAGATTAGACCTATTAGTAACATTTACCTACCACATCATTTTTAACAAAGCCACTCCATTTAAAAAAAAAGTGCATCATAGCAAGTGTGGCAACAGTCATTGGCACCTAACTTTAATTGAACGTGTTGTGGGCGGAGGGGGGTAGCTAATGCAATGGATTGTTCAGATCGTTGACACACTTGTTAATAAGCAAAATTAATTAAATCAGGTTGAGACCAATAATCAGTTTAAAGGAAAGTTTTCCACACGTCTATTTTCAGTTCAACAACCGCCACTGAATAAATTATGTTTTTTGTAGGCCGACACCAACAATAAAGCTAATAATGAAGTTGTAGGCTAGCTGCCATCTTAGTAAAGCCTCTCCGATAAAAATCCCATTAGTTTTGTCATTATTTTGTGTTCATTTGTTTATCTCTTTACAAGTCAGTCTTTACAACTGTGTCAATAAAGACTCACAGAAGTATAAATAGCATAACACAGTTCTCACCCAAATTGGGAATTCATTTTTTTGACAATCAGCATTTTGATATGCAAGTTCCCAAAGCAACATGAGAGAACTAACAGAGTTCCAAAAGAGGCTGCATGTGTCAGACAGATACGTGCATGTACACGCCGCATCGTCTTTACCTGAATATGCAGGACTTCAGGACGTTGATTTGCGAAGCATTTGTGAGAATCATATGCTAGCCTATAGTTAGCCTATAAAGCCTAATATAGTGCAGGAATTGGGATGGCAGATAGTTACGGCTTGGCGGGGCATGCCCCATACCTATACAGCACAGAGAGTTTGGCATTTTTCAGGGTTTCCTTCAGAAATAACAACAATGACCACAGACTATCAGCCCTTACAAACATCAACTTCGTCATCATGCTCTATACCCTCAAATAATAATTCTCCTCATTGGATAACAACATGGCATACCTGCCACCCCAATCTCATCTACCAATAAAAACATCTCAAACTAATGTGGACACATCACAGTATCGCAGACAGAAGCGCTATATGGCTTAGGCTAATAATATTATATGGCTAATATTAGGCTACGTTCTTGCTGTTTGTACTGATCTTATGCTGCAGCCACACAGAAAGTGACAAGAAACAAATTTATCTTGCTATTACATCGCCTCCATTCATTTCATCAATGAGAGACCACTCTTCGCTTCGGCAAGGCATGTTGGTATTGCTTGCGATGCGAGGCAAGCAGGCAAAATGACCAGCAATTAAAGATCCGAGATGTAAATCGTCCCATATTACAAATTTTATGACCCTATCTGTCATTGAGGATTTAGAGTGCATTTAGACGGCATTGTTGATTATCTACTCTCGGATAGGCTAAGAATCATATTTTCATTCGGTTGTAGCCTAGTCACTGTGTAGCCTAAGTAAATTGAAGTATTAGTGGTCCATTGGTAACTTGCGTTGTGTTATTAGGCCAACTACCAGTCTTTTGTGTTGATAATTTAAACTAGCTTCACCTGAGTGAATTAGCCCTGCAAGCAGCTTGAGTGCAATTGAGAAATTAGCAAATAGTGTATAAATTAAAGCAGAGGCTGCCTCGTCACCAATTAGTCTGACTTGTCTGTTTGTTCTGATCTTTCACTATCTAACTTGTCTTATCACCCCCTACCATGCCTAACCCCATTCCTCTGTGCTCTATGCCTTGCTCCAGGAAGCCAAACCACCGCAGGCGCTGCCCGGCTAACCTGGTCTGCCGACTCCTGTCCTCTCATAAGGAACTCTCAGTGGTGGGTGGACTTTGGAATTGCCAGTCAGCTGTCCAGAAAGCTGGCTTCATCACTGCCTATGCCAAGATGAAGTCCCTTCACTTCCTGGCTCTCACTGAGACCTGGATCACTCCTGATAACACTGTCTGCGGCATTTGACACGGTCAACCATGAACTTCTGATCTCCACACTCACTAAGATGGGCATTTCTGGGACTGCCCTCTCTTGGTTTGTATTGTATCTCACTGATAGATCCTACCAAGTCTCTTGGAAGGGTTCTGTCTCTGCACCCGATCCCCTTTCTACAGGAGTCCCGCAGGGATCTGTACTGGGTCCTCTGCTGTTCTCCATTTATAGTAAGTCTCTTGGTTCAGTAATTCATTCACATGGCTTCTCATACCATAGTTATGGTGATGATACTCAACTCTTCCTCGCTTTCCCTTCCTCTACCCCACAGGTTAAGGAGAGGATATCTGCTTGTCTGGCTGACATCTCTGAGTGGATGGCTACCCATCACCTGAAGCTCAACCTTGACAAGACAGAGCTCCTCTTCATGCCATACAAGACCTCCCCACTACATGACCTCTCCATCAACGTTGACGGGATCATGGTGGCTGCCTCCTGCTCTACAAGGAACCTGGGGGTGGTCCTGGACGACCAGCTGGACTGCAAAGAACACATCAGGGCAACGGCATGGTCCTGCAGGTTCCTCCTATACAACATCAGGATTCGACCGTACCTGACCACCTACTCCACCCAGCTTCTTGTCACCTCACGACTACTGCAACTCCCTGCTCGCAAGCCTACCAGCCTGCGCCATTCTGCCTCTTGAACTGATCCAGAACGCAGCTGCCTGGTTTGTGTTCAACCTCCCGAAATTTTCGCATGTCACCCCTACTTAGGTCACTCCACTGGTTGCCAGTTGCAGCCAGGATCAGGTTCAAAGTTCTGACCCTGGCCTACACTGCAGCCAATAGGACAGGCCCCGCCTACCTGCAGGACTTAATCCTGCACTACGTTCCTGCTCGACCACTTCGCTGTTCTACAGCAGGGCAATTCGCACTTCCCCCCCCTCCCTCGCTCCTCAGTGGTGGAAAGAACTCCCCATTCCCCTACGTCGCGTGGCGCTGTAATGGCGACATGTAGTCCAGCTGTCTCTCGTGATCGTGTCTGTTAATTTGAATGTATTTTGTTGTGTCTGGCTTTTTTCTTTTCATGCGCTGTGTGTCTGTTGTGGTGCGGGGAGGCGGGCTGGAGATTTTTCGGGGCACTCCTGCTGCTTGTTTTGATGATATTGGCGAATTGTCTCACCGGGATAATTTTGTTTGTGGTCGTCATGCAAATGCGTCTCCATGGTGGAATGTAATTTCTGGAATGTAATTATTCATCAACTGTTTAAAACATTCATTTAAATTATGTGTTGTTCCATGAATCAATTTCTGTTATTTGACATTTGAAGTTTGAATGACCATATTCTCTTGAGATGGTAAGATGAAAAAACACAGGGCCAAGTAACATTAAATAATTGAGGAAAGATTGGGTAGCGATAGGCAATATTGTAAGTTGTATTGTTATTGTTGTAAGTTGGCCACATGTTGATATCAATACTTTGAAAGGCAGGCCTAGTTTTTGCAATGACTTACAGTCGGTTCTTTGTAGGCTATGTCAGAGTAACTTGACTTTTTATACTTTTTATATATCATCTTTACCGTACATGTTATTTGGCTTTATAGCATTTAATTACAGGTTTCCTGAATTTGGCTATGGTAGAATTTAATAACAATTAAGTTTGGAAGTAAAATGTTGAGAGAATCAGCCTTGTTACCTATTTTTCTTTAAAATAATTGTAAATTGCTTACTACCGTTTTATTTTCTCATAGTCTTGAGCTAGCAAGGTTGACATTGTTGTCCCGAGTAGCATAACATGTTTGTTTCGGGAGGGTATTAAATAATAGCATCGCAGCCTGGACAGGTGACAAATTAAAGGAAAAATCAACACCATGGGCTGTATCCTGCCGATCTTAGCACTTTGTCTAAATGCATGGCGTACAGTGCATTTAGGGCGTGTCCAAGTCCACTTTTGCTAGTTTGACGGTGTGTTTTTTAAGCGTTAAGCACAGCGCAACATGGAAATGGGCTGAACAGTCTCTTCATTAATTATAGGTGTGTCTTGAGCGTGACATGCAATGTCTCAGCCTGTCTCCACCTACTACACAATTTTGAAAAATACTTTGTGGGGTGAGCGAGGGAGAGGGGTGGGGGCAGAGGAGCTGTGTCCATCGTCATTTGCATAAATTAACATACATTGTACAAATTATTTTGTATAACTCGGATCAAGCTGTCAAACTAGACATTGCACATCAAATATGAATCAAGATTCAGCAACTGCATGGCCTATTTCTCACCTCAAATATTTTCAGAAACATATTTTAGTGGACTATTTAGGTGGAATAAGAGAATTGAACAGGACCCCACGTTGTTCCGGTGTAAAAACGTGGAGGCGAAACAAAAGTAACGTAGCGGGTCTAACCAATCAGGTGCCGGATGTTTCTGTTGTGGGCGACAACAATTATCCATATGGCATAGAGGTACCTCCAAAGAGGTACTCTGCACGATTGGGGCCCGCGGCAGTGTGGGGAGCCGAAAGGAAATTTCAACCATTAGGTGCAGCACAAAGACATTTTTCTACCAGTTTCTTATGATATCCAATATTCTTTCAGAATTGTTGAAATAACGGAATGCATGAATAAGTTTGCATGAATAAGCATACAAACACGTTGATCTAGAGTGTAGTTACCCTTTAAAAGCCTGGGCTGCATTCGAATCCAATTTAACACGCTCCCTTCCCTTGCTGTCTTCCCTCGAGGGAGCTATCTAGTGACGCAATTTGCTACATGCAGCAAGCAAACTTAAAAGGTGCTCTGCAAGGGAGGGTTGACGAGAAGCAAACAAAAACGGAACCGAACCGGCCTCACAGCATGTGCCCTTCTTGCTGGAAGCTTGCATTTTATACCCTCAGTGGAATGGAGGATAAACGAATGAGCGAGGAAATATAATTACTCCCTCCCGTTTCTTAAACTGGATCCGAATCACACTTGGGGCCCTATCTTACACCCGGCGCAAAGCGGCGCTAACCCAAACGCAAGTGTCTTTGCTATCTTACACCCGGCGCATGGTTCATTATAACGCCTTACGTTCACGCCATTTAAATACCATGTATTCTTGCGCCCATTACAAGTGAACTGGGCGTGTTGGTCTTAAGATGAGTAGTGGCCAGGATTCTTTTTGGCGTATTGCTATCTTGAGCCAGCAGAAAGCACTTGCGCTAGAACCACCACAAACCTGGTCTAAAGTCATGTCGCAGTTGTTTACATGTTATTTTAACGGCACATATAAGTGCGTCTACATAAGCGTGTGCACAACGGGCATACACCCTCCAGTCTGTTACACACAGGGGCGCGCACAAGCATGACTAAAAAATCAAGATTACAATGTGAAATATCATTATTGTGTAGGCTATATCAAAAAACGCATAACAATAAAAGGGTCCATAGGTCAAAGACCACATACCTGTCCCTCAGCTCACTCCATCAACATCCAGGCGATGTGCGATGGTACGGGACAATGGCTATCCATTAAAAAGGAGCTGATAACACCTATATCAAGCCTAATGCACGAATTGTCATTTACACCTAATGCGTGAATTGTCGTTCAATAGAAAACCCGCGCACTGCAATAGACGGACATTTGAGTTCTGAAAATGCGCTTCAGATGTCATTACAATACAGCTCTGTTTATCTAGGAATACAGCCTGTAAATAAATAGAATGGTTGTGACAGAAAAAAGTTCAAAACCTTGTCCAATGAATATTGCATTTATCGTTTTTCAAATAGCCTAGGTTACAGTGGATTCGCTGTGCATATGGTTTTTTCGATAGCCTATGGTTAAAAAACAGAGATAAATGTCACCATGTTAACTGAATTGTAACCTTAGCTATTCTTCGTCCTTCATATTTTTTTAATTACAGTGACAAGGTTTCCATACTCTCAGCTTATTAAAACCTCGCTGATTTCACCTGTTATTCCATAACGGATCAAAAGATTTTAAAGGGAACTAAGTGTCTAATTAGAAACAAAAACAAATTTGCAGCACGTTACACAATTCATTTACAATTAATTTTAATGCCATTATCTGCATGTGCGCTTTACAGGAGCAGGTCTGTTTCCCCTGCTGTAAATCACACTTTTCACGGTCTTCCTGGGAAAGTGGATCGTTTTAAAGCATTACGCTACCAGTAAAACAGGTTGGTCACATTTCCATAAGCAGGACATTATAAAACAAGGGAAAATATGCTGAACCTATGGGTTACCAACCTGACAGATTTATTGTATTTGGTGTCATCATTAAGGCAAAATAACGTTATTTATGTTATTAATCAAAATTAGAATGTAGCCTAATGAACTTCGGATGAAGCTTGAACATGAGTTAATTGCATAATCAAACGAAATTCGTTAAACAAGCAGGCTAATTTGGCGTTTTCTAAGGTGAGACAGAAGCCATTGGTCACTTATTCTCAGCTGTTGCAGGTGCTTTTAACGAAATTTAACTGCATATATTTTGTAAACAGCACTGTCAGGAATTACCGGGAACTCATAATGGTCAGCCCGAATAATATTGATCATAGGCTACTATTGATCCATATAGCCTATTTCTTGATCACACTAAACACGCACAAGCATGTCTGTTTCGTCATCATAAGCAATCCGCCAAGGTGGAAAAGCAGGCTTTTAAAGGGAATGGGATATGACAATTTGATTGGTTTATTGCATGTCATGCCCAAGACACACCAATAATTAATGAAGAGGCTAGGTTCAGCCCATTTGGACGTTGCGCCGTGCTTAGCACCCAAAAAACACGCCGTTAAAATAGCAAAAGTGGACTTGGACACGCCCTAAATTGACTTTACACCATGCACTTAGACCAAGCGCCAAGACTGCCAAGATAGAGCCCTTGATGTGGCTGCCATATTGCATCCTGGCATTTTGGGGATTCCCCCCTTGAAGCAAGGGATGGGAACGACAGGAAGAAAGGATAAATTTCGGAGACGAACGCAGCCCTGCTTTTCAACCTTGGCGGATTGCTTATACAGTATGATGGCGAAACAAACATGCTCGTGCGTGTTTAGTGCAATCAAGGAATAGGCTACAAGGATCAATAGTATGATCAATATTATTCAGACGAACCACTATGAGTTCCCGGTAATTCCCGACAGTGCTGTTATTTTACAAAATATAAATTTAATATTATATTAAATACGGTTAAATTTCATTAAAAGCACCTGCAACAGCTGAGAATAAGCTACCAATGCCTTCCGTCTCACTTTAGAAAACGCCAAATTAGCCTGCTTGTTTAACGAATTTCGTTTGCAATGAAGCATTGTCAAACATCAATTCCATGAGGATGTTCTCATGGAGTTCTCGAAGTTCAAGCTTCATCCGAAGTTCATTACCTGCATTCTAATATTGATCAATAACATAAATATTGTTATTTTGCCTTAATGGTGACACTAAATACAATAAAGCTGTCAGGTCGGCAACCCATAGGTTCACACATATTTTCCCTTTTATAATGTCCTGCTTATGGAAATGTGACCAACCTGTTTTACTGGTAGCATAATGCTTTAAAACAATCCACTTTCCCAGGAAGACCATGAAAAGTGCTATTTACAGCAGGGGAAACAGACCTGCTCCTGCATGAAGTTAAAGCGCACATGCAGAGAATGGCATTAAAATTAATTGAATTAATTGTGTAACGTGCTGAAAATTTTGTTTCTAATTAGATGCTTAGTTCTATTTAAAATCGTTTTGTTCAGTTATGGAACAACAGGTGAAATCAGTTTTAATAAACTGAGAGTATGGAAACCTTGCCATTGTAATTTAAAAAATATGAAGGACGAAGAATAAGGTTCAAATTCAGTTAAAATGGTGACATTTATCTTCGTTTTCTAAAAAACGAAAAAACCTTATGCACAGCGAATCCACTGTAGCCTACGCTATTTGAAAAACAATAAATGCAATAAATTCACTGGACAAGGTTTTGAACTTTTTTCAGTCAAAACCATTCTATTTACTTACAGGCTGTAGGCCAACAGAGCTGTATTGTAATGACAATGAAGCGCATTTTCAGAACTCAAATGTCCGTCTATTGCAGTGCACAAGTTTCCATTGAATGACAAATAGGTGTAAATGACAATTCGCACATTAGGCTTGATATAGGTGTTATCTGCAAAGTTTTTAATGGATAGCCATTGTCCCGAAACAGAAGATTGTCCCCCCAGAAGATTACAGGAATTATTGGCAAGTATAGGCTAAGTCATAGCTTGATCCAGGATAATTGCAAATAGTCTATACATGTAACCTTACACGTACCATCGCACATCACCTGGATGTTGATGGAGTGGGCTGAAAGCAATTTAATGCGGCATTCTACTTCGCTGAGGGACAGGTATGTGGTCTTTGCCCCATGGACACTTTTATTATTATGCATTTTTTGATATAGCCTACACAATAATAATATTTCACATTGCAATTCTTCCAAAAGATATTCCCTCATTTGGTGTTTTGATGATGGTGGTTGAGAGAGCTGTCTAACACGTCAGTCCAAAATCTCCCATAGGTGTCCAATTGGGTTGAGATCTGGTGACTGCGAAGGTCATAGCGTAATGATTCACATCATTTTCATACTCCTCAAACCATTCAGTGACCCCTCGTGCCCTGTGGATGAGGGCATTGTCATCCTGAAAGAGACCACTCCCATCAGGATAGAAATGTTGCATCATAGAATAAAGTTGATCACTCAGAATAACTTTGTATTGATTTGCAGTGACCCTAAGGGGACAAGTAGACCCAGGAAAATGCCCCCCACAGCATAACAGAGCCACCGGACCCCCTCACTGTAGGGGTTTTTCATTTAATTTGTCACCCATCTGTACATATATAACAAATAAAAATATTGGAATTAGAAACTGTATCATCATCTGGCTGTACATGAAACTACAACTGCAAGAAAGAGCTTCTGAAAAGTTGATTTTTATTATTTCTCAGACATAATTGGTACAGCACCTAGCACCTATAAACTTATTACATTATTATATTATTATATTCAGCATTGTACAGTATGTGCAACCTCATCTGTTTAAAGAAACAGCTGTAGTGTGTACCTTCATTTTATGTAAGGGTCATCAGCATCACAATGTTGTGTTGCAGTGCTGTAGTATAAATAATACAATGCCTTGCAGGGTTTTTTTAGTACTGACAATAAAAAATAAATATGTGAAACTAACAGTTTGGTCACTGATTTGGTGTTTGATTAAAAAAAAAGGAATAAATCCCCGTAACACCTCTATATTGACCAATGACTGACCGTTTTTATGTGTGTGTTCCTTTCCTAATGTGGTGTCTGCCTTTCAGGTTACATTGCTGGCCCCAGCGGTCGTCTCTGCCCCCTTTATCCAAAGCAGCTACCGAGAGAACGCTCCCATTTTGTCACAGAAAAGTGCTCCCTATCCATATCTCAAAAGCTTTCTACTCATCAGTGAGTAATTTTGAGCTGTTCAGAGATGATAGGTTAGTGAATAAATACATTCCCTGCAGCAAATAAAGAGGGTTGGGGTTGGGGGTGGTTGTGGGAGGGAGCGCTGTTGGGGGGGGTGAGGGAAACAGAAGGGGTTGCAAAGAATGCAAGAAAGATAAATAAGACAGATACTTTGTTTCATTGTCAGTGGCACTCAGGGGTTATTTGAAGCACTTATTTATGCACTGTAAGCAGAACAATACCGGCGAGAAAAAATGATTAAATACAGACTCTTCAAGCAATAGACTTCTCATTGTGGCGGACCCAAGCTTGCCACTGGGCTGGTTTGATAAAAGCAGTATGAGCTGATAGCTGATACAATTTGCCAGGCGATTTGCAGAGGGGTAGGAAAGGGGAGGGGGGGCTGGGTGAGGCTGCTTCTGACAGCCAGTATAAGCTTTAATAAAATCATTAGAATGTAAATGCTTTATTGCAAAATAAAGAGCCTGAAGCTAGAGTGACATTATCTACTGCTGCCGAATGAAAGCGCCGATTAGCATTCCCTGATTCGATGATAAAGGCGACTTATCTTTATTAAAATTTTTCAAATCAAGTCTTCATTTTGCATGATTGAGTTTTAAGCAAATGTAATATCCAGTTTAGTTTACATGAGGAAAATAAGGGATGCCCCCGAAATAATTAAAGTGTACTGTACATACTTTTTTGTCTACATGTGTTTCATAAGCACCGAATTGGATTTATTATTCTAATATGACAGTATCTTCTAGTTTTGCATAAAAAGGTGGGCGCGTTAACAGAATAATTATTGAAAGAGTACACCTTTTTAACATATGTCTCATAAAAATGAAATTACATTTGTTTGAATGTGACAGCATAGTCAATTACTGTTGTACAATATCAAGGTTAGCATTTGACTCGGTTAAAGTGTTTATATTCCACACATTTGCATTTTTTAGATGAATTTTAAGCCAGAGCTTGCTTAGCAGTCAGAAGGGCAATTCTTATGCAAATATTTTGCCACCAAAGAGTGCAGGGGAGAAATAATATGGTGTAGATCAAATGTCTCTGCAAGTCAGAGCTTGTGTGATAGAAAAGCGGTTAACTGTAATATTGATCTGTAATAAACTACTAAATTATATTCATCTTTTATTTTCAGAAAGCAAAGATGTAATTTAACAAATACAGTACAGCAATGCAATAAAGCTGAGATAACTAGAAAGCTCTTATTGAAACCCATTGGATGTCTTTCTAAAATATTAATGCTTACCACAGTTTAGAGCAAAGAATGTATTTGATCTAGCTAGTTTTTTTAATTAATTTGTTTTTAATTGTTGTTTTCATCATGTCCTAGAAAGTCACTAATAGCATTAAGCCATATTTGTTTTTTGTTTAATGCGATAGAGCTGCATGTATGGAACTAGGCTGGAGAAAACTTTTCGTCATTATGCAAGTATTTATGTATGTGGCGCTGTAAATGCGACATGTATTCCAGCTGTCTCTCATGTTGGTGTTTGTTATTGTGATGTGTTTTGTTGTGTCTGTTGTGGTACGAGGAAGCGGGCTGGAGATTGTTCAGGGCACTCCTGCTGCTTGTTTTGATAATATTGACAAATTGTCTAGTTGGGATAATTTTGTTTGTCGTCGTTACCATGGAGACGCATTCACAAAATATGCTCGGGAATTTAGCCTACGTTGGATCTGCAGCTACTATGTTTACCATCGCTCTTCACCGGAGTTGAAGATGTCAGGACTGATCCAGGAGTGCAGGCAATCTTCAAAAGGCAACCAGGGAAGGGAAGGAGACGATAATGCGGGGGTGGAGTGAGGCGACGACTGGGAAGGTTGACACAGTTCGGTGCTCCGTTTCGACAGTGTACTGAGACCACAACACTGCGTGTATGGAGGAAAGTCGTGGAGGCGGAGTTTGTGTGTTGGACTCCTTAATGACACTGGACATTTCGGGACAGCGGGGGCTATTTTTAATCATGGCTGTATTCCACTTAATTAGTTTGATTCATGCAATGATTCTATTGAATGTCTTTATTTGATATGTTTGTTTGTGTGTTGTGGGTCTGCCCCACTGTCTATGTCTTTTTTGTTGTTGCTGGTGGCTACTACTGAAGTTGCCTAACGGTATATATATAAAAGTTATTCTATTCTATTCTATTTCAGTCCTCTACCACCAAGGGGATGATGGTGCCTCTATTTCAAGCTACACATCAAATAATATTTCAGTTATTTACAGCAATCATCACAGTTAATCGTACATTTATAATATTGTCAGGCCCATGAGAAGAATGAAGACAAAGGGCTCTATCTTACACTCTGCGCTTAGCGGTGGTAAGCCAAATGCAAGTGTCTTTGCCCGTTTCAAACCAATGCAGTCATCTTCCCATCCAGCGCCCATGTTGTTTAAATAGCAAATGAACTTGCGCCCATCTGGGTGGGTTGGTCTTAAGATGAGCTGTGGTCAGGCGCATTGTTGGTGTATTGCTATTTTGATGCAGCTCAAAGTGTTTGCTCTAATACCAACAGAAAACCTGGTCTTAAGTGATGTCGCAGGTGTTTCATTGTTATTTTAAGGGCGCAATATTAAGATCACTTTAATTATACCCCCCTGTCTGTTACACATAGGGGTGCGCACAAAAATGCATAAAAATATCAAGATTACAATGTGAATACTATTTTTCCCAAAAATAAAAAAAATGTCTTTCCCGGAATAGATGCATGTTGTCCCTGCAATCCCAGGAAAGTGTGCTTGTTTTAAAGCATTAAGCTACCAGTAAAACGCGTTGGTCACATTTCCATAAGCAGGACATTATGAAACAAGGGAAAATATGTGTGAACCTATGGGTTCCCAACCTGACAGCTTTAGTGTATTTAGTGTCATCATTATGGAAAAATAACACTATGTTATTAGTCAATATGAGAATGCACGTAATATGAACTTCAGATGAAGCTTGAACTTCGCTAGCTGAAACACATTGACTGTGATCTGACTGCTGTGAGAAGATGGAATTGATGTTTGACAATGCTTCATTGTATAATCAAACAAAATTTGTTAAACAAGCAGGCTAAGTGAGATGGAAGCCATATTCTGGTAACTTATTCTCTGCGGTTGCAGGTGCTTTTTAACAAAATTAAACCACATATATTTTCTAAAATAACATCACTGTTGTAAGCTAGTGGAAAATATTTCCCATTATGATATTTCTGGGAAACAGGAAATAGTTTGGTCGGGAATTACCGGGAACCCGTGCCAGTGTTAAACTCTAATGTTTAAGATTATTATTGTCTCTATGAAAACACGTCATAATTGTTAGTCCGAATAATATTGATCCTTATATTGATCCATATATTCCTTGTGCACAAGCAGTTCTGTTTCCCCAGCTGTAAATCGCTCTTTTTGCAGTCCTATTAAATCTGCCATTATATTAGCAATCTGCCAAGGTGCAAAGGCAGGTGGCTTTTAAAAGGAATGGGAGATAACACTGATTGGTTTATTGCATGTTATGCCCAAGATACACCTATAATTAATGAAGTTCAGCCTTGCGTTTTAGACCAGGCGCCAAGATCGTCAAGATGGAGCCCTCAGTCTTCTTCAGGATGCTTGTTTATAACCTGTGGCCTTTCCTAGTTTCCAGCTGCTTTGTCAAATTTATTTTCTTTACACACGTACCTTTTAGTTTTCATTCCAGACAACATATAATCATTAGCAATATATATACAGATCCTTTACAAAAAATTTGAATATCATGGAAAAGTTGTTTTTTTTCCATAATTCCATTCAAAAAGTGAAACTTTCATAGATTATAGATTCATTACACACAAAGTGAAATATTTCTAGCCTTTATTTGTTTCATTTTTCATAATTTTGGCTTACAGCTCCAGAAAACCCCCAAAACAGTATTTCAAGAAATTAGAATAGTGTGTTGAAAATCAGCATTTACTTTTTTACAAATAACTAGGTAAAAGACAGGTATTTGGGGGTGACTATACACTTTCATCAACTTGGATTCATTTTAAGTAAGTCGAAATCTGTCAAGGCAGTTTGATGAACGATCTTCCGGGGTTGTCAAGTTGTTTCATTGTGTAAATTATTAGCCATAGTTATTATTAATATACATTTCAGCTTATTCACTTATAACTCACAGTAATGCATGGTTTCAATTCTGGCTACATGTGAACGTAACGATATATCATACCATTGATTTTAGGGCATATGTGCTTAATTTGTGGCTGATGACTGTCCATACTCCATAAGTTCCATATTAATATGGAAAAACAAAACACAAAAACCTAGCTAAAAAACTTAAACGTTGGTTAATGTTACCATTTCTACCATTACCACTTCATCATACATATCAAGATGGATTCTAAATTATATAATGGATGTTTTATGATTAACCTTAGCAAAGCCACATTCTGTCAAAGTCAGTCGTAAATGAGCTGATGGGAGAAGTTACTTTGGAGAACAAGCATCCTATGATCAGTTCACTGACTGGATTCACAGTGACACGCAGATCAACGTCAGGGGCACATCATTTCATGTCTCTGAAGCTGGGCTGCCATTACAGGAGACAAATGTCCATGATGAGGCATCAATCAAAGGGCAGCTTTTGGAACTATTCTGTGCTTTGTGCCCTTCATGAACAACAGCACAGTCGGTTTTATTCCCAGGCAAATAGGAGAAACTGACTAACTGAAATTCAGGTCAAAATAGAACATGAAAAAATGATCTTCCATTCAGTGTTATATGTAATGTTATTTTGTAATGTATGTAATGTAAATTTCTATTTTCTTACATGTCATATATATATATATATATATATATATATATATATATATATAATAAAAAAAATAAGTTCAGAAAAAGGGAAGGGGAAAAGGGTCAAATTGTTGGAAATGTTTTCTCGTATTGGCTCAATATGAAATGGAAGAGGTGTTTAGTTTTATCATTATCGCTAGCCATCTAGCCAACAGAAAATACTTTTCTTCTCACCACTGACATACTTTGCTGCCATGATGTACACATCGAGGTAAAAAGGGCTCAAATAATGAAATAGTGTGTAGCGTATACATCTAGCAAACTGTACCCATACAAATAAAATTATAAAAATGTTGGTATGGCCAGTCACAGTGAAGTGAATATCTTTGGCATGTCATAGACTGGCAAAAGAGGATAATGTCAAAGGATCAGCACCTGAGGAACCTTGAGCATTTCAGTTTGACGCACACACACACACACACACACACGCACACGCACACAACACTCGCACACACACACACACACACACACACACACACACACACACACACACACACACACACACACATATGAGTATTCATTCAGTATAATGTATCAATAATACTCTTTTAGCAGGTTGTTTTTCCAAACCATTTCAAAAATGTTTCAAATGTAAAACCTTGAACATGAGCAGCCTCTCTATTTCAATATTATAATTCACAGAAGAAAAAACCCTTGTATACCAAACTGAAGCGTATTTTGCTGAAAGGGTAATGAGTGCTCAAAGGTGTTAAAATATATATAAATCAAACTCTCTTTTAACCTCTTTCCTTATCGTCTTCCCACACACCATGGTTTTATGGGGCTGTACATGTGAAATGGTAAATTCAAAATCTGGATCTTGCCTCGTTCATTAAAGACAAAAAAGAGACAGTAACTAGGTAGAAAAACACACTGTAATAGAGGAGCTTACATTAAGCTCAAGGGGACTCCAGGGACCAGCCAATCGGTGTGAAGAAGAATGGCACAGGAGAAGGACTGTCGTCAGTAGATAAATCACTGCCACCATGCAGATTTACAATGTTAGGTGAAAAGATAAATGTGCAAAAAGGGCCGTGTCAAAACCCATGGTGCAGCCCACACGGTAATTCTGGTCAGTAATTGAACTTTGCTATAATTATCCTGGGGAGATAATATTAACTTATAGTCTATGTGTGAGAACGAAAGTCCATAATTCATCACTCAATGGGCATGCTGAGTGCATTGTGTTACTGAAATATGATGGCTCCATTTTTATCCTGTCATTATGACAACTGATGTGCTTATTTTCCTAGCCATGCCTCCAGGGAATGATGAAACCGTAAGCAAACATCTTTTCTCAGTAAAAGAGGGGTACTCCATCATGATGGCTCCACTCGTTGCATTAAATGGCAGCAAAATAAGTGCTGTGTTCAGGATCTTCTGTGGTCAAAATACGTTTTGTTGATATTTTCTTTGGGTTCTGTATTGCAGATGGAAACAGAAACAGAACTTGCATTAATATTTTTTTCTGTCTGAATGTTTGTTTTTTTATTTATTATTTTGTATCGTTCAAAAAATTATTCAGGCTGCAAGAAGATGCAATGCACTTATCTGTAGTGCATTTTCTAATTTCACATAATAAAAAATATGCATTTCCACTTTAAATATCACACAGATGTACTTGTATCTGTGTTAAATAATAGCACAATGAGCCTAAGCACGTGAAATTAACTTTATTTGTAAAATGTAAGCACTAAATCGTAAAACTTGATTGAAATAGTGGTACGCCTAATATACCTAATTAAAGACATACATACATCTGTGGATTCAGTCTTTATGATCTCAAGTAAAATTTATGGAAAAGGAACACATATATGCAGTACGTGACCATAACTATTCTAATGGCCCTTTAATTAACTCATACACAATATGAAAACTACAATGATTATGTATTCTATCAGAACTATGTGAGTTTAATTACCAAGCTCCGGCCTTTCACAAGTGCCGCAAATTAGCACTGTGTCAAATCCCTTGTAACAAATCTTGTCATAATGATCAAGCTCATGATTTATAGGCATACGTCTTGTCACATGGCAGCCGGAAAACATTATTTACACCAGTGCTGTAGGAATGAGAGGACAAGGTTGTGACACCTACACTAGGTCAGAATAATACTGCTACTCAACTACAGCCTGACAATATCCCATTCATCTCATTTGAATAATGAACATTATTGGTGTAAATTACAGGCAATGAGCCCCCAGGCACCTGGGGAACTGAGCAATCTCATGCCTTATTCTGGTACTCATTGTTAGCATCTATGTGAAGCAATATTATGACAAGGCATTTGCTGCCGGATTACCTTCTATTCTCTGGAGAATGTAGGAAAAGGGGGAAAGGGGGGAACATGCCAAAAAAATATTTGAAATTGATGCACAGTTTTATCATTAAAAAAAAAAAAAATCTAAATTAAAGAAAACCTATACCAGGTATTGAACACTGGGAGCCTTGTAGTCCAGTTTAAGTCCTTAGCATTTATTCTTATAATGGAATTGTCTATTAATTAGAATTTTCTATATTGAATTCTTAATGTGAAAGAAGCACATCATAGAATCTTCTCACTCCTCCCTGTAAGATAATGGTATTCATGCATATTATCCGTCTGCAAAACTGTGTGTAAATTTTGGAGCTTAGTGCCGACGTACAACAGTATATTTCCTTCCTTCTATGCAAATGATGCTGGGAGCTTTATCCTCTCAGTAAAGAATAATGACAGTGTAATTTGATTTACCGGTAATCACTTCAGCTCAATTTAATTAAGACCAGTGCTGCATGATGAATGCACATGTACCGGTCATTAGTATTCAAAACAAAATATGCTTATCATATCACAGCGCCGTTAACATATTCTCTAATAAAACCTCTGATTCATTTATGTCACACGGTGCAATGCTGTACTGTCCTTTGCTTAATATTAATTTGTGTTATATTTTCATTTACAGAGAATGGTCTGGAGGTGGATGTTATAGGTAAAAACAGAAATACATCCGCTTAGCTTCTTTACCTTGTTTTAAAAAAGGTTTTGATGGTACATACATACAAATCATACAAATCTTCGCAAAGGACAAAAACTACAAAACAAGTATCTTTACGGTTTGTTGATCTGCATACACCTACACAAGCCTCAGATCATGTGTATACACAACTAGTGGCTGAAAAATAGCAGTGTAAGCTACAGACGTGTGTTGTATTTGCTTGTTCACGTGTTTGCTTGTTAACCCCCGAGTGGGATAGACACTGGTGTCTACATCACAAACATCCTACTGTACCACATCAGAAGAATGGTATCATGGAAAAGCGTCAGGAAATTTTGAGGAAGGGCATTCCTTGTGAGATTTAATTGACAGAGACATATTTGTTCACTGTGATCCTGAAAGAAAGGTTAAACGGAAATTGACCTGGCTGTTGATGACTGACTGATACATTGGGCAGGCAGTATTTAATCTTCCTGCTGATGCTGCATAAACCTTATATAACAACAGTGGCTACAAGATAATATATGACCCACCACATCTTCCGACCATCTTTTATCATATTTCCACCTATTTTGACTTGGACAAAATATGTAACTTTAAAATCTTAGCGTTCATGTCAGAGTCCAACAGATTCTCGGAAGGAAGTGTAACTCTGAGGAACACACAAGTGGTAGGTAATTCAGCATAAACAAAATGTGTTTCCTCACAACAGCAGTAGGTTTTGTTGAAACAATTATGGACTTCTGGGTGAAAAAGTTAGCGCCTCCATGGGAAGCCATCATAGAATTGGAGAACCCAACATCGTGTTGGAACTGGCTTTGATCCATTATGAGCATGAGACTAGAGTAGATTGGATAAGGCTAAGCATGTTATTTGACTGAATAGAATTTTACCTTAAGATGACTTGGGGTTGGCGGTTTACTGAACACAGGTAGCCCCCTGTGTTATGCAGCTGTCATAACCATTTAACTGTTAACTAATGTTAGGTAGGCTATATTGTGGGCTACTGTGTCTTTGTGGTTCATTGTCATAAAGTGCATTTTTAGATCAGTCCTGCGACTTACTTTTCCCATGGCCTCAGAAATCGAGAGAATAGTGGGAGAGAAGGAGAAAGAAAATGTGATTGCTGCGATTGAATTAATTATGTTGGAAAACGTGTTTTCCCGTATCATAACCTCATACGCCCGTATGCCTTCAAAAAGGTGGAAAAAACATATTTCATACAGGCAAACCATATATGGGTTGACACCTATGCTATCATTAAGTACATGCAAGCAGAACTCAACAGGTGCACCTGTGGTCACTGCACCAAGCTATCTCCCAGAGATATAATTTATAATGTAAGGTGGAAGTTGGTGTGACATCACATTTACTGGCACGTCACATATACTGTACAACAGCCAATAGTAAATAACAACTGCAATAGCCTACGTTTCACCACTGTGTCACTAGTTAGCCAAAATTCACAACTCTTCCTATATGATGCTACACATTGTGATGAAATGTCGCGATTTGCAACAGGATCAATCTCTAGCACCTGGATATGTCCAAATATATCAGTAATCAGATAAAAAAAAGTGGTTTTAGGGTTTACTTACCCTTTAACCTGTTTGCTTTTTAACCCCCTAGTGACGTAGACACTGGTGTCTATGTGACAAACATCCTACTACCACATCAGAAAGAATGGTATCATGGAAAACTGCATATCCACTTCATCGGTGCTAGTTGGGCTATTATCAGGCTAAATATTACATTTCTACATGCCACCATTGTTCCATACCACTCTATAGTGTGGTTTACATGAGAACGAATTGGGTTGAAGATACCAGATATTTAAATATATTTAGGAGTTGGTTACAGTTCTTCTATCACGACCAAAAAAATTGTATACTATCACAGCAAGAATAAAAACCACCCAAGGTCCTGAATATCGGTCAATGAAATTGTTATTTTGCATGCTCACTTATTAGCTACATTGAATTTATGTCATCATCACATAATTTCCTTTTGCTATCAAAATGTCTCATATGTATGGAATTAAGTCATAACCTTACCCACACTATTAAAGCCAGACATGTCCTTTCTAAGATTGTAGTTATGTTCTGCCTTTTCTATCTGTATGTAGTATAGGCCTAAGGTGTAAATTTCAACACAGGCAAAATCTCAAAAATAAGTCTGCATAACAGTACACAATTCAAATAGGACATAGTAATATCTTGCAACAAATTGTAATTGATTGACAGCCTTATTATCCAAAAAAAGCTCATGTTAAGGTTTCCAAAGAGGTATAAAGTTGGTGAGTGGACAGTTTTGTGTACGAAAATGCAGTGCTTGAGCCTAATGCACAACACTGCATAGTTTGGCATCTAAATTCCATTGCCGAGGACTTATTTTCGCATGGTGAAGATTTGCTTCTGGACGACATGTGAGTAGGCTACAGTGCATGTAATGTTCCTATGGTATATTTTACCTTGTTCATCATGTGTTCTTTCTTTTTATTGCTGATGGAACTTTTCAACAATAGTGTAGCGATGGCTATAGATTTCTCCAATAGCCACCACTACAAGGCTAGGTAAGTGTTGTCTCCATGTCACTTACAGAAGTGTATTACAGAAGCTACAGAAATAAACCATTATAGTGAGAGAATACAGTTCATCCAATAAAAAATAATTCATCAGCACAAGTGAGTCATCATAATGTGATAATAGCATATGCTAAAACAACAAAGCAATAAACACATCAATTGAATAACATTACAATACACATCAAAGGAATAAGATGTGATGTCATTATCAAATCATTAGTTGTTGCCTAACCAATATATTATTTAAAGGACAACTCCAGGCTAAAACACTTTCATCATGAATAAACGTGTTACTAATGCAATGGAGAATACATTCCAGGGTTTCAGATATGTGTAATATATTTAACTTTATTGCTATTCATAATTTTTCACTTGATATCCTGTCAGGCTTCTTCGGATCTTCAGATCTGCTCCAGTGTGTTATTTTCATATGTTACCCAGAACTACTTTCGCCACGTTAGTTAAGAGAACGTTAGCTAAACAAAAGTCAGAGATTGTGGCCAGGCTCCCAATCCCCTGCGAAGCCACGCTGTTGAATTCTGGACTAATGAGGCTGCTAGCACAGCCAAAAATCGGTATGTTCTCTTAATAGAAAAATTTCTCAATAGGAGTATTGCAGAAAGTTGATTTGGGCGTGCAACTTAATCTCATGCACGTAAGCACATTTAGACAATAGGATATGTCAATAGGATATGTATATTTTATCTATACAGCGATGTGCATGTGTAGCATATAGAATTTGAATAAAGACCAAGGGCCCTATCTTGGCGATCTTGGCGCTTAGTCTAAGCGCATGGCGCTAAGTCCATTTAGGGCGTGTCCAAGTCCACTTTTGCTATTTTAACGGCGTGTTTTTTTGGCGCTAAACACGGCGCATGGCGCAACTGGGCTGAACCTAGTCGCTTCATTAATTATAGGTGTGTCTTGGGCGTGACATTCAATAAACCAATCAAAATGTCATATCCCATTCCCTTTAAAAGCCTGCTTTTCCACCTTGGCGGATTGCTTATGATGGCGAAACAGACATGCTCGTGCGTGTTCAGTGTGATCAAGGAATAGGCTAAATGGAGTATGATCAATATTATTCGGACTAACCATTAGCCTATGAGTTCCCGGTAATTCCAGACAGGGCTGTTATTTTACAAAATATGTGCGGTTAAATTTCGTTAAAAGGACCTGCAACAGCTGAGAATAAGCTATCAATGGCTTCAGTCTCACCTTAGAAAACGCCAAATTAGCCTGCTTGTTCAGCGAATTTCGTTTGATTATGCAATGAAAGTGTCAAACATCAATTCCAAGAGGCTATTCTCATGGAGTTCTCGAAGTTCAAGCTTCATCCAAAGTTCATTAGGCTACCTGCATAGTAGGCTAATATTGATTAATAACATACATACTGTTATTTTGCCTTAATGATGACACTAAATAGCCATACAATAAAGCTGTCAGGTTCGCAACCCATAAGTTCACGCATATTTCCCCTTGTTTAATAATGTCCTGTTTATGGAAATGTGACCAACCTGTTTTACTCGTAGCGTAATCCTTTAAAACAATCCACTTTCCCAGGAAGACCGTTAAACGTGCAGAGAATGGCATTAAAATTAATTGTGAATTAATTGTGTAACGTGCTGCAAATTTGTTTTAGTTTCTAATTAGACGCTTAGTTCTCTTTAAAATCGTTTTGTTCAGTTAAGGAATAACGGGTGAAATCAGCTGGGTTTTAAATGGTGAGAGTATGGAAACCTGGTCACTGTCATTTAAAAAAATATGAAGGACGAAGAATAGCTAAGGTTACAATTTAGTTAACATGGTGACATCTCCGTTTTTTAACCATAGGCTATCGAAAAAAACCTTATGCACAGCGAATTCGCTGTAGCCTAGGCTATTTGAAAAACAATAAATGCAATATTCACTGGACAAGGTTTTGAACTTTTTTCAGTCACAAACCATTCTATTTACTTACAGGCTGTATTCATAGATAAACAGAGCTGTATTGTAATGACATCTGAAGCGCATTTTCAGAACTTAAATGTCCGTCTATTGCCGTGCGCGAGTTTTCCATTGAATGACAATTCACGCATTAGGTGCAAAGACAATTTGTGCATTAGGCTTGATAGCTATAGGTGTTATCAGCTCCTTTTTAATGGATAGCCATTGTCCCGTACCATCGCACATCGCCTGGATGTTGATGGAGTGGGCTGAGAGCAATGCAATGTGGCATTGTTTCCCTTCGCTGAGGGAAAGGTATGTGGACCTATGGAACCTTTTATTATTATGCATTTTTGATATAGCCTACACAATAATAATATTTCACATTGTGATCTAGATATTTTAGTCATGCCTGTGCACGCCCCTGTGTGTAACAGACAGGAGGGTATGCGCGTTGTGCACACGCCTATGTAGACGCACTTATATGCGCCGTTAAAATAGCATGTAAACAACTGCGACATGACTTTAGACCAGGTTTGTGGTGGTTCTAGCGCAAGCGCTTTCTGCTGGCTCAAGATAGCAATACGCCAAAAAGAATCCTGGCCACTCCTCATCTTAAGACCAACACGCCCAGTTCACTAATGATGGCGCAAGAGTTACGCCGTCAAACATGCTAGTTTGACGGTGTAAGCGTTAGGCGTTATTATGGACCTAGCGCCGGGTGTAAGATAGCAAAGACACTTGCGTTTGCGTTAGCGCCGCTTTGCGCCGGGTGTAAGATAGGGCCCCAAATGTTTCATGTTTACTTAGGATTTTGGATTTCAGCTAATACTGCGCTCCACTCCTCCATTCAATCCACGCTCTGCTCCAGGACTGCTCTCGAAAAGGGAAAGCATGCACTGGTGGTTTTCACTATTTTGCCACGGTTTTACTATTTTTTCTGTACCCTTTGTATCTTATTCTAGCAGTTTGCATTGTGTTTTATCCCCTTGTCTTTTCTTTTGTATCTTTTGTACCTTCCTGCCTTAATCTTTTCACTGTTGTACAGCACGTTGTATTGCACTTTCATGCTATGCAAATTTGTTATTATTATTCACCAAAGCATCATTTGGGTCTAACATCATCAGCAAAAATCAGAAGCATTGTTTAGAATTAACTGGTAAAAATTATTAATTTGTCTAAACAGTTTACAATATTCCCTTGTATCTTAAAATTAAATTACTGAGACAATCAAAATATGTTCTTTGCCTTTTATTTAAACAAACATTAACTGTGCACAAAACACATCTGTCCACACATCTTTCAAATTGCAATGGCAATAACATTAAAATAAAAAGAATTTTCATACAAATTTGTGGCTTTAGTCTAGGCCTATCTTACATAAAATTGGTAGGCTATGTCATAAATACTGCAAGAAATAATTAAATAATTGGCCAAAACTTCAAACATGCTGCTAGGTCTCAAAGGCAAATTGACAGCTAACATAAATAAATAATGAAAATAACTTCAACTTAAGTGTCTGACCTGTGCACGTTTCACACAACAGAAAAAAATACATTTAAAATACACAAGCCTAACACACATTGGCAAAATTAAAAGAAAGAAAGAAATCTGATGCAGTAAATTACTTTTTAGTTCACCTTAGTTTGGACAAGGTCTCTGGTTTAATGCTCAAACGGTGGAGCTGGGAAAGTAGTGCAGTAGCAGAGAGCACACGTTCAGGACTGGGAGAGCCACTGGACATGCTGAATATTCTACAGGCGACCTTGGCCAGGCGAGAAAGGGATCTGATGTTGTCCTTCCAAAGATGTAGGACATTGTCCTGCGGGCTCTTCCTCGATGTGCTGAGGTACTCCTCAACTTCCATCCTAGCATCAGTGGACTTTTTAAGCATTGTATGAGCCAACAAGTGCAATCTCTTGCAACTCTCGCTAGGCTCAGCTGTGGCTGGTGTGCTCTTGTCTGCTGGGATGACAGACTCCGTTTCTTTCACCAGTAGTTCAAGAGTCTATTGCACACCACATCATATCTAAAGATACACTCCATTTTGAAATGGGTATCCTATGCAGCTGCCAAAACTATATGTTTGTCTGTGTAGTATTAGTTGAATTATGATGACACATTTGTTGTTAATGTCTCAGCAAAAGCAGTAATGTAGAGGGACTGGGTCTAGGCCACACCAGTGAGAAGTCAGTTAGATCAGTGAGTGGTGAAAGCACAACCACCAGGTCCTGGAGCTGATGTACATCATTTAAGGTCAGCTGTGAATGTTCTGGAATGAAACAGAAAAAAAGATTGAACACCGACTCAATCATGTGAATTTGGCTGCTCCATCTCGTTATGCACGCCGTGCTAGGCCGCACACCTAGTTTGTTGGCCTCTTCAGTATTTAACGTGCTTTTATAAGCACTTTTAGCCAGTCTCACTGTTCATTGAAGCAGTCTAACCATGTTACCATGTCCATTTATGGAATCATCATAGCAAGTTGGAGCAAATGGATAAGACAATGCAGATGGAGATTTTATTGTGTGATGCACCAATTGATCATACTTCCCATGTTTTGTACGGTTATCTACCTCCACATTATCTTCTGGCCCACTCCTCTGTTCCTTCCTCCATCCTCCTCAAAGCCAGGGAGGTTGAAGGCCTTTATCATGTTACTGGCACTGTCTGTCACAGCCCTTACAATCTATTACAATTTTGCAGCACACTTTCATATTTTTGGTCGTCGTCCAGATAAATTATGTTTAAAATAAGCCTCGTCCATTGGCCGTTTGCAAACTTTCAGTTGTGCGCCGAGGATCGGGGGGTTCGATCCCCGGTCGTGCCTGATCCGAGCATGGCTGGTGCCTTGAGGGAGTGGCAATTGGTGACTGCTCCCGGGGTGGGGAGAATCATCGCGCATAAGGAGGCCCTGGGCGAGTTGGAATCATGGTCAGGAGTTTGAGGAGTCGCACCCTGAAGAGGACGTGGCGTCGTGGCGCCCTCTTTCCTACTACCGGCTAACAGGGTTGTCTAGCAGCAATTCTCTAGTGGTTGCTACATGGGAGGAATTGAATTACATAGGGTCCAATTGGCTACCAAAAAGGGGGAAAAAATTATAATAATTTTAAACAAGCAGCCTCATCTCTTCCTCGTGCTCGGGCAATGAAGGACGAGAACTTACAGAACATTCCTTCTGCTGCTGTCATTTGTTCTATAAATAATTTTTTTAAAATTCAAAT
Source organism: Synaphobranchus kaupii (assembly GCA_029718625.1). Lineage (NCBI taxonomy): Eukaryota > Metazoa > Chordata > Actinopteri > Anguilliformes > Synaphobranchidae > Synaphobranchus > Synaphobranchus kaupii. Next base: position 31,829,230 of record CM056382.1, on the reverse strand, counting down.
TAGTACAATAGTGATATTATAACATGCAACAGTTAGATAAAGCGACTGTAGTGAATATATCTGCTGTAGCGGAGGCGGATAGTCTCTTTCCCCCTAGAAAGGGCTTTCAAAACAACACTTCCTGCTATGTTCCAATGAATGTGGGCTTATTCATAAATATCTTAACACAGATTAAAGCTTGCAGTTTTCACACAAGCCCAAAAAAACCCAACCAGAACCCAAGGGTTTGGCTTGGTTCAGGCCCTAATTATGTCATTTTATATCGGGCTAAGTTCGGGTCGCGCCCTTTGTAGCTGGCCCTTTCAATTTTGAGTGCAAAGTACATCCGTGAGTCTACACCAGTGTAGTTATCTCCACAACATCAATACCAGTATTTTGTAATTACAATTTAAAAATAAAAGTGTATCGACAGAGCTTCACCCATCCCAGCATACATTGGGCAAGAGGCAGGAATACCCCCTGGACAGGTCGCCAATTCATCAATCACAGGGCACACACACACACACACACACACACACACACACACACACACACCATTCACTCACTCACACATACCTATGGGCAATTTAGGCTCTCCAATTAACCTAACCTGCATGTCTTTGGACTTTTGTAGGTAGCCTAGAACATCTGGAGAACATCCGGAGTACACAAGAACAACCGGAATACATGAAAATTCCACACAGAAAGGCCCTCGGCCGGGATTCAAACTCGGTGCCTTCTTGCTGTGAGGCAACAGTGCAATCCACTGCACCTCCGTGCTGCCCTAGATATAACCAGTTCTTCTCTATTAGGATATTAGGCGAGTAATTAAATTATTTTTAACACAAAATTGTGCACATTTTATCAACATTATTCAAAATGGTGGATACATGTACTCTTTGTTCTCCGCACTCACACACAGAATAGTCATGGTTTTTTAAACCCTTCTCTTGCGCCACCTTTTTTGAACACAAGCCTGAAAACAAAATGGTTACTGTTCTTGAACCCCTTTGAGTACAGGCATAATCTTCCTGGTCTCTTCTGTAAGGTAACCCTTTGGAGTTTGATTTCCAACTGTCAGAACTGCTGTATGTATTACTGAAATAAAGCAACAGAAGCTCAAACAGTTAAAAGTTGTTTTTTTTCTTGCCTAAAAGATTTCTTTATTTTATTATTTTTCCGGTATTTGTGTTGTCTGTGGATTTCCGAACAGAGTCATTGTTTTCAGCTTGTTTTGTGATATGTTACAAAATAAGTAACCAGCGTCGCTATAACATTGGGATTGTGAAATAGTTTAGAGATTGTGAGTTGTAACACATAAACGGTATATTGTGTGACCAGATTATTTAGAAATGTCACAGACACATTTGCAATGAATGCAAATAAACTAAACCACTTCCGGCCCGAATATGGGCCAATGCTAGTTAAATGGGTTAATGAATAAGAACAGATGAAATATCTTTACTTGGAATAGTAAATATAACGAGAAACTTTGTAATGAAAGCCTTCTGGGGAAGGATGTCAACAGCAGATATTAGGTCCTTGTAAATTTGCTCTAACTCTGCCAAGTTAGATGGTGATTGTTAGTAGATAGCAATGTTCAAGTCATAGCACAGATTTTCAATGGAATTGAAGTCTAGGTTTTGGCTGGGTTATTCCAGAATATTGGCCGTCTTTTTTAAAGCCATTCCTTTGTAGTGTTCACCTTGTGCTTCGGGCCATTGCCCTGTTGGAACATGAATCTTCACCCTAAACTCAGATCTCTTGCAGACTGAATCAGGTTCTCCTCAAGCATTTGCCTGTATTTGACTCCATCCATCTTGTCTTTGATGGCAACAAGCTTCCCAATTCCTCCTGCTGAAAAGCAACCCTATAACATGATGCTGCCACCACTATGCTTGAGGGTAGGGATGGTGTTACCTGGGTGATGGCCTGGGTTTAGTTTGCACCAAACGTCGCACTTTGCCTTCAGGCCAAAAAGCTCAACTTTTTTGGAATTGGGGTTTGTATGTTAATGAGGTCTACCTATGTTGAACTGCATGGTTGCAGAATAAAAATAACTGTCTCAACTGAAATAGCAGATTAGTTACACTGTCATGAAGACCAGGGAAATGCAAACAAAAGCAGAAAGCAGTGATTTGTAAATCCTCTTTTACATATATTTAATTAAAAACAGTACAAGAAAAGATATTTAATGTTTTACAAAAAAAAAGTTGGGATAGGGGCAAAAAAACACTGGGAAGTTCAAAAGAACACCTGTTTGGAATATTCCACAGGTGACTAGGTGATGCTATCATGGGTATAAAAGGATATCAAAAGGCTCTTGATATTTTATTTTCAGGTACTCTTACAAGCAATACTATAACCTCTCTACATTTGAGTGGATCGCTATGGGAATTGGGGGGTGGGACTAGATTAAGCTGTAAATTACACGGGAATAGTGTGGAACCCATGGTTGGCTCTAAATGGCAGTAAGTCATCAAGGTCTGTGGTATCAAACGAGCCTCAAACCATCACTCTGCTGCCAGATATGGAGTAGATATGGATGGATCACTTGAATGGTTGTTTCTCCAGACTTATTTTTCCGAAGAGTTGAATAGGAAAATGAGGGTTCTTTCTCCTGACTCAAAGTAATCAGAAAAATCTGAAATGAGGGAGGGGGTCTTTCATTGTAGGTTTTCAGTCATGTACGACAATATGTGACAGGTACTGGTAAAATGCTCCACAAGTAGCATGGGTTCATTTTTCTGTTTTTTTTATAGTTTATGAACATACAGATCCCCAGCTTTCAAATAATGTCTCATACACTGCAATATGCAAATATTTGAAGAAGATATGCTTCTTTGAATGTTGGTACACCTTAAAACACTTTCCTGATAAAACAGCTCTCAAAGATTCACAGCTCAGGCTGGACGTAAACAGTAGCTGGCTAAACCTAAGGGAGGCAAGTTAACCATTTAGTGAAGTTAGTTAGCTAGCTGTCTGATGGTGGTAGCTTAGCTTAGTTAACCTAGCTCACTGGTTCAGGTTGTGGTGTTGCTTTCTGAAGATTAAAGTGAAAGCTAATGCTAGCTAACGTCAGATATAAAAGCTAGGTCAAAGTTAATTTTTCCATTTTCGCAGCTGAGTGTCAGCCTGTTTGTGTGAGGGGTATTGAGATGATGTTTGTTCATAGCGTTAGTGTCCAGTCTGATTGCAAGAGATAACATTGTCGTTGTCCCCAGCCGCTACAAGCTGAAACCAGTAACATTACTGTTAGCTATTTTGATTTTCTAACGGCAACGTTAGAAGAACCCAGCAGGCTTGAAGTTACCCTGGCTACAGCGCCGCAATGATGTATGGGAGTTGGAGGATTGAACGGCTGTGAAATATCGGTGCAAGCCGTCTATAAATAAACATTTCTTAATATTTTAAACGTATACAAAATGTAACTATATATAATTTTTTTTTTAAACTGCGGCTACACATTTATCCTGGTGATATTATGATACAAAAATTCTAGGCCAATTCTAGTTTTCTGCCAAATAAAAATGACACTCCTATTAATTTCCATGTTAGACATTTCAGAAATGCAATTCAGAGACGTCATTGAATTGAATTTTTCGAGTTTACATCATCCATGCTCACAGCAGCTATCACAACAGATACAAAGCTTGGAAAATTGCTGAACATTTTCAGAAATTCTAAAAAAGTAGCCTTAAAGTTAATTAGAGTAGACTACCCCTTTAACCCAGACCTTTTATATAACAGACAATGATGGGTCAGTGATTTTGCACCTGTAATAAAATGCAAAGCACTATGGTACACTATATCCAACACTTGTAAAGTGGTAGATGAAGCATGCATATATAATGCATATGAAATGTATCTCCATAGTCAAAAAAAAAAAGATCAATATCCTTAAAACTGAAGCAAGATTTATTCCTAAAATAGAAGCCTAACTTAACTCAATTGTGATTCTTATTCATTTGAATGCTAATTAGCAGCATGTGTTTGCTAAAAAGAGGTCTAACCTGCAGCACTTTGCTAGGTAAGTCTCCAAAGCAAGATGAGGATACTAACAGAGTTTCAAAGGGGCTAAATAGTTGGTGCCCGAACTGCAGGTGTGTTGGTCACAAAATTATTTAAGGTGGCAAGGGGAACAGTGTCAAAAATTATGACAGCATATGCCCAACACCAAAAAACAGCATCAGCAAAAAAAGAATTGTGGCCGCAAGTCAAAGCTCTCTGACAGGCACAGGCAGATACTTGGTAGGATAGTTGCTAATAATCGCAGAACTACAGCTCTAAAAATCACCACAGAATTGAATCAATCCATATCTGAACCAGTCTCAACAAAAACTGTACGGCCGGCATTCAGAAACCATTTGTATTCAAGGCTAATGCACAAAAACGCATAACATGGTGTAAGGAACACAAAACCTGGAGCCCTGAGCAATGGAAAAAAGTGATATGGTCTAATTAGTCATCTTTTACTCTTTTTAATACATCTGGACGAGTTTATGTTTGGAGAAAGTCTAAGGAGGCATTCAATCCACAATGTCTGTTGCCAACTGTTAAAGGTATACTATGTAGTTTCAGAACACTAGATGGCAATATTGAGCACGTAGGAGAAAAGGGCTCCCCGAAAATTGCTTATCACGTGTTCTTCTCAGACGCGCACGACGACGCACGAGCATTGTGGTGACGTTTCACACATATTTTCTCTGACCGTGGACTCAATTCAATTCGCTTTATTGGCATGACAAGACATTGAATCTGTATTGTCAAAGCATACTGCATTAAAACAGTCGAAGACATACATCTAACTCTACACAATACAAAACAACAAAGACGCTGAATTAGAAACGAATTGGGATGGCAGGTATGCCATCCGCCAAGTTACGGCTTGGCGGGGCATGCCCCATACATATACAGCACCGAAGTTTGGCACTTTTCAGGGTTTCTTCAGAAGTAACCACAATTACCATAGACTCTCAGCCCTTAAAAACATTAACTTCTGTATGTTCTGACCTCATGTAACCACACAGCATTCAGATACAACTTCACACATCCACACAATAAAGCCCCAAACTTGGGTTATTTTCCCGTTTTTCTCCTTCTTCTTCTTCCTATTTTTCCTGCCAAACTGTCTGCCTCCGTCGCGATGTTATCCAATGGGGAGAATTATTCTTTGAGGGTATGGTCCATATACCTGCTCATCAAGCTTATCGCCCAATAATAACGCTTCATACTAATGTTTTTTAATGTCAATATAGCTAATGGCTTCACTCTTTCCAAGAAGCTACTGCGGCCTAATGGTCAGAGTTGCTGTCTCTGACACAGAAAATTGTAGGTTCAAGCCCAGCGGGGCATATACTTATTTTCCACAAAAACAATGTGCAACTGTTAAGTACTTTCATTTATTACACTGTTATTATTTTCACATTAACGCATTAACGTATTTTTATTGCAAAGGCAAAAGAGGTTTCCAATATTAACTGTTCAATGTTTCACTTGTATTTCACTTGTACTATATCACACCCTCCCCAAACTGGACGCTCGCTACTGTCTGGTTTGGGGGGGGGGGGTGTTACGCTCTGCTCTTGTGGTCAAGCCAAGACTGAAGTCCGAACCTCAACGTACCCTTGCCTCGGCCAACATTTCTTTATTCATTAATTTCTTCACTTCAGCTCTGTTCACTTTATCCTTTTCACACATAGCACAATGTCACCATAAAATTAACTACTAGGAAAATTAAGAATTTATGATAATACATTAAGAATCGACGATAGCCTACTATAAGCTGCAATCCCTTAAGACATCGGATTTATAAACCTCCAATTCCCCAAACATATCTGATTCATGGTTAATCACTTTAAGAAAATTACTATAGCCTCCGAACATTGCTCTAGTCTTCACTACTCTGTAGACAATGTAGCTTACTGCAAACACTTTTAAGCTACTTTCTTAGTAGTATCCACTGTTTTCTTTCTGGCTAAGATGGTTAGCGTCAAGCCTTAGTATTGCGAGAGACGTGGGTTCGTACCTTGCCTGGTTGTTATTAAAGTGTAATTTCATTTTGGACTCAAACAGTGTGCACATGTTCTGGTTTTCTCATGCAAGAATGTTTTTTTATTGCAAAGGCAAAGACACGTTTACAATATTAACTGTTCACTTGTAGCCTGTTAGTTAAACAATTCAGTCACTGGACACCACGACAGTAATGCAATGGGCTAACTAACGTTATGGGAACAGGCATCCCATGGCCATTTGTCAAGCAAAGAAAAAAGTTTCAATACAGAATATCATCTGGTTAACATTGTGTTCTTGCATTAATGTAAAAAATTAATTCTATAAATAACTGTTTATACAGTATACATATAATTACATGTTTTAATCTCACACAAATGCCGACAAAAAAATTTGTCTGTGTGGAGCCTGCTGTCCTCTTCCGCTGCGGTCATGTCTGACTCTGTGGAAACCAAACCTTCAACGCTCGCCTCGGCCAACATTTCTTTATTATGTCTTCATTCATTTCTTCACTTCAGCTCTGTTCAGTTTATCCTTTTCACATAGAACACAATGTCACCATAAAATTAACTACTAGGAAAATTAAGAATTTACGATAATACATTAAGAATTGACAATAGCCTACAATAAGCTGCAATCCCTTAAAACCTCAGATTTATAAACCTCCAATTCCCAGACATATATGATTCATGGTTAGTCACTTTAAAAAAATTACTATAGCCTCCGAACATTGCTCTAGTCTACGGTACTCTGCAGACAATGTATCTTACTGCAAACACTTTTAATTATAATTATAATCAGAAGAATAATCTCTGGTAGGCTACTTTCTTAGTAGTATCTATTGTTTTCTTGCTGGCTAAGATTCCTGGGAAATATGCGTTGTCCAATTAAGCTTGTTAGCCAACGTTAGTTTTGCCAGAGAAACGTCAGTCAGCTGCTAGTCAGGAAGCAGGTACAAGCCAGGCTACTACGAAGCAAATCAACATGCCTTACATCCATTGCACTACAGAAAACTAAACTAAACCTAGCTACATGGTCCGGTACCAAAAGATTTTCCGGTACCAAAAGACGTTAGACTACACTACCGGAAAAAATAAATAAAAAAACGCGAAGGTATTATGCTGTGCTTATGAAGTTCGGTAGCTCGTAGCCCAGACATGGAAGCTTGGAGTTATGCATCCGACAAGCCAGTGTTGAATAGCCTAACGTTATTTCTATAGAATACTAATACGCCTATTTTACAACTGTATTTCCATATTTTAGGCTGTATGTATTTCTTTCAGATACAATGTGTTTGCGTCTAGCCTATTGTGCATGCATGTCTCCATATAGAATTGGTTAATTAATTTACATGCTTCTTCATGATCCATAGTTCAGGTGGTGTTGTTCATTGTATTTCATTAGACATTAAATACAGCTCATCTACAAACTCTTTTAATGTAATTGTGGGCGTCTTGTCAGACTGTTGGCCCCCAGTTTGTCAACGTCAATTCGCTGCCTATCTCAATGAACGTTAGCTAGCCACCTAAGTGCTAACGGTAGTTTTAATGTTTCGAGTTTGTTTCAAGAATTCTGCTATTTTATGACATTACCGACAGACAAGTTTGCGAGCTAGCTCACTAACCATCTATTGTATGAAGCTGCCAGTTTGTTATTTGGCTTGGCTGGCTGTCAATATTCAAGTTCACCATAAGAAATCAGTCAAGGAAACGCCAATATGCCCAAAACGTAGCCTATGCTATCTAGTTTGTTCGCTGGACATCTTACATGATTATAACAGATGCTATCTGTGTGTAGGCTATGTAAATAATGTGTGTCAAACAGGAATTAATATAGGAATTAATGTATGTAACGTCAAGTGTCACACTTCGCTAGAAGACCCTCAATTACCCCCATCACTAAAGCCAGCTATTTCCCCTCCTCCCTCCATTGGATACCAGTCACCAAGGGGCGGGGCTAATTAGTATATCTTTCAAAAGATTTAAACTAAAGATTTTGATTTAGCTAAATGTTAAATTTACAAACGCAAGATTTAAGATATAAATAAATATTAATTTTTTGCTAAATATTTAACTGTTAAACACAGATTTGTGGTAAAAAAAATAAATATATAAATTAAATCTTAAATCTTGCTTTTGGAAAATGTAAGATTTAAGCTAAATCTTATTTTTTTAAATAAATATTTATTTTTGAAACCAAGATTTGAGATTTAAATTAAATATTTATATTTGACTAAATATTTGTTTCTGAAACAGAGATTTAAGATATAAGCTAAATATATATATTCTTTTAAATATTTATTTTTGAAAACTCAGATTAAACATTTAAGTTAAATATTTAGGACATGCTTATTTGAGATTTATCAATAAAATCTGAAAATATCAACTAAGAGTTTTATTTAGCATGTCAGTTAAATCTTGGGGAAAAAACTCATATTTAGCATAAATCCTCAGGAAAATGCCACATTTATGCTAAATCTGCTAAAAAAACATGTGTTGTGTTTTACTTTACATTTGGCACCCCATACTACAGAGCGCTGTCTATAAGTCCTTAATAACAACTTGCAAAAAATAGGCCTGCCTTTAAAAGTATTGATATCAAAATGTGGCCAAGTTACAACTAACAATATTGCCTATCGTAGCTCACACTAAATAAACTAGTTCTATTCCAAAGCAATGCTATCCAAACTTTCCTAAATTATTTAATGCAACTTGACCCTGTGTTTCTTCATCTTACCATCACAAGAGAATGTGGTCAATGAAACGGTATGTGCCACATCAAACTGCAAAATGAGAATCATTTATAGTGGAAATACTCTGATACAGATGTGTTGCACTTAGAAATTAAACAGAAAAATTAAGACACTATCGGGCATGTTTGAATAATTGTCTGCATCCACTGCTTTGGGTCTATGAAAAGCACAGAATGAATAAAATGTATTATTATTATTATTATTATTATGTATGTATTGATTTGGAATATTTGGATTTCTATCAAAACTTGGGTTGTCCTAGAGCATAGATACCCTGTTCACAAAATTCTGTTTGCAAATATCACAACTATTATTATATTAAGAAAATTAGTACTATTACTTATTTTCCATCATCTGCCCCACAAACATGTCTGGATACGTTTATAAAATAAACTAAATAAACTACGTTTAAAGGTAGGCCTAGTTTTTGCAAGTTGGAATTAAGGACTTATAGACAGCGCTCTGTAGGCTATGCGTGAGTAACTTGGCTTTTTTTTTTTTTTACGTCGGAGACGTTTTTGTTCAGATGAACAGTAACCATACATGAAAACAAGAAATTTAGATTTAGAAATAACAATAATGTAAAATAATGAAGTACAATTAAAAATAATAATAATTATCAATAGAAATGATAATGATGATGAGAACGACACATATGATCTTATAAAGTGAATATAATAAATATAAACAATTTAAATTGGTTTATAATGATCTCTGTCCCTCACTGTCCCTAAGACGATGGCAGGCAGCTATATATTGTGCTGCCAGGTCACAGCATGTCCTCTCCTTTAATCTCTGATTTATTTTGGGAAAATATTTATTTGTGATTTGATTGTATTTTTCGCATTTTGTGATAAAGTGCTGCTCCGTCTCAACTTCGTTGAGAAGGCAATGTTTCTCATCCCGGAGTCTGTTGACTCTATCACGGTCACTCTGATCAAGCTGTCCTCTTCCCCTGGCCCTGCCTCGCCCACCACAAACATGATTGTTGCTTTGGATAAAAGCGTCTGCTAAATGACTGTAATGTAATGTTTATGTAATGACTGCCCCTCACCCTTACTCTGGGGCCGCGACCACTGGATGTTGATGGCTACAGAATGAACTGAGAAGAATTACAAAATTATGATTTTGAATTATTTTATGAAAATGAACAGTGGTCAAATTTACAGAGCAATAGCTAAGATTACTAACTTATATGCTTTGAGCATGTAACGTAGTCTCCATTTACATGATCAAGGTTTGGTCAAACATGATACATAGACTATTGTCAACAATAAACCAACATCACGACAATAGATAGCCTTAGCTATCGATAGCTGCTACGTTATGGGAAGGATTTTCTTTTGGTGTATTCAAATGATCTCGGATCATTTCAGAATATTTCCGATTAACAAGAAGAAAAAACTATTTGAACGTGACATTATTGTCATGTCGGAAATATTCGGACTTCCGAGTTCATTTGAATACACCATAAGTTTTATCTGTTCTGTAGTTACTTCGATGACGTTAATAATGATATTGTTACCTCCTCGGCTGAAAACATCATGCTAATGAGTAAGGACCGAAACATGCCTCACGCAAATAGCTACGCAAACGTGGACGCTTCGAGCTACGCAAACAGTTTTTTCCTTTTGCCATGACATTTGTGAAAGACAAACCAGAGGAAAGCACAGATCGAACAAGAAAGTTGTTTACTGTTGTTGCTGCTACAGCGTCCCTTGCTGCAACGCTCTGGCTTGTCTTTCATAAATGTCATGGCAAAAGGAAAAAACGTAGCTATTTGCGTGAGGCATGTTTCGTCCTAAGCTAAAATAAGAGTTTACCTGGAAGCCTGCCCACATGGCCTGGCCATGTCAATCAAATGAGCAGGAACCGCCCATTCATGACGTTTACACCATTTTAGCTGTTTCTGGCTTTAAAAATGGCGGCGGGATGTCAACAGTGTAACATTCAAAACATTAACAAAAAAACACTTTGCGAATGACTTATGACGTAGGAAATACATTCAACGTGTTTATTAGGCCACAAGGACACATACAATGTTTTTTTGGGGAGAAAATTTGAATGTAAACAAAGAACAAGTTGTTTACAATGAAACTACATAGTATACCTTTAAGTATGGTGGTAGTTATGTAATGGTATGGGCAGCCATTTCATGGGACTTCTTGGGTCCAATGATTCTGAAAAATCTGTTCCCTCATGATGTCCCCATATTCCAACATGATAACGCCCCCATACACACTGCCAAAAGCATTAAAGAATAGTTCCAAGAACACGAGGATGACATCAAATGCCTTCCATGGCCTGCATAATCACCAGATCTAAACATAATTGAACCTTTATGGGAAGTTCTGGACCGCAGAGTGCAAACTAGATTTCCACCTCCTTCATCCCTCAAAGAACTGGAGACTGTCCTTCTTGGAAGGATTGAAACTGTTTGACTACAAGAGTCCCAGTGCTGTGAATTCTCCTTTCGCCTCTGTAGTCAAACTGCTGTTTCCTTTTTGAAGGTGTGGTCCACTGTCACCATATCAGTTGATCTTAAAACCTTTTCAATGTTCGCGTTACAGTTCAGAGCAATAGCAGCATTTTCAGAAATGATCAAATTAAAGACTGAGGTGAAACAATAGGCTCCTAATTGGTGAAATTGTGGACACATGGCCACTAAAACTAACCATTTGATAAATAATGAAGAAAAGACAAAGCAAATTATAACGAGCCAAACCTGCACTGTGTTAATACATTTTAAGGAAAAAATTATGAGGGAACATAGAAACGCACGTGTTTAACTACCTAATTAGGAGCCAATTGATTCACCCACCCAATTTGATCAGTTTAAAAAAAATTGTTACCTATTTGCAATATAGCCCAATATGTGAATTTTATTCTTGATGGCATGCATAGCTATTTCTGACGTGATGTGGCTTAAGAGGGTAAATAATCCCTCTAAACATGAATTATGAAAAATTAACAGTTTGTTAGAAGTTTGGGATTGCAATTGTGGTAGGAACGAAAACCAGTCTACACAGTGGTCCCTGAGGACCGAGTTTGAGTACCAATGATCTACATTATCTGGCTACAAAAAAACACCCACAGTGTAGCTAGCTAGCTAGTAGCCTAATGTTAGTTAATAAATTACCTCAACGTGTTTTAAGATTCGAAGACGAATTCTTGAACAATAGGATCTTGTGCTGTTTTGGCAGGCGCAATCTGTAGGAATCATTTTTTGTACAAAGAATTTTAGAACAGTTCGCCTAAATAAAGCGATGGATGGTGAATGGCTTCATCCATATAGGATTAAACATTTCACTGCACTGTAACAAATGATGATGGTCCCTGTCTACACTCTTTTGAGCTACAAGAGATTCAGCAATGAGCAGCCTATCAACGGTGGGAGAAGGAAGACATTTTTTTGAAGGCACGCATATTGGTCGGCTTGGTTCCGCTTACTTTGCATTTAAATAAATGAAAACGAATGGACGAAAACGTTTTAGAAACTGTTTTAGAAATGTGGTAAAAGAAAGTACCGGTTTTTGATTTAAAATGTAGTGGGTAAAAGTGAAAAGTACAAAATAAATACTCAAGTGAAAAACGTACTTAAGTACAGTAACAGAGTATTTGTACTTCGATACGTTCCACCTCTGGACATTGGTCGCGTTAAGTAAAGACTGGTATACACTATGCAATTTCTGCGACGATTTTTCAGTCCCAGACAGAATTTGCGAATCGTAGAAGAATCTTTCGTCGTGGCCAAAATCGCCTGTCTTAGATCGCTCAGTGTGACATATTCTTGGACGGCATTTTAGACTCCGACAGTTTCAGAAATTTCAGCCCAAATTCTTGCAGTGTGTCCGCCGCTACGACCACAGACTGTGGAAGTTTCATGGCCAACCAATAGGAGAACAGCAATGCATGATGCAAGAGACTGCAACTACTTTGTTTTCTATGCCATTTTGCTACCACTCTCAAACCATTTCACGTCCCAAATAAACAGCCTTAAACTAAGTTGAGAAACTCGTCACTTACAATGTAATATCCTTAATGAAAGCGAAGAAAGGAAGAATGTTTCCTTTGAAGCCCATCTCTCACTTCAGATAATTTCGCTCCAGGCCATCTTGGATGAGCAAACAACTGAATGAATGCTCGGCTAGCTGTGTGCAATTGCCAGATTCTTGAAATAATTCCCCCAAAAAACTCCTTTGTGAAGTTTTGTGAATGTGATGCAATTGGCTATCATTTAGCTATCAGAGACTCTTAAAATTTATTTAAAAGGTGCCAGAGGTTTATACACCGTCACTGCACGTAAGTTAGCTGCGAGCTAGTTTTCATTGACTTAGCTAACATGGGAAAACAAATAGCCTATCAATCACTTTGTTTAAAAAAAAATAAAAGTTTGCAGATACTTTCCGGAGGTGCATAGAGAGTTTGTGTTCATTTGAGAAGAGTTTAAATGGAAGTATTTTAGGCAGGCAACAGCAAACAGCATCGTGTAGCACTTGTTAAGTCAGACCGCAGTTTTCCCAGTTAACATTTCTGTGCTGAAATGTCAGTGAAACGCCGTCTCGAGTTCATAGAGAAACTGCCAGCATATGAAAGTATTAAACATCGTAACGTTAATGACGTGCAAAGCAGGATATTCCACTCCACGGGCACAGGGAAACGGAAGAAGCAATTAACAAAGGGAACTTTATAGAAATATTATCTTTGGACGATGATTACATTATAGTCGTTTCGACATCAAGCCCTGCCATAGGCTAGCCAACTGCCTATTGTCATGTAGAAAACATCACACACCAATTCAAATCCATCAAAGGTTGGCCGGCCTAAGCTTGAATAGACTACTGTGTTTATATAGTTTTTTTTAATTATTTTTGTGCCCACCATTGTGTAGTTATGCGTTCAATCTCAAGTTGTTGAAAGTTAGGCCATATAGCCTAGCTATAATCTCGTAGCTGTGTGCTTGCTGAGCTTTAACGTTCATTTTCCTTGCCTCTCCACTGGAGGTTAAGTAATTGCATTCCGATACGTTAGGCATTTCGCTTTCCTAAATGATACTTTCTTTCGTTGAGCGTCTCGCAACTTTGTCTGGTCATATTAGGAGCCAGATCATATGTACCGGTTTATAGACTAGCCTACTATAGATGTTGTTTGTTGTAGAGAAAAGAGACAGTGTTTGATTATTCTGTATGGGGTTAACATTGTTGTAGGAGTGTTCCTATGTGAACCATTTATTTACAGTTTGTTATAGACTGTCTGTTGGAGTGCGTATTTGATCAAATTACGCACGTGGACGTCAGATGATGGAGGCTACTGTAGCCTAATCGTAGGATATAATCTCTGAATTTATTATAGAACGCTTTGGATCTTATCGCACAGTCTGACTACAATGAAGACAATAGATTATTGTGGCTGCATCGCACAATCTGACATGCAGCAATCGTAGGACGGCAAAAATCGCACAGTGTATACCAGCCTTAACTGAAGCTAACTGAGTAGCTCACAGTGAGAATGCTCAGTGTGAGCACGGAGCGGATTTTTGAATCACTTAACATTCTGCTCTATGTGAGCGCTGAACAACTGTCAACAACCGTCTGAGTTTGGAAAAATGGCGACAAGAAATTCCATAGCTAACGACGTAGCCTACTTCCATCTCTCTGATCCAAATCCAAAAGTGCTCAGCAACGCTTTGAGTGGCTCAGAGTGATCGAAACTGAGCAACCCGTTAAGTGCGTTCTTCGCTCTGAGTGAAGCTGAGCTGCTCAGTTCGCCTACTTAATGCCCTACCTTTTTGTGCTTTCATCACAATTCATTACTTCTTTGTATCACTTCCAGGTTCTTTAGACTTACCAGAAAATAGGCTACATCACCATATTTTAACACTTTCACCTTCACTAGATCCCTTTATACCGCATTACCAGTTCATACCATTTCCACATTTAACTTTCCACCTCACACTATACCATATTACCATATTTCTATGCCATTTCCAGCAATTTATAACACTGTGAAGCAACCACACCTACAATTTCTTTAGGAATTGTTAATCTAGTTTCTTTTTATTGTAGGCTAGTTTTCAAGTTCACTCCCACTTAAGACAGGGCTGCAGGTTTGGGGCAGAACAGCTTAACATGCATTGTGGTAGTTTCTGTATCGTCTTGTATGCTGACCATAATTTTATGAACATTTTTCATCAGACTAGGTTTGTGCATGCTAGCTAGTCTATCCAAAAAAGTCAGCTAACCAAAATTGTATTTATTTCACGTTCCATTCCCCATGTTCCAATGACAAAAAATTGTGGATGTAGTCTTAAAATTTTAATCTCAAAGAGCATCAAATCGATTCATTTAGCTGTTGAAATTTCACAAAATATTCTTCCGTGGGGGGCATGCTCCCGGACCCCCCTAGACAGTTCAAGGTCCACCCACCACAGTTTCAGAAAATTCTGTGGGAAGCACTGCACTGTATATATATATATAAATTAATTGATTACTTTTTCTCCAACCCTGTCTTAGTTATTAAATTGCCAGATGAAAATAAATTGCACAGATGCTTTAAGATAAGCTAACAAAATTTAAGGGGGAAAAGCCTAGGTGCAGTGCAGCACTTAGATCTGCTTCTTGGCATGCAGAAACAGATCTCTGATAATTGTACAGATGGATTCAACACAAGGCAAACACATCCTGATTTAGAGAACCATTCATGTGAGTAAAAGCGCTGAAGGTCACAGGCAATGTACAATATTAACCAATGATGGAGAGCCTCCTCTCTCCTATACAGACATTGACAACTACCAAGAGGGAAAATTTGCCAGGATCAAAAAGCATATTAATGACTATTAAAGATATCAGTGCAACATGACTCCTCTGGTTTCATTTTCCCAAATCCTTGGTTAGGTATTCTGGGAATAGGTGCTTTCGGTCTCATCTACTTTGATCCACTTGTAATTCAAACAGTAATAATAAAGATTAAACGGCACCATGGAACACATGCGAGATGAAAGAGCATTCAAATTAGATTGGTGGCAAGAGAAACCTGAAACAACTCCTGAGGATGCCACATTGCATGCACACCCATGATGGTTAATGGGCTAAAGAAATGCACCTTGCAAGGCTCAGTAAACAGCTTCAAAACATGTTTGTGTTCAAAACAAACCCTGAGCGATTTGAATTAATTAACTTTGCATAAACAGGAAGTGTCTTTCTCAAATACTTAAATTTCCTTGACACGTCTTTCATCCTGTACTTATTTATAATTGACAGCAATGTGAAATTATACCACGTGAAAACACTGCTATTTAAATGTTGCCATTGTGATGAAAAGACATCAATTAGTCTGGGATCCATTCTAAGGCTCAATTGTAAAATCAGATGGTGTGATAACTAATATATCATATGTGTGATACTGCCTACACAGAGAATGAGGAGAACCCACAACAATAAAAAAATAACATGCTTCATTATTCTCACTATAATGAAAGGAAGACTTCTTTGAAATGACTGATTCCTATAATTTTCTCCTTTTTCTTTTTGGAATTCCAAATTCTCAAGTCACCAGAGTGACGCCTGCACCCATGCCAGGAGCATTTCTGCTGAAGTGCATGTACTTATCTGATGTACAAATGCCAGTCTGTTTCTTCTGCACTGTAAGCCATACAGTACTCCAGGACAGCAGGCACCTGTCGGAGGATGGAAATATCTTTCACTGATGATAAATTTAGTCTGTGGGAACCTGGTGGGGTGTTGGGAGGTAATGCAAGGTACCCAGGGGATCTGGAGCCCACCCAATTTTGAGTGAATGGGAGAAAGCCAAGTTTGTCCCATTGCTGCAGACTGCTGTTTGTAGGTGGCTAATAATATATTCTAGGCTGAAACTTATTGTAATGTCTGGGCAATAGGTCCCAGCTTGTGCTATTAGCCAGCATTTATAACATTATGTGAGTCACTCAGTAGCCTGCAATAAGCCTGTGAAAGTATAGTGACTGGATATGACTATCTGGACATATCAGGACATGTTTATCTGCACTGCTGCCCATACGTGTACAGAAAAGGCTTCACCCTGTATTAGGCTTCTTTCTAAGCTTAACAATGGTTTTTATTTGTCTTTAAATATTCTCTCTTTGTCTGACAGCCTCCAATAAGACAAAGATAAAGTATAACAAACTATTGTAATTGAAGTCCAAATTAGACATAATCCACATCATTCATTTGAGACAGTAGTGTCAATTGTTTTCACTACCAGACGGATTGACATGAATGGCTATAATTTAGAAAACATGTTTCTCGCACTAAATGTTTTTCTGCCAAGAATCCAGGCGGTTATTTACACCCACTTTTCAGCATGCTTAGAGGCCATCTCAATGTCACATATTAATCAACCTGGCAAATGAATGGCAGACTGCAGTTTTCCAGCACAGAGCGGGGTCGACGTAGCGCAAGAAGTACAGCGTGCACGGAGGAGTGGGAGTTAGTCATGTCACTCCCTTTAAGTCTCCGCTTTAAAGTTATGCCAACAGCCTTCTTCAGCCTCTTTACCCTCTCAGGTCACTCTCCTAGGAATTGGCCGTGCTACAAACATTTGTGTATTTTCTATGTTGTCTCTGAGAAAAGTAAACAACTAAACCTTAAGTTTAGTCGCAACCTCCTGATAGACAATGCCTGGACTCAATCAATGTTTGGCCTTAAGTTTTGCTTACTAGACTTTTTTCTTCACAAACACATTGTTAGTTTGGCAGATCACATATCCAAGAGCTGGAAAATGAGTGGTAAAATGTGATTATTTAAATAGGTGTAGTTTCATAGTTTCTTGCTTGTCTGGGGCACCTCAGTGGTTCAGTGCCTTGGACTGGAAAGACAGCTGCTACACACAGCACATAAAATTGTGCTGTCGGTCAATATAGATAATTATGGGGACCTTCAGGCATTCTAACATAAAAATACATTATATAGATACATATCTCATCTTCATGTACTTTTTTAAATGTACCCATATTTTATCCCCATTTGGAATAGGTGGTTTATGTCTGTTCATAATAACTTTATTGTAAATGGACGTAAGCAGGATATGCATGTACGTGATTATAAATAACCATATCTGAAGTTATAATCACATAATAAACTAGACCATGTTTTAATAAAATGTGTATCTAAAGGCATAATTGTAGCTTTTAATGTTATAAAACCTCTACAGATATTCTATAGACAGATTAAATGCACTTCATGCTCATTAGGTCATCCAAAGGTAAATAGCTTGCAACATGTGTGAACCATTCATCTTTGTAATCTCATTTCCAAATCCTCTTTTATAGATTTCCTGAAGAGAAAAAAAATACCAGTGCATGAGTCGGGAGGGTGTTCAACAATCTGTTGCTTATCTTTTTATTATGTGGAGCTTCTCAGAAAATGTATTTTATGATTCAGAAAAGAAAAGGCACCTTATGCTTTTTTACAGTCACATGGAGTTAAACCTATATTGGAATGTGTATACTCTGACTTTCTGCAGATTTTCTGTGTGGTCTTAACTAGGAAAGAGACAATGTTTTTTATTATTTCCTTTCTATTCATACTTAGAAGATTACTTCATCTTATTGCATTAAATGTTTTTGGAATGTTCTACATAATTAAAATGTACTTTCATTATTTGTGTGAATATAAGATGAGACAGGACTTGCCTTGAAACCAAATATTGCACTGCATGCATGCATGTGGATGCCCATCACCATCTCTCTTTCTCTTATCACTCAACAGCTTTTGAGAGACCTAAGTAGGAAATGGCAACATGCTCTAACAGTATCTGTCCATTGCAGGATACACACGCAGGGTGTATGGGAAGGCATAAGTAAGACCTCACATCAATCTTTCAGTCACTTCCCCTTCGCTGATAAGAGAAATTCCAAGTGCGAGATGAGGCTCGTCGTTCATCTTAATACCAAGGAGGAACTTTCATCAGTTGGTCACATATCAACTCTGGGAGGGGAATGTTGTTCGTTACTCATAAAGTATATTTTAACCATGTTAAGAGAGACCTGTTTCCCAGATGCATTCCTCTATGGCAACACATAGTATTAACTAATAACACTAAGTGGTGTATAATACATAGGCTGTATTCTGATGATGCTTGTCTGTTTAGATAATTCTTCATTATAAATTTATTTGAATATCTACAATCCTCAACATGTCTATATACTACAATGTGTTATTATAAATGATTACTTGTTTTATTGTATTTATTTCTATATTTTTTGGTTAGGAGTAATATTAGCATGTGGTAACCTGTAACTATAAGTTACCTTAACATAAATTACCTCTCCAACCTTTCCTATGATTCCTGTTAAAATAAATGAAACTTTTCTTATAAAAGACTAATTTAATTTAAGAAGGAATATACAGTGAGCAATCTAGGAATGTCTACATTGAACAAAGATTGCATCGGTATGCTTTCAAAGTGATAATAAAGGAGGATTAAGGTTTGTTTTACCCTATGTGTAAATCAAAGGTGGATGGAAATACACTAGTGTTGCATACTACAGTAGATTTTTGAGGAATTTGTACTTTTTGAGTATTCTCTTTAGTATAGTAAATTCTGAAGTAAAATGTATTTTTTCTTACTCCGCTTACAATTTTACTGTTTTCCAATCTTTTCTGTTGCATTTTCTCGTTCTGGTTCATAGATCAGGGCTTTGTTCTGAGCTCAATTGTGCACAGATTGTCTGGAAAATTCCGCTTTGTGGAGATGCAAAACTTTTCAATTAATAGAAATGAATACTTTATACTTAAAAATATATAACTAAAACTAATAACTTGTTGTTTTTGTTGCAATGAAGCAGAATTCATATAGACTGAGGATGTGCTTATGCCAAAAAGGTGTGCAATAGTGCTATATCAAGCACCAGTAGCGAGTCACCACAACCCAAGTCTAATCCATATGACTCTCTTCTTGGCTTTTCCTAAGCATATGTATTGAACATTCTGTAATAATTTGAATATCAATATTGCATAAGGAAATAAAGTTAAAAGACTAGGCTACTTACTTAAAGGAGCTATATGTAACACATTTACTGTACTAAATCATAAAATGACCATGATATGTCATCAGAGATTAAGGAAACATGCTAAATCGAAATACTGGCTTCTCCGACAACAATGCTACAGCCAGTATGTTCTCCTTTGAAATTGCCATTCCGGGTCGGAACGTCTGTATTTGTTTTGGCCTGTGTGATTCACTATTCGCCGAGTTGACTCCGCCCACTGCCCATTACGAACAACCAGATGTACTCCGGCACTCCGACAGCCAATTTACGAATGCCTAAGCTAAGTTCAACATCGTTTTCATTTAGCTAGCTAAAGATTTAAATATATATGTATATAGTTACTAGCTAAACATACCACGTTAGCGTTAGCTAACATAACGTTAGCTTCTATCTGTGTGACCGTAAACATAGCCAGCCATGCATCTAGCTAATATTGGGGGGAAAAAATCCACATGAGCTGGTTTATAATTTGCCAACAATAAATAAATTGCAAACGTATACATTAGCTGATCAACTTAGTGTAGGACTCGTCGTCGCTTGTCATTGTCAAAATGTTGCGCTCGGCTCGTCTTGCGCTCGTGTTCGTTGAGTGTCATCAACCTGGCAACCCGCGTGAGCTTCGAGTCTGGGGAGGAGGGGGTGGGCGGAGACAACTTTCTCCAATATTGTGAATTTGGACTGCAGTACCCATTTTAAATACTCGGTGTCAATGTTACATATAGCTCCTTTAACTAGGCTACTGTAGCTATCTTCTTCTTTTTTTTTTTTTTACTGTAGCTATCTAAGTTTTTTAAAATTAATTTTAGCTAGGCATATCGATCATCTACTGATATACAAACCATTAGTAGGTCTACCGTGTACAATAACCCATTAAAAACACTTACCGTAATACATAAAAAAATATAAAAAAGACCTTAATTTATTTGTAATTCATGGTAAAAGGAAAATGACTGAATCTCCAAAAGAATGCCAAATGAACTGCCCTGCAGAATGAAGCTGTCTTGGGTCCCACCAGTCTACCGGGTTGAGCAATACATTTCGCATTACATATGAGCTGCACATTGATGTGATAGCCCTTTCTATTCATATACACAAATGTACCATCGGATGGAGCCTTGATGCATAAGCTATGTGTGTCCAGTACAGTCTTTGGCATGATAACATTGGGCAGGTTGTTAATTCCATTCACCACTCAAGCCAAGAAAAATGCGCAATCCTAAAGATGCGTTCTCTCCAGAGGACGCCGTGCGGCAACTCCTCCAACAGCACAAGATCAGCCATTGCAATGCTGACTACAGACCTGTAAGCCATTTCATAACAAATTTCATTCGTTGGTTAAATGTATTTTAATTAACATATTTAACGTCATATAACAATAAAAATAGTACTGGGAGCATTAATTACATTATGGGTTTAATTAAATAAATTGATAACCTACAATTGATTAATTGGCATAATCTAAATAATAATCTACTTGCTTTTTACGATTGTAATTATTATGTTGGTCATGGTTTTGATGCCTTTTTTCCATGCGGTCGTTTTCCTCAGTAGCCACGCGAGGGCGCTGCCCTTTTAGTGGATGTTTGCTCCACCCTGTCTTGATTGCGGAGCTTCTGTCAGCATCCACACCTGTGCGTGGTTACCTGGGAGTTATTTAAGCCCACAGTTTTCCTCCGTGCTGGGCTTCGATATTATTTTGTATTATTTTGCACTGTTTGGTGTGTGGTATTATTTTGCCCTCTGTTTGCCTTAGCCGGTATTGTTAGGTCTAGGTATTTTAGGAGATCATTTTTGCTCCCTTTTGTGTTATTGGAGTTTTGCGGGACTTGCCTTTGTGCATTGAGCTTTAAGGTTTAATTCCTTTTTTCATGCTCGTTTCAGTCTCCGCTTCCAGGTCCTTCCTTTTTCTCGTTGCCTAAGACCTGTTGCCTTTTCTGTCTCTCCCTCCTCTCTCTGTCTGCTTTCTTTCATGAAAGCGAGAGGAGTCTTGGTTTGTTGTGGGGATATTTATATAGTCCTATTTGTTTTTTTTTTGTTTTTTTTCTTTATTTTGCACTTAAAAAATATACAAATACATTTTTAAAAAAAATAAGTGCAAGGATGACACAGAAAGTCCACAGACTTATTTCCACGGTGGTCCTTATAAATAAAAAATAAGGCGAACTATACAACACTATTGCACGGAGGTAGACAATGAAGATAGGCCAATAACCTATAAATAATTATGTTGTTTAGGAAAAGATATCAAAGGTAAAGCTTAACTAGTCGCGATTGTCAAGCAAAAAACGCCTGACATCTCGTTTGAAACATGAGACAGTTGTCGACCCTTGAACCGTCCTAGGCAGCGAGTTCCACAGTCTGCAGGCCGTATAATGAAAACCCCTCCTCACATACGAACCCCCTTTGGGTTCACATACGGAGAGGGGGCCTGAACGTAGCTCACGACCGTGGACCTGGCTGCGCAGGACGATGCAAGAGGCCAAGTAACTAGGAGCCGTGCCATTCATAATTCGGAACACATGTCCAAGTTTCAAGTACGAGACCCTCCGCTCCACAGGGAGCCATCCCATTCTTTTGAAGTGGGATGGCTCGATGTGTGCATGGGGTCCCAAATCCAGAACTAACCGAATTGTCTTGTTCTGGCTCGTTTGTAGCATATGTTTGCTCTTGACAGTCAGGCCACTGTACCAATATGTACTGGCATAGTCATATTGACATTGGATCATACAGTTTGCCAGAAGCTTCCTAGTCTAAAAATTTAGAAATTTCTTTTTTCGGTACAGGAATTTTACACGTCCATTTACCTTCTTTATTACCTTCAAGGCCATACTCTCCCCCGACAGTGTTTGATCCATATCAGCACCCAGATATTTAACACAGTCCCTGGAGGCAACGCCGGTGCCACTGCAAGTGATCTCCAGTCGAGAGCATTGCCTCAGTTTGTGGGCTGAGCCGAATAATATAGATTTGGTCTTACCCAAGTGTAGCGACAGCTTGTTGTCAACCAACCACTTGCTGAGGTTTTCAAGCTCCCGACTGAGGGCCTGCTGTATTTCACCAACATCGTCTCCAGAGACCAGTAGGGCCGAGTCATCCGCATATAGTAATATGCATTTGCATTTGACAGCTGATACCATATCATTCACATATAACGAGAATAACAGAGGACCAAGTATACTGCCCTGGGGCACTCCACAAGCAATATCATTGGACGAGGATGTAGCACCATGTATATTCACGACCTGAGTCCTCCCATTCAGATATGAGCTGAACCACCCCACTGACTCACCAGTCATCCCACAGGCCTTCAGCTTCTCAAGCAGAATCTGGTGGTCGACCGTATCGAACG
This sequence comes from Synaphobranchus kaupii, assembly GCA_029718625.1. Taxonomy (NCBI): domain Eukaryota; kingdom Metazoa; phylum Chordata; class Actinopteri; order Anguilliformes; family Synaphobranchidae; genus Synaphobranchus; species Synaphobranchus kaupii. The sequence goes on along the minus strand of CM056382.1, from coordinate 31,806,112 downwards.
CTTTTTGTAGGTCGATCAGGACCATCCCAGTTCGCTTGCCTGCGCCCTGTTGGGATCTGATGTAGTCGGTGAGGTGGATCAAACTCGGCCGAATTGTCCGGAAGGTCTCGGTAGTTTATCCACGAGTGTTGATACCACAGAGGTAAAAAAGTCGTTAAATTTCTGTGTTTTTCCATAACATTTATAATTGTCCCGTTGACTTCTATTGTAGCCCAGTGAGAGCCTACAGGAAATCTGTAGCGAACTCAATACTGGACCGATCAGCGAAAAAATGGACTCAATGTGTCAGGTTCATGGAAGACAGACCGCAAATAGGGTCCAAGGTCCAAAATAGCGAACTTACCCTTTAAGCTTAATGAATCCCCTTGCTGCGTTTGGTCCCTCTAACCGCACATGTCACGTCCCCTTTACAATGTTTGCATTGTGCACTTCAAATGCTACATTTAGTCTTGTGAATTTAACCCCATGTTGGCCCCCTTGTGGTAGTCGTCGACGTCCCAATTACAGTATTCATGTTTCTTTGAAATTATAAACGACACCTTTAACAAAACCTAAAAAATTCAGACACAGGATTGTTTAAAGGGTAAGTAAACCCTAAAACCTAGCTGATTACTCATATATTTGGAAATATCCAGCTTCAAGAGATTGATCCTGTGAGATTGCTGGGTCGGAGGACCAGACGCGACCGTAAGCGGATCACAAAGTATTCCAAGGGTGGAGCACCACTAAAGGGGACAGGAATAGAACTCCGCAAATGGAGCAGAGAAAAATAACAAAATGGGAAAATAACTCCCGGCGTACAGCCAAAGAATAGCAACCCAGAAAAGTGGGCGAAAAGCTTGCAGACTCGAGCAGGAAATAGGAGAAAAGGAAAGGCCTCTAGCTCAATAAATGAATGAGCAAAAATAAAGTGGCGAGAATGAGAAAAGGTAACAAAGGTAACTGCCTCAGAGAGGACAGGAAAAAAACCAAGGCAAGGAACAGAAAGTGCAAACGAGAAAAACAAACTCCTAATAAGGGATAATTAAACGCGCACCTACAGGCAAGTCCTGCGTTACTTTTAAGCAAAGCTTAAAAGCAAAGTGTTCGGCTGCACCTGGCTTAACGTGGCTAAGTAAGACACAAAAGCAAAGAACCAGTCGCTGCGCTTAAATAACTAGCCGATGCTAGCACAGGTGAAATGAATGAGTGAGGGTAGGCGGAAAAACACGGCAGGGGCACCGTCCCACAGACCCGAAAGGAAACGTCTGCAGAACGGAAATGGCGAGCTGCAAAACCATGACAGATCCTGTTGCAAATTGTGACATTTTATCGCAATGCGTAGCATAATATACGAAGAGTAGTGTATTTCAGCTAACTAGTGACACGGTGGTGAAACGTAGGCTATTGCAGTTGTAATTTACTATTGGCTGTTGTACAGTATATGTGACGTGCCAGTAAATGTGATGTCACACCAACTGGGTGCATCTGGCTATGCCCTTCCACCTTACGCTATATATTCATTTTTACAACACACATTCTCTCTGGGAGATAGCTTGGTGCAGTGACCACAGGTGCACCTGTTGAAAAAGAAAGTTCTGCTTGCATGTACTTAATGTTAGCATAGGTGTCATCCCATACAGTTTGCCCGTATGAAATATGGGTTTTCCACCTTTTCGAAGGCATACGGGCGTATAAGGTTATGATACAGGAAATCTAGTCTAATACATAATTAATTAAATCGCAGCAATCACATTTTCTTTCTCCCTCTCTGCGCTATTCTCTTGATTTCTGAGGCCGTGGGAAAAGCAAGTAGCAGGACTGCTCTAAAAATGCACTTTATGACAATGAACCACAAAGACACAGTAGCCCACAAGATACCTAACAACAATCTAATGTCAGTTAAATGGGTATGACTGGACAATATTCATGTTTATGCAGTTTTCACCAAAATTAGATAATGTTCTGTGACGTATTAATGTGGCTATATGACTCAATTTAGCAAAGTTACTACAAGTTTCATTATAAATTAAATCATATCTAACTTAGCAGTCTTTAATAACGTTAACTGAAACATGAAAAAAAAAACTAGGGCGTGGCTTGATAACTTGAGCCCAACTTGAGCCCCTCATGGAGGAAGACATTATTTAAATGAATGTTGTTAAAAGCTGATGAAAAATTGCAACTTTGTAGATAGATAAATAGATATAATACTTTATTATCCCAAAGCAGAAATGTTTCTAGCAGCATATAGCATTCACATTTACAAACAGGCTATGCTGAACAGTGCAGGTGGCCATAAACATGCTAACTTTTAAACTATAGCTTAGATTTTAATTGTGACACGCAGAAATGTATTTGTTGTTTGGGATTTATTATACCACACATTCATAATGAGAGTCAAGGATCAGAGGGTGGGAGTAATAGCATCCCAGCCTGAGAATAAAATTGGTCAAGCAGAGGAGGAGATGACATGAGCAGTGGCAGGGAAACCCCCCACCCCTTTTCCAAGTTAATTCACACACGCACACGCACACACACACACACAATATATTGTAGCTGTGTAGATAGCCAGGTATGTACTGTAGATTAAATCTTATTCAATTATACATAGGCTTTAGTTGGATTGCACCTATCCATATCTGGAAAGCTTGCTGCTGCAGAAATGTAAGGGTACAGTGATTGATAAGTTGGAAGGGAGAAATACATGGCATTGCAGTCTATATAGCTTTACCAATATGTGGAATATGTATGCCACGCACTTCACAATTAAAATTGTGCCTATTTAACATACGTAACTTGTATTGTCATTTTTTTCTGCAGTTTCTTTTTCATTTTTTCAGATTACTGGCAAAACTACAGGTATCACTAAAGCAATGGTGTAAACCTAAAAAGATTCTGTAAATAGTGAATAGCGAACTGAGATAATAAATAAAAAAAACCCTTCACAAAATGTTCTGGCTGTATAGGTGGGGGAAAGGGCATCCCGGGCCTCTCACCTGCAAATGAGAGGAGGGGGGATATCATTGGGAAAGTGGCCCTGGAAGACAGCAACAGCGACTTGCCCCCACCTGCATGTTTTTCCACTTACATTGGAGGCATCAATGATTCTCTGATGCCGAGGTGCGGTGTTTGAAAGCGTACGCAAAGTCAAGAGCTGTTGTGAGATTTCATCATACCGTAGCGTACACCCACGTTTATTTTGATAAATCCGGTTAATTTGCGTAAAAAAGGTTGCACACTTCACAATCAGATTTGAATGTATGCATAAATGATAAATGTGGCCCAAAGACTTTCATGAATTCCCACTATCAAACCAGTTTAAACTTACAGTATATGATCTATTTAATGTTTATTCACAATTGCTTCACATACTGAATCAATTGTTGCACTTTGTAGTCTTGGTATAATCCTGGTAATTTTTTGAAAAACATCGCTCTGCATGGGATGGGTCCATGTCCTGTGGAGCTTGAACAAATTTCCTCTTTGTCATTCATCTCTATTTTCAGCAGCTTGTCACTGGTCCACGGTCCCCATTTTGGAATTGGGAGTGTTCTATTGGGTCATTGCCTCAAACACTTCTCACACTTCACCATTATGCAGCATCAGAGGCAGACAATGACGTTAGACAATGGGTGCGCTCCAAAAACCCGACCGGCACATGCAGAGTTTTTGCCAAATAGGCGTGGTTTCCAATCCGTTTAAAAATGGCTCACGAACCGCACACGCCGCCTGTGCCTCTCTGAACTCACGACAGCTCGAAAAGATAATATTCTTCAAGTGCAACGAAGCTCAAGAAACAATGGAGGCTGTCGCAAATCACGTGACTGCTACCGCCGGCTGACAGATTCCACTCCGTTTAAGCACTTTTCTCCACCCTTGCCGCTATGTAATACGCAGCATGCCCGCACATCCAAATGGAACCTACCACTCGTTGGCTGCTCCTCAACTGATCAGCCCACTGAAAGTCTGTACGGCCAATAAAATGAAAGTGAAAACCTTTGTTGATTGGTTGTGTGAATGTAGATATGCCACCCACCCAGTTCTGCCAACCCTCAGCCAGGAGAGCGCATCACGCCCACCCTGTATCATAAGTCAAGTATACCTCTAATCAGATGTCTACATCACTCAACCTTCTTTCACTGAGTTTTACTGTTGGCCCAAGTTTGTTTGGTTCTGACAACCTAGTTTGAGCAACTGTGACTAAGGTATGTCTGAACCCAAAACAAGTTTGACTGACTCTGGCAAAACTATTACTGACAAATGGCAACATTCCAAGAGTGTGACAGCTTTGACACTGACAGCTGTAGATGTCCTCAAATGGACACCGTGCAATGCTGTGCAATACTGTTCTACTGCCAGAACACAGTGTTTTTTTGAGTAGGCCAGTTGAAATTTCAGAAAGTGCAATTTCTACAGTTTGACCTTACCAAACACATTAAGTTTCACTTTACTGATGTCTGTGTGTAATCCATGAATAATAACAGGGCTGAAATGAATGAAGATGCCTTTAAACAAGATGGGGGAATGAAGGGGATAAGTCACACTAATGTGGTTTCAGGGATTTTGTACATAGAACATCATTTACCAGCAACTCAGTCTGACATAAATACAATTAATGGAGGCTGATGTTTTTATTATCATTTATCCTGACAGACAGCTGTTTCAATCCACTAAGAAATTTGGTGTTATTCTCTCATCTCATGTTTGGCTGCAACTCCATGCTCCAGTTCTTGAACAGAATTGTCATACTGTGTATACAGTGCACTCCAAAAGTGTTTGGACAGTGACACATTTTTTGTTGTTTACTCCAGCACATTGACTACCTGAAAATAAGCTATCATGAGTCTTTTGATGTTGTTGGGTCACAGACATCAGGAAGTCATGGCATGCAAAGTATATGCAACCAAATATTAAATACAATGGCTTTATTTAAGTTTATGTTAATTTGTCCAATTACTTTTGGTGCCCTAAAATGGGGGGGGGGGGGGGGGGGGGGGGGCGCTATGTGTAAAAATGGCTACAATTACTACACGGTTCTCCCGATATGGATGTAAAAGCTCTAAAATTAATGCTGAACGTCTTTAACCTCATAGTCACTGTCATTTCATATCCAACGTGCTGGAGTACAGAGCCAAAACAACAAAAGAATGTGTCACTGTCCTAACACTTTTGGAGTGCACCGTAGCTAGAAAGCAGTGTCTGGTAGTTGGACTCAATGTTCACATTAAGATTGGACAGAATTTTTTTAAATTCAGTCTTGAGTTTGTCTTGAGAAATATTACTGCTTAACATGAGTGCATATTTTCATTATTTTTGTTTAACCATTCTCCATTTTAATATTTCAGGCATTTAGCAGACACTATCCAGAACAACAATTGCTTACATTTGTTTACATACAATCCATTTATACATTAGGACATTTACTGGAGAAATTCATGTTAAGTGCCTTGCCCAAGGGTGCAATGCAAGTACCCGAACTGGACCCGAAATGCTTGTTGTCATCTGAGGGTGTACATGAATGGAATTTGCAGAACTCAGACCACAACATAATATGTGTTATGTCATATATAAAATAAGGTGCCTTGTATTATTACAGGTGTCATTGTTTTAAAAGCCAATGCATGTACCCCATACCCATCCATTGAAGTCCACATTACTCTCCACAACAGGAAGTTGGTGCTACACATGACAACCTCGGTTGCTCTGTCGTGTGGTCTTATTAGTGACACCCAAAACCTCACAGCTGTCTGAACAAATGATCATGAGGCCACTTTTTGCAGCGTTTTCCAAATGCCGCCATGAGGGTGATCAAGAGGGCAAGAGTTCAGGAGGAAAAGGAAAGTATTCTTTAGGAACACATCTCAGGAATAGAGATGCATTACCCATTACACCTGTCTTGGCAGCTATCCTGTTTTTCTGTGCTATTCTCAGTGGGGGAAGAAGGTCATTAGGATCTTGCCTGCAGGTGTGTGGAATGAAACAAATGTAACTGAAAGTTATAAAATATTTAAGGTATAAGGTATCTTTCAGGCCGAAACTTACTCTTTTATTTTGGCCTGCTCATTCTTTCTTTTTTGGTGTTATTCCTCCACAACGTTTGATTCCAACTCTACACTTCACAAAAATATGGCACGTTTATTTGTCATCTGTACATGTGTAAAATATGTTCTGTTCCTTAGATTCAAGGGCACGCCTAAACCAAATCATTTAGGCCTGATCCTGGCTTGAGATATGTGTACTTAACTGCACTAAAAGTAAAATGTGCTTTCTCCCCATATGTGCATCATGTGTCTGGCTCCTTAAGTGGGGATATGATAGATGTGCGGTGGAGGGGTGGAGTATTATTGAAAAGAATGTGTCCCATGGAATCCAGAGTTACACAAATCCTGGCTATAAGACTTGCACCCTTTTATCACATTTTATGGCCATTTCAAGTGAATAATATGAAGCCAATGTTTAAATATTTGAATGTCACCACATTGTAGCCCATGAATTGTAAATGTTGTGTACCTCTGTCATTAACACAAAGAACCCAGCAGCACATTCCCATATATTTTTTTTAAATGGATAAGACCACCCATACTTAAGCCCGACCCAAAGAGTTCTAGAATGAACCAGGCATGTGCTTTTTTATACAGATATATAATAATTTATTGGTTATTGCATATTCTGCCAACATCTGCATGATCATCCTGCACATCTGAAGATTGTTAAATGGGAATATTTTAAAATACATAATATATCAGCAAACGGAATAGCTCAGACTGAGGTTCTCAAAATGTTTACTCCTCTCTCTGTGATTAACAAACGTGACAATTTTCAGAAATATCGGTGACCGTTGGAAGCGACCTCAAGCATTAGAGATCTGTTTGTTCAAGTCAGATATATGTTCAGTTCAGTAAAGTTCAGTTGAATTAAAATCAATGTAATCACTACAAAGACAACACTGTTCACTTCAAGCTGAAAATCGCACCACTAGCCACACAAATTTGGAGCTGGAAAGCTTCTATTTATTCTATTTCCAGCAAATGTGGCTGACTTTATTTTTGTTCCCATATGCTAGATGCCCAGATGAAAAATCAGCTTGTAAGATGTATCTAAATGTGTGCTTGGATCTGTTGTTTCTTACAAGCTGCATTTTCACTTAGGGATTTGGAAAACTGAGATATGGAAACAAAGTGCCTTTAAATTCATACGCTGCCATCATTTTATAATTATATTCGCCCATGCCTTTTAGCACTGAATAATGGACTTTATGGAAAAAGGAAATAACATGGGCACTGTGGGCAAATTTACGTTTCCCATCAGAACAAGCTCATTTAAATATATTCAGTGCAACTCAGGATCGACCACCCAATTCAGAGTTAAAAGGGAGCATGTCTCAAATGTATATCTGATGGGCTTAAGTCCAACATAACTGAGAGTGCGAAAAAGCACTTAAGTTCCTCAAGTCCGGATGGGTCCCTTAGAGAATTACAGCTATTGCTCAATGTCAGTGTTGCCCACTTTCCGAGCCCTGATAAACCTAGCCCTCCCTAACAGTGCAACCCTTGCCCTTCCAAGTTCAAACAGTCAATTATCTGTATTATTACCCTCCAGAATTTCCTTAAATCTTAATTGCAGCAAGGGTAGTATACTACTTAGCTTGTGAACTAAAACAACTTTTTTTTGTAAGAATCTTTTAATATTTTCTATAGATTTTTTGTTAAAGCATCAATCAAATCCATTTTTAAATGTATTTATTTAAATGATTTCACTAGTTTATCCAGTCATTTCAGTTAATTCAGAAATTAGTTATTTCTGGTCTTTCAATTTGTCTACTGATTTGTTCATTCGCGATTGACTTCACCAGTTCTTTCAGTTAACAATCTGATCATTGACTGACTGCTGTCTCTTTGCTGAATGTAAACATTCTCAAATTAACAATCTTTTAAATAAATGCAGCCCATTTCCCTCAACTGTATCTATCTTTCTCATAACTGTTTCATTAGAAATATGCAAAGACAACCCACCCAATAAAAGTAACAGGACAATAGAGTGGAGCCAAATAAAGAAACTTTCCATGAAGGTGATGAAGTTAATTTTTTTTACCCATACCATAAAGAAAAGAAGGTATAATTCAGGAACCACTCAACACCACCATGTTTGCACTGCATTCACACGGCAAAGAAAAGAGAAACATAAGATAGCACCTATTCGGTGTAAAAGTGCTTTTTATGAACTCAATACATTGTAATGCTTACAGTGCCCATCGGAATTGTTGGCAACCTCAATTAAAATGAGCAGAAAGTGCAGGATTAAATTCCATTTATTGTTTATCAAATGTTTAGAAAATTATATTGCTTAATTGTGATACAATTTATCAGAGGAAAAACATGTGTGTCACAATTATTGTCATCCCTGTATTTAGTACTTTGTGCACCCTCCCTTTACCAAGGTTTTGGTCAGGGACTGGCATATCCATTGCAAAACCTTCATTCTGTTGTCAATGAACCATTTTTGTGTATATTTGAGCTTTGGATCATTATCCTGCTGGAAGATCCAACCACCACCCAATTTTAGCCTTCTGGCAGCGGCAGCCAGATTTTGGTCTAAAATCTCCTGGTATTTGATGGAGTCTATAATGATAAGGTTCCCAGGGCCTTTGGAGGAAAAAGAGCCCCACAACATCACAGATCCACCAGCATACTTCACAGTGGTGATAAGGCACTTTTCTGCATAACTATGCCTCTCATTACGCTAAACTCACCTTTGGTATTTATTGCCAAGAAGCTCAATTTTCCTTTCGTCTGACCATAGCACCCATTTCCAATCTAAATTTGGGTAACATTTAAAAAACTCCAGCGCACCTACGTACATTTGTGGTATGATGACAGCAGAGGCTTTCTACTGGCAAGCCTTCTAAATAGCTTGTTGGTGACCCCAGGATGCAACCAACTTCTGCAATTCTCCAATTGTGATCCTTTGAGAAATTATTGCCCCTCAAACCATCCTCCTCACTGGGTGTGGGGGCAAACTACACTTGCATCCACTTCTAGGCAGGTTCATCACAGCTCCATTTGCTTTAAACTTCTTAATTATTGCCCGAATGGTGGAAATAGGTTGTTTCAGACAATATTTTTCTATAGCCATTGCAATAGAAAGGTCAACAACCTTTTTTCTCATTTGATGTGTGTGTTCTCTGATCTTCCCCATGTTGATGGATGACTAAGGCTGAATCCCATTCTATCCCATTCCATTCACTTGCAGACTTGTGGACTCAAAGCATGTGTTCTCGTCAAGTACATGAGTGCATAGGCTGAACTATTGTGAGAACAGCGTTTTTGTCAAGTACTCTTGAGGACTTCACACCCTCTACCGACCCTTTTTGCAAGTCCGCATCAATGCAGACTTACCTGGCCCCGGAAATACGGCATTAAAGTTTGCAAGTCCATAAGGGCTCAATTTGGGATTCAGCCTAAGGGTTTTGGCCTGTGTGTCACCTCATATTTATACCCCAGTGAAACAGGAAGTTGAGAATAACCGCAAAAAGATGCAGGTGTGCTTAAAAAATAAATATGAATGTGAATATACTTCGATAAAGTTTTGTTTTATTTATAGCAATTAGTGTTATTTTCTTTTTAGGAAGGATTTTTTTTTCTTTGAATAAGTTTCCCTAAATCAAAGTGGGAAAAAATCCTAAATATTCTCATATTTCGAGTATAAGGTCATGCGGATAAATAAATAGCCTTTTTTGCTCATATTTATGGGTTGCCAATAATTGGGTTTCCAATATTTCTGGTGGTGGGCGCTGTAAATGTGTTACTTAAATGACAAGGAACCTTTCAAGGTTTGATTAAAAGCCTAACATTAGATACAGATTCGATATCTTTCGGACCATTTATGTATAACTTTGAAATAAAAGTGCATGCAGTTGTTCACTCAATTAAGTCATTGCTAAATTATCCATGGAACTTGTGAGGAAAAAAGTAAAACTTGCTTTTCTAAATTTGGGGGCAAAATATGGATGAATACAGGCAATAGTCTTATACCACAGCAAATTCCAGCACTTACCTTACTTACCTTCTTCGTACAGTGCTATTCATTTGTAAATTAATTAATTTACATTTAATGTAGGCCTAGGAAGTTAGGATGACTTTCTATTGCTGAAATAAATGATTCTGACAGTGTTGACCTTTACAAATGTAACACTCCAGAACAAAAGTATATATATTCTATTCCCTTTTAACCAAATTCTCATATGTTACGATCCATGGTGATTTATTTGCTTACAGAATGTATTTGGAAAATATTAGAAGCAAAGACAATGAACCACAAAGATACTGTCGTGCAGAATGCTGGATTTCAGGAACAAAGGATCCACTTGGTGTCATAGTAATAGGCCTTATCCAACTGCTGTGAATGCTGGCCTTGCTGGTTTCTGAGTTGAAGTGAGTGGATCAATAGGGTACGGCACCTTTGAGAGGCCCCAGGTCGTGTCCTGGGACTCTACTGTGTGTTGAGGCCCCCTTGTTTGGCTGGTCTGCAGGGATTTGTACTTTTATTATTCTACAGTACACACAGAAAAGGAAGCCATGCCCAGCTGTGTAGCTTTTGTATATTTGCACACTGTGTGCATTTAACCCGCCACAAATTATCCTCTATAACAAGTCACATCTTCTTATTAAAATGTAAGAATGCAAGAACCAGTCTAATTGTTTATTTGGGAAGCACTGTAGCCCTTCTTACTTCATAAACCACAACCCCCTTAGAAAACAGAAAACATTCCCCATCCCCGACGATTAATAAAATCTGTTGTATATTATGGGACGTTATGTACAGTAATAGACAGTAATATGCAATATGTTCACTTGTATTCCGTTCCCATGTAACATAAGTGAAACACCAGAATGCGTGTTGCATTCCATTACCTTTCTATCAGGGCATACCACTCTCCAATGGCTAAAGGTCTGTGTTTCCTGGCTTCTAGTGGAATGAAGGTAGAACTGCCTCTATGTTTAACGGGATCCTCACAAAGGGAGACACAATGAGGGAGCTCTGTGGAGGTAACAGCATCTTACACAACTCAAAATTAGTGGTGGCACGAGGGCAATAAATTTTCATTTGGGGGTCACCATTGATACAGAGGCCCCTAATATATTCCTTATCTGTTCAACAACACTGAAAAACAGCTGTTTTAGAGCTGTAGAAGATAATTCAAGAAGAGTTTTTTGTCTATCTGGGCCACCAGCAGATAATGGTAGCCCATCGATTGGGGAGCTCCACAGCTCAGATGCTTGTCAGTTGAATAAAAAGACTATTATTTCTTCAGTTCAGCTTGATATACCATAGCCAGAATTAGCACCCCCCTCCCCCCCAAATCAATTTATTTTTCCTTCTCCTGTAATCATCCCCATCTTTTCAGTGTTATGGGGACCCATTTCTGAAACAATGGCAGCACCAATAATGGGCTTGGGTTGTAGTTGCAGTCAGTAAGGGGAAGAATAGGAAAGGCCTATGCCTGGGAGAGGGAAGAATGGAGTCCCGGTCAAAGGTCACCTCTTATTGTCATTTCCTCATCCTTTTAAGAAAAGCCCCTGTATTTCATTACCTTTGGTCTGGAATTTTGCCAATTTGGACTGAAAGCCTCACGCTCAAGGGGAATTGTGAAAAGTTGTACATGACGTGACAGAATATAATTGAAAAAAGTCAACATTCCCATTTTAAGAATGAAGAAGCTTTTATCTGTGCCCCTTTTGTCCAGCTGAATAGTGTGAGAGATAGGCCAACACACCTGAAAGGTGTAGTTTTTTGTGGCAGAACAGCAGTTACAGAGCCTTGATTCTGTGCCTTTTATTGACAGACATATAGACTGGTGTCTGTTATCTGTGTTGGAATTATCTGCCCTCCTTTTCCTTAGTTCCAAAAAGGGGCAGGCCATATACTGAACAAACAATTTTATGTTATGGTGAAATCTGTCTTTTTGTTAGAGCTGCCTTCCAAAAACAAATTGTATTGTTTGCAATAACCTTTAATTATATTTCAAGCTGTGGAAAAATTAGGTATAAAGAAATTTCAATCTGGATTACATTGCCCGGTTAATGTGAGCCAGTTTGTTGTGTCTGGAAAGAGTAGTGGCCATGCTCAGCCTCCATACATACAGACTGATCCATGTTGTGCCTTCTTTTGATATATGAATGGTAATTACAACTTTAAAAGTAAAGTACATTTGACAAACAAACAGACATTAACTGCAGTCTCATTATAATCTACTGTATGTTGCCCTTTGTATATTACATTACACACTACAGTTTGCGACACAATCAAGAACAGAAATGTACTATGTAGGGCAGGTATCACGTGACTGCTCATATGGGCGCTTAGACTTGTTTGATGAATAAATCCAAATTTCCTGAAAGATAGTTTTCCAACGTCGAAGGTATCCATTTCAATGGAAGATCGAAAGTTAGTAGCCGTGGCGATATTGATGACCTCCCCAGACAAGTGCTCTCATATTTATCACCGCGTGACCTCTTTCCCAGGCTCATCCATCATAAATTAAACTTTTTGCAGCAACGCCTCAGCTTCCCCCCACCCTCAGCTCAACCTTTGTCCAGGGGTGTCCTCCGAAGCTTCATTTGGAGCTGTTGAAGGGGACGGCTTAAAACTGCAGTTCAGCACCTCTGCTGTTCGGGCCAGATGGTCATCAGCTAAAGGATCTGTCAAATTCATCCCGGCGCTATTTGCCAACGTGACTCTCCCCTTCCTTTTCAGGCCTCTGACAGTACACGCTTTGTATAAAATCAGCAAAACACAGTTCTATCCTTACTTAGAGCTGGAACCTCTTGTACTGCCACCCACATAGTATGAACACAGGGCTGGATTTAGGCCTGAATTTAATCAACATTTGTCCTTAAATGTAACTATTATATGGGTTTTCTTTCTTCTTCATAAACACAGCTCGGTACCAGTAATCACCGAACTGTTTTTTTTAAGGAAATGTGTGTTTTTAAGTTGAGCCTTAGGAGCATTTCTTAATAATCTTTTAACAGCTTAATGTGGAGCCTGGTTAGAGTTTCTAAAGAGTTTCTGTATATGAAAGACATTTTTAAATGCCTTTTACATAAATACTATATTGCAGATTAAAGTATATCTGCTGTTTAATGCACTCTGATTTAAGCTGAAGATTGACTAAACTCAACTGAACTATGTACTATCTCTGAATTTGTTCTGGTAATGCATACCTACTGCAACTCTCCTATGAAGTCAACAAGAGCAGAGGCCTTTGTATTTAAATTTCCTTGCTTAAAAGCATACACATATCTAGCACACTTACCCTGAATTAGTATGTAGACCACACCAATATGAAGGATATGTCTTATTTTTCTGCAAGAGAGGGTAGATACATCCATCTTCTTCTTACTAAAGGCACCTATTAATATTAATGAGAAATAAAGCATTAATGTTAAAAAGTGTGCTTTGGGGCTAAGCTCTATGACTTTTTCATAGTGATTAACACATACCAATGGAATAATTTATCATCTGCACTGTATTAGCTCACAGTAATTTTAAGTCCCCTTTGAGAAAAGGTCACTAATTATAGTGGGATATCGAAACCAATTATGGATTTATAAACTATAATTTAATGGTGGGCAAAATCACCTACAGTTTTATGTCAAAAACATGCATTTTAAACTTCATGTAGGATCACTCTGGGTCAGATCAAATCATTATTCTTGTAATGTTGTTCTGTTTTTGCATAATTTTATTTGACACAAGGACCCAACAGAATCATGCTTTTGACTTCATAGTAAAACTCTCCCAATTTTAATCTCACGAGTTCTTAATGTAATACCATCACTCTTAAAGGGAGTGGCATTTAATTTTTTTTAAAACCACACATTTAATAATAGTTTACAGTCCTCAATTCTTGCATCTTAAACCCTTTTTGTTATAAAACCACACTGCATTAAAACAAAATAACCCCTGCGTGCATGCATAACCTATTAAATTCATGCTACCCTGAGTCTTTCATATTTGTTGTTTTCTTTTATTTAGTTTTCTTTTTGGTTTTTTCTTTCTTGTTTGTTTTGTTTTGTATTAAAAATTATTTGTTGTCATGCTGTCTTTTTTAGCTTCAAATGGAATAAGCCTTAATGTGCTACACAATATGTACACATATCGATGAATATTGTATGTGTAAAATTACTACAGAGTAAAAAGCTTAGTGTTAATTCAACACTAACAGCGTTTGTATTAGATAAACAGAGAGAAGAACATACTCATGTTTACTTAACACAAAGCTAATTTAGCAGGAAATATTTCGTTGCGAGGAGTTCTCCAGGTGAGCATGCCTGTGGTTTGGGACGGCGGTACAGAGAGCCCGAGGAAGCGGCCGGCGCTTCCGACGAACCGAGGGAACGGAAGCGAACAGGCGGGGGAGACCTCTGCAGTTTCCCATGTTCACGGCTTTCCATTCGGCACACAGTCCCCCCCCGCCCCCACCCTGACTGAAGGGGGTCAGGGGGTAGGTCACGTCGAATGGCCCAGGCGCGTTTCCAGCGCGCCCTGACAGCTTTAAGCAGATATCGTTTCAGCCAGTTTGTTTCAGTTCAGACAGAGGCTGCCTCCACTGTGCTACCGTGCATTATGCCGTAGACGCCGCATCGAGGGTCCTCGCTACTCCCACAGACACCTGAGGCAAATTGATTCCCTAAATTTGTCTCAGGGTAATTGCTTCTGTGCACCTCCTAAATCTGCAATAATGGTGGAAAGAATGAAGTGTTAATGTCTTTATGGATCACTCTGGATCTTCCTGTGATTACAAAACAGTTTACTCATGACCCCCACCACCACTTGTTATAGTACACTGCTTCCAGCCCTCAGATTCGGTAATAATTTAACATGTCTTACCCTCGTAAGCATCACCTCAACTTACCCAAAGTAATAAAACACCCATAGCTTGGACTTTACAGTGGTATAAGTTTCTGGTGGGATGAAAATTGGTTTTGAAGGATAGGAAGTTTCTGCTAGGAAGACACTGGTACAAAGTGTCTCATAGGATGAAATGTTACACTCCGGATTGATTTTCTGTCTTGATTCGCAGTAATTTTAAAAACACAGCCAAGTGAACCGGTTGTTCACTATGGTTCGGCATATCGAAACTGTATGAATATAATGGGCAATAAAATAACATCAAACTGCTATTGTCTACGCTGCGAAAGGAGATAAGGTATTTCCAAAATCATGTAAACCAAAATTTACAAATGGGTTGCAACGAATGAATTAAATTGACATCTCGCCACTGGGCCTGAGGAGCTTTGTGTAGAGTGAAAGGCTTGGCTTTGCTGATCAGCTTCTTGCTATCTGTTAATGGCAGGAACAAGCACCCTGCCATCCTTATGTTAAATGCACAGTGCATATTGCTCCGTGGTAAGAGTGTGAGTGTATATTAGCATTATGGATTTTAATTTGAAATGATGTCATGCCTTTTTTTTGTCTACATTGTACTGCAAGGACTGCCATCTGCTTGTAATAATAAGCCTAACAATCCAAGTAAATGTGATTTGCTGCCTCCTTTGCTAAGATAATGGCCTGTGTATTGATCTTGATGTTTAGAGCGTTTGCGGTCCTTTCACTCAGTGGAAGAGGCGAGCAATGCGGGGTTACACTGCCACATCCTGCAGGCGTGCCTCCCAAGGCTAAATCTGACCACTTCATTGATATTATTAAGCTGCCATTTAGTTGGTTAATTTATGGCGGTTGGAAGCATTCTGCATAATGAGACATGCATACCATGAACTTGGATTTGACAGTGTGACAGCCCGAAAATAATTCAGCCATTCTACCCTCTGACAGAGTGAAATATTGCCCGAGAGCCGTCCCCTCTGTGTGTGTGTGTGTGTTTGTATTGTTTTACTTTCCCCTTCTTTCTTCATTCAGTGATTCAGACAGTGTTTCTTCAAAATGAACCACTAATCCTCAATGACTTAATGGGCCTCCAGCTTAGTCATACTGATATTTGCATGTGCCATTTGAGAGTGTATTATGAGCCAGTAAATGAATGAACTTTGGCTTAAATTCATGCACTTTCCTATAGAGGGAAAAAATTTAAATGTTATTTAGTGCTTTTAAAAAGGCATTTAATTATACAAAAATAGCATCCATGTTATCACATTTAACTTTTTTGAGTTAAATAATATAGAATAATATATAATTATATTTGACACACTTTGCTTGTTGCATGAATGCATTTGATATCTACAAACATGTATCTTGTATTTGTTATGTTTTAACCCTTTCTGCTGGAGTACATCTAAATTCTAGATTCGCCATGCCTACCGCTGGTTAACCTACATGACTGTTACATGTTTGACAGGTTCTATTTTTGCCAGTTGCCACTGGGAGTTGGATTCTGAAAGTTTAAAACATTTGATAATGTTTTGATACCCTGTGAGTATCCTATTGATAGTATTGTTAATAATGCTGAAGAAATAATTAGTTACTTATTGTAATGGGCTGCTGCTTCCCTTTGACCCTAAGCTGACAGGATAAGTGTTACATAAACTTAAACAGCCACTGACACCTTGACCATGTCAAGTGGAACTGCAATTTATTCTTTTACTCTGTAGTTTCATTCACACCAAAGGGAACTGGCTCCTTTACTTACTTGCATTAAAAAGTTAAATGAAATGGATCCAGTCTGGTTATCATGGAAATATAATTGTGTAACATTCAATAATTTAATAATAATTAAAATGCATTGCAAGTAAGGTGAATAAATCACTGCACCGTGTGAAAACAGCCATGCGGATTTCAACATCCACGCAAAGACAACTTGCCCTCCTTCAAAGCAGACATCAATCAAAAGTAATCTTTGTGCCTTCAACACAAACAGCAGCCCAAAAATTCAATGAAAAGGGTTTAAATACAGGGAAATGGACCTCGTGGCTCTCTTCAGCTAATGGGCGCCATGCGCAGGCTCTACAAACGCCACATCGGCATCTGGACCCGCATAGATCATGTGACATGGAAACGGTTTACGGAGAGACAGGCCACTGTAAACAAATCAACACATTTATTCCTCTGGGGGCCATCCGCTTCAGGGCCACCAGTTAGCCCGCGTTTGTGCTGCGTGGATCCCTCCTGCCTCCCCAGCACGTCAGGCATTCCGCGGCGAGAGCCTGCTCTTCCAGTTCAGTCAACAGTGCTGATCCTGCCACTGTCTATTTGACTAGAAGGCAAACTGTCAGGAGAAGTAAGACAAATAGGGTGTCCTTATTGACCATTTCCTTAGATACTGAATCAATGGAGTTATTATCACAGCAATTACAGTACTAATACAAACAGATGCTTTGGGTAGACATCTGCTTAGAAAGATGAGACTCTATATTTCAGGTCAATAGAGCAGGGGAAAGCAAGGCCCTGACACAAAGACATTAGCACCCATGCCAGACAACCACAAATGGCCCTCTTGTGGAGGCTTGTGTTTTCAACTGAATAACAGTGAAACAGAAAAATTATGACGTTGTTAAGCCAATTGCAACAACAGTACCAGAAGCTTAAACCTCAAATATAGACCACTGAACACATTTATATAAAACTTGCAAACATTAGGTATCGCTACATTAAGCTTGTTAACAGATGGGCAGCTTGCTAATCATAGTTTCATATAGAACAGGTTGAGAGTAGAAAAGCGTTTATTCAGTACAAGAGGGTATATATGCTGTTTCCGCCCTTCGTCTTCCAAAAGGTGCCATAATAAATCAGAGAAAGAGAAACAGCTGTCAATAATTCATACCAAATATCTCAGGAGTCATAATTAATGTCCTAATTATTAATTAAATGAAACAAATGAAAACAAGGTTGAAAGGACTTACCAAAGGTTCAAATATAAGATTTGACAGTGAACTGAGTTTCAAAGTACAAGTAAATATTAGGTTGCATTTATTATCAATCAATCTATCAATATTTTATATAATGGCAGTTAATATCTGATTGCTAGACAGCTTTGCAAAATACATCAGAGAAACTACTGATGAAGAAAAGAAGCCCCACCCCCTGTTCTTCACCAACATCACTGAGAATGAACTCAAAAAAGTGTGTGTGAATGTTCCAGACCAGTTGATCACCTGGTTTATGGAATCTCAACAAAAAACGTTACTAACGCATAGCCTACAAAGCACTGTCTGTTAGTCATTATATCCAACTTGCAAAAACTAGACCTGCCTTTAAAAATATTTATATAAAGTTACAACTAACAATATTGCCTATCATAGCTCACACTAATTAAACTAGCTCTATTCCAAAGCGATGCTACCAAATATTTCCTAAATTATTTAATGTAACTTGGCCCTGTGTTTTTTCATCTTACCATCTGAAGAGAATGTGGTCAATGAAACTTTATGTGCCACATCAAACTGTGAAATGACAATCATTTATAGAGGAAAGAATCTGTGATTCAGACATGTTACACTTAGACATGAAAAAGAAAAACGAGGCTGTTTGAACAATTGTCTGCATCCAGTGCTTTGGGTCTATCCAGTGCTTTGGGTCTATGAAAAGCACAGCATGAATAAAATGCATTATTATTATTATTTATTGACTTATTTATGTGGAATACTTGTGTTTGAATAGAAACCCATATAACCTAGACATTATTGTGTTCACAAAATTGTGTTCACAATTAATAATTTTGTCATTATTTTACATGTTAAAAGAATTAGCAATATTTCACTTTGGCATGTGACCCACAACCATACAGTAGGATACATTAATGGCGCAAACATGTCTGGATATGTTTGTAAAATGCAATATTTAGGCTATTTACTAGGTGAAAAAAACAAGATTTTTATCTGCATGTATTTATTCATCCCCCCTTTCTCTATTGTAAATGATGTTTCTTGGTATAAATGTCTGTGAATTGTAGAGACGTTTCTAGCAGCAGAAAACATTTGTACAAAAACCAAAACAAAAAACTACATTTTCTAAAGTAAATGTGACAACAAAGTATAAACATATCCTTTCTGGAGTGTAATTATTCGTCAAGTTACATTAAATAATTTAGGAAAGAATGGATCGCATTTCTTTTGGAATATCATATTTTGATATCAATACTTTTAAAGGCAGGCCTAAGTTGGAATGAATGACCTACAGACAGTGCTTTGTAGGCTATGCGTGAGTAACTTTCTCCATTTTTCTTTATATTGAAAACATTTTTTTGTTCTGTAAACCAGGTGAGCAACTGGTCTGGGACTTATTTTCTTCATCAGTAGTTTCGCCATTGCAATAAAAAGATGCTATTTTATGTGAAAAGAACATTCTTAGCATAACGTGTACATGGTTTTTGTCGAAAATATAAATGAACTGGTGGGGCTTGAACCGGCGACCTGCAAAATGGTATTTGTAACCATCAGTGCTGTAACAACCACGCTATAGGCATTTTCACAGTTTCTACGTTAAGTAGACAGCCTCTTAAGCATGTAGAGATAGTGTACTTTGATATGAAGGAACGTGTTCTCATTGGCGGATTAGATGCGGTTATCCAATGGGGAGAATGATTCTCTGAGGGTATGGATCATTTTTGATGATGAATTCAGCAGGAAAAAGAAATGTGAAAATAAACCAAGTTTGCGGCTTTATTGTGTGGATGTGTGGCGTTGTACTGTACATTAATTCTGTGTGGTTACATGAGGTCAGAACGTACAGAAGTGTTCATTGTGGTTATTTCTGTAGGAAACCCTGAAAAGTGGCAAACTCTCTGTGCTGTATAGGTATAGGCCAAGCTGGAAGTGATACAAGATATGTTTAAAATAGCTTGAAATGCTGTGTTATAACTTCAATTCTAAAAGTAAGGAAATAATCAAGACAAACAGACTTTACAATAGAAAAAAACCTTGAAACAAAGCATTATTCCTAGATGAAATATATCTTTTGTTAGGTTTGATCTCATGTCAGGCTTTCCCACAAATAGAATACAATGAATACAGTGATATGCATGCATTAAACATATCTAGCTAAATAAATTGAATTATATGTATCTCAAAATATGAAGTTATCTGACATAGTGTTCTCATAATATAATAATATAAGAAATTTGTACCCACGTATGATCATCATACCAAAGATAACAATAGCACACAAGACTGTGCTAACCCCTGATACTCAAGTTCCATTCCTTTCAATCAAAATGTCAATTTAAAGAGTAAGCATCTGGCTGCTATAAAATAAATAACCTAAGAATAGTAACTCCAAGTCACATACAGACACTGCACAAGCACACACACAACATTGAACTATATGGATGGAACAATGTTTTCAGATGCACTGCTTTAAATTTGTATTTCATACACATGTGCATATATATGCACATACTGTATATCTTAACAAAACTTTGATGAAAATGTTTGTCATCATTGTAATTTCGAGGTCATCGACAAGATTTCCCATAATATTAAAAGAAAGATCAAACGACGCGTTGTGCCTCGTTCTGATTAAGAAACAGTTATTTTCAGCACCGTGGTTTGTTCTGTTGAAGAGCAATTGAAGTCCAAAAATCAAATATAGAATATAAAACTAACTTTACCAGAATACCACAGTAAGTTTTGCAAGGAAAAACCTTTTCTCCATTCAGGACCAGATCCTTTTTTGGAAAGAACCCATGAAGCTGTCTGGAAAATTGCAGCTGACCACGGATGAATGCGATTAACTCCTCTAAGTTTGTGTAGGCTACTTACGTCGGAAAAGTCCTCTCGGAAGTAGTACATGTTTTAATTGCCTTTCACTAATGATATAACCAGCTAACAAAATTAGGTCCCCAGGACGTCCGCTGAACGTCTCGAAATGTATTTTTTAGTTTTCTAAATGTTACGTGAACGTCAGAGAGAACGTTCCCGGGACGTTCTAGTAACGTCCCCCAGACATTCATTACATGACGTTATATTGTAACCAGTAACAGACATTGCGGGAACGTCCCGGAATGTCCCATGAATGTTATGAGCACAACGTCATATCATAGCCGGATAGGGACGTTGCTTGAACGTCCTCGAAAAATTGTAATTAAATGTGATATTGTAACGAAACAGTGACCTTTAATAACATCCCAGTAATGTTTTTAGGACATCCCAAGGGAATGTCACATCATAACTTTGAGGGGACTAAAATGGTACGTCCCTGGACGTCCACTGGTTGCTGGGTAGCCATGACAAGTTCCAAGCACTGACACAATATCTGTATATGTAAGGCCAAGCTCAAAATAAAATTCAATAAATAGCTCCATTAGGCCTAGGCCTATCAACAATCCAAATGGACTTCAACCCAACCAGAGACCTATCGTCCACCAGAAACAGCAGTTTAGTTCCTTTGACACAATCGGCAGATGACCCGGAAATAACTTCGAAACAACCAGCCAAAATTTCTTTTACCCAAAGAAGGGGTCCTGAATGGAGAAAAGGTTACAGAAAAAAATAATAATTCTCCCATATCACCTTAGGGGACGCAAAACCAGAAAAAAATGATAGATAGATATCTCCCTTGAATAACATTTTTTTTAAAAATAACTATTATCTTCCACGAGATTGGGATGGCAGGTATGCCATCCGCCAAGTTACGGCTTGGCGGGGCATGGCCCATACCTATACAGCACTTTTCAGGGTTTCCTACAGAAGTAACCACAATGACCACAGACTCTCAGCCCTTAAAAACATTAACTTTTGTATGTTCTGACCTCATGTAACCACACAGCATTCAGATAGAACCCAGAAACTTGGGTTATTTTGCGGTTTTTCTCCTTCCTCTTCTTATTCTTCTTCCCATTTTTCCTGCCTGCCTGCCTCCGTACCCTCAAATAATTATTTTCCCCATTGGATATCAACATCACATACCTGCTCTCCCAAGCTTATCGCCCAATAAAAACACTTCAAACTAATCTGCACACGTCACTGAATCACAGACAAAACCGCTATATGGCCCAGTGTATTCCATGAAGCTACTGTGGCCTACTGGTTACAGTTGCTGCCTCTCACACACAGGATTGGGGGTTCGAGCCCAACAGGACACAAGTTTATTTTCGACAAAAACTTTGTGCAACTGTTAAATAATTCTAATTTATTACGCTGTTATTTTCACATTAACAAACATATTTTTATTGCAAAGGCAAAAGATGTTTACAATATTGACTGTTCAATGTTTCACTTGTATTTCACTTGTACTACAGCGAAATGGTGAAGGTCAGACGGACACTGACAAATGGCCTATAGCCTATATCACTGACTGTACCCGTTTGGTCTTCTGGTTAGTGTCAAGCCTTAGAATGTGTAGTTTCATTTTGGAATCAAACAGTGTGCACATATTCTGGTTTTCTCATACAATAATGTTTTTTTATTGCAAAGGCAAAGACATGTTTACAATATTAAAGGGATAGTTCGGAATTTTTGACATAATGTCTCAATTACGACTTACCCATGATGTAGTTGATTGATGGAAACCATTTTCAGCTAATTCCATGCTGTCCCTTCTTTTGGACATACACACATTGCTAATGCTAGCGCAAGTCTAAGGTAACCGGTAGCATCCACTACCAAAAGCACTTAAACACTCCACAGTGCACCCAAAGCAAATAAAATACGACAACAGTCTATCTGGGTTATTTTGAGTGTTCATACCATAATTTTTGAAGTCAAACTATCGTTGAATCCTTTACTTTGTGCTGACCTATATTCTCTGTGGAAGTACGGTGGCGGAGCGATACTTTACGTTACCTACGAATGTAGTGCCGGCACTGGTCGACTACAACAACAAAGAAGAGCAACAAGTTGCATTGGCCACGTTCGATATAGAAGTATATTCTAAATATTATGAATAATATATTATAAACTATAATAAACAGACAGGAAAACACAGGGAACTAGTAAACACAGGGAACTGATATTCCTAGGTTAGAATATCAGTCAAGGTGGAGTCTGAAGAGGTGTGTCTTCAGGCCTCGACGGAATGCAGGCAGGGTTGGAGTAGAACGTAGGGGAATGGGAAGTTCATTCCACCACTGAGGAGCTAAGGTGGAAAAACTCCGCAGTCAGGACGAGCGAGAGCCTTTGACATGGAGGGGGGGAAGTGCCAGTCGCCCTGCTGTAGAAGAGCGAAGTGGTCGAGCAGGAACATAGTTCTGGATTAAGTCCTGCAGGTAGGCGGGGCCTGTCCTATTGGCTGCAGTGTAGGCCAGGGTCAGAACTTTGAACCTGATCCTGGCTGCAACTGGCAGCCAGTGGAGTGACCTCAGCAGGGGGGTTACATGGGAAAATTCCGGGAAGTTGAACACAAGCCGGGCAGCTGCATTCTGGATCAGTTGAAGAGGCAGAATGGTGCAGGCTGGTAGGCTTGCGAGCAGGGAGTTGCAGTAGTCCAGGCGTGAGGTGACCATGGTCTTCAACCTAAGTGTATGTAAACCTCCGACTTCAACTGTATATAGCTCTTATGAAAAACCCTTCAAAGGAAGTGTTACCAATAATTTTAACCCCTTCGCGCAGATGCCAAATTTGGTAAATTCTCACGTATTTAGGGGGTGTTCTATTTACGGCTTTATAACAGGTGTGAGCATCAGAGAAACTTGGAAAATGGCTTAAATGAAACAAGACAGTTTATTTCTATAAAGTAGGTCAAAATAAAGTGCCACAAATGCAGAGAAAATAGTTTTCTTTCATTTGCAATGAAATACTGAGAGCTACATATGTGAAATAGGTACAACTATACATTTCCTGGACCATGTCCACAAGTGTGCAAAATCTGAGGGTGATATGCAGAAGTGCTAAAGATCTATGTTTCAAAATGTAGTCGGTGTACCCTGTTGTTCCTTACTGTCTCCAAATGTATCCAAAATGGCTACATTTTGCACTGCTGTAAATCATAAAATAATCATATATTTAACTACAAATAAACTGTTTTGGCTCATAAAACTCACTTTTGCATCATTTTCAAGTGGGAATTACTATCTTTTAATCAGTATAGGGGAATAGATATCTATGTATCCAAAAACCGATTCAAAGCCTGTCATAAAATTAATAAAATATATTTTGTAGCCCAATTTTACATTCATCCAGCACATATGCACAGTAAATTTGAATTTGTATTTTAGATGCCCTGAATGACAAATATTGCCCAGGGACATACTAATACGCCATAGTGTATATTATGTACGATAAGGTTACGATAAAATAATATTCCCCCATCAGGAAAATGCTCACAAATAGGCAAATGAAACATAAAGCATAACTGAGCCACCCATGAACGCTTACACTATAGTATGTGAAATGCACTCAAAATGCAAAATTAACAATATCAAACATATGGCACAACACTGTGGCGGAGTAGAAAAACTAACATACATATTTGAAATATCACAAGCAGTAATACTTACATATTGAGGAGAAAAATGTCCCTCATACATATCCCTCAGGAATATTCTATAACAGAATCAATGCTATGGTATCTTGGTAATTATGGTATTTTCTTCTGACCCACTCCCAAAATCCATGTAAGCAGGCAAGGATTTTCTCTTGCCATGCTGACGAGTTAGTAAATTAGGTACTAGTTGTTTGCGTAAAATTAAACAAATAAAACTAGAAATTCTGTTATGCCTGGCTGTAATTTATTGTTCAAAGAATCCAAGAAGACATTGCAAACATCGTTGCTAAGGTTATAATGCGCTATACTTGATAAAAGAGGCATCAATGAAACCAGAATGAACTGGAATGAATGAGACAGGTTTGCTGAGCGTGGGGGGTATTAAAATATTGTGGCAAACTCCGCGGTGGTTGGAGTTGTCACGCAACTGAAAACAATAATCTCAATGTCCACACGGCGGCAATTCAATTTATATCACAAATTTATTGCTGTTTGCGGGAAAGAAAAGGTAATGGTTAGCGGGAGCGTCAGCCAGTCCGTAATCCGGGAGAATCGTCATTGTCCGATGCCAGGGTTCGGTACACTAAGACAGATTATCTTACGGTCCAGGGCTGATGCAGGCGGAGGGTTGTCAGACAGGCGGGGTTCGGTAACGGGGCGGGTTCTCGTACAATCCGGGGGTCGGGCACACAGCAGACTTCTCCTGGCAAAATGGATCATACACAGCGCTTTACAATTCTCTCTTTCAACTTCAACTCCAAAACTCCAACTCACTCTCTTCCACCTTAGCCTGACGTACCTTCCTTCTATTACCTCACCGTGGTTTCGTCCCCGCCAGCTGCCACAATATAAAAAAAATATTTTTATGAACTCACACATAGATGTATTTGGCAGAGTTGTCACAAACCGTGTACTAGTAAAGCTAAAACAGAGTTTGTTGTTTTTTGCTCAAACTATGAGTGGATAGTTCGGTTGCAAGAGAAATTTATATCTGAGTTGAGAAACATCTTAACTAGGGGATCTGCGCAAAGGGGTTAAATCGGTGTGTGAAGTAGCAAAACAGATGTTTGGTTCAGTTATTCGCTCTCGCCCCATACCTTCTCTGTGTGGTGACAAAATTTACAGCAGATTGACGTCACTATTGATCATTGGCTGTCAGAGTGGTGCCCCTCTAATAACGAGGGCTACATAGATCATTGGCACACTTTTTGGAGGAGGCCAGAGGGGTGTACTACAAAACGAGATTAAGGGGATAGCAAGCTAAATTAAGCTTTAACCATGGGTTTTCTGTATCACAAAGCGGACTCACTTTTAATTGGGGTATATTGGCGACTTACTTTGCACGGCTGACCTGCTCCAGGGCAGGTTATGTTCAGGCTATCGGATTGAAACGTATAGAAACACCTCGCTTTGACCAATCAACTCATTGGCTTTGGAAAAGGGCATCTCCATTCCAAAGGATCCCGTAGAGATATGTGCGGATAGTGAGGGAATCTCTTCGCAGGGCGAGGTTATTGAGTCCCGCAAAGATTTTCTGAGTTCTGGAAAATGCTTAAGAGACTTTTTTATGAATAAACATTGGTGTGATTGCTCCAGCAAAATTTTAAACATGCTGTATCAAGTTTAATGTTTATGAGCTCTAGAATGTAGTCAGTGGCGTTGCGCAATATTTCGGGGCTCCCCCGCAGGTTGGACTATGGGGCCCCTCCCCTAAATCAATAATAGAGTGACATGGGATAGACATCACGGCCACTTAAAGCTTTTTAAAAAATGTTTATTTTTTCAGGCATCATTGACAAATACAAACAAGTGGCTTTGTATTTTTTGTAACATGAAGGTATTGTAGAACATTCGTTATAGCCTATCATTTGAGTTCACACAACGGAACGGTTCACATAACATAACATTCTGTATAAAAGAAAAGTAGCCTACAAAAAACAAACAAACAAAACACATCCTATAGGCTACATAGTAGAGGCTGCAGTCAGGAGACAGGAGTTACAGCTGGTAAGATCTGTCAAATGCAAAAAAGTATATAGCCTTGTATTCCTGACTTGGACGAGTACGAGAGTCGGCAGTTATTTTGGTTGCATTACGCTTCAAAACAGGAACGGTTTAGGAAGCAAGCTTGTTAAGCTAACTAGCTAAACGTAAAACATGACCGTTGTTAGCTGACAAGCTAGGTAGCTATGTGAAGTTTTTGAACTAGTGCACAGTCCGGTTGTAGCAGTGTTTGAATGACGTTGGTTTATTACTAGTATGCGTACTAGTGGAGCTGTATGTGCGAACGTATTCTCTATGTTAATTTTTACCTGAAAAAAGGAACTGATTAGATTCCAATTCCAATGTAACCTGTAGCCTACTCGTACTGGTTATGGCGAATAAAACTTTCTATTCTAACCTGTCTCGAAGCGTGAGGCACGGCTAGCTGGCTCGGCTGTAACGGGGCTGCTGGGCTGTCTGTCTGCTGTCTGCCTGGACTCGGAGCTGACGACCGGGGGGTTGCTAGCGGTGGCGGGGTCTGATGGGGAGCTAGCTGGCTGGGCTGTAGCGGGGCTGGGGGCCTGGCTGGGCTGTCTGTCTGCTGTCTGCCTGGACTCGGAGCTGACCGGGGGGTTGCTAGCGGTGGCCGGGCCGGGTGGGGAGCACTGCCGATGCATCTGCAGTAACGTTAGAGTCTACCTTTGCTGCCTGCTGGAACAATGATGTTATTTTTGGTAGCTTTGCCCTCTCCTGTTCGGCTTTCGCTCTCATCTTGTTTTTCTGAGCACCGCTTGGGTATTTGCGCTTCATTTTTCATTTTTACCGGCAACGCAACTAATGAACGTTAAATTAGCAATGCTTCCCGCTTTGTTTTGAATGCTGCCCAGCCTGCCAATGAGCATTAGTTATCAGCCGGCTAGCCCTATCGCAGGTGAGCAAATAATTATTAGAATGATACCATGACGGGGTGCCTAGCAACATAGAAGGGAAGGGGCCCCGCCCTCTGCGCCCTGTTCCCGTTACGAAATCTAAGAGGATAGCCTACAATGTAAAGAAAAAAAATCTAGTGGGGGCGGGGCCTCCTAAGCTCCGGGGCTCCCCCGCACCGCGGGGGGTGCGGGGGCCTCCGCTACGCCACTGAATGTAGTAGTACAGTTGTCGTCTCATTAGAAATAAACTGTATGACAATGTACTGAGTATAGATTTATTTGTTACGAGTGTAAGGTGAATAAGGTATTAACAAATTTAACCTACACGATTAACTTTTTATTTTTATTTTGCAAAAGCTCCTCCCTGGCTTTGTTGGAGGCAATGGTGTTGCTTTTTGCTCTTATGATTGTTTCATGTTCTTTGTATCCGTCCATTATATCTGTCTGTATCAGTCTTTTTTTCCACCGACCTTCTAAATTGAGCTTTTTAAAGAAAACCATTAGGGGAATTTGTTTTGACAACCTAAAAAAATCAGACCCTGTAATTCTACAAGTAACGCATTCAACCAAATGGAGTTAAATATTGGCTTAATTAACATAAGATCACTGACACCAAAGGCATTTCTTGTAAATTAACTAATTACTGATTACCAAGTCAATGGCTTATGTTTGATTGAAACATGGCTTAAAATCTGAAGAATGTGTCATGGTTAGTGGCTGTCTCCTTTTGTTTCTACCATGGTTTTCCGTTTGGCGTCGTCTGAGGCTCTATCGGATTTTTTCTTCCTCCGTTCCGGTGTTTGGATCTCTCCGTGTCATTATTTTCTACACCTGTGATTGGTTTCCGTCGGCTATAAATAGAGCTTCACTTCCGCTTTCCGGTGCTTCTAGATTGGAGTTGTTACTAGAAAGCCGGTATTAGGTATAGGTAATAGTCTTTAGCTTCTGTATCTCTGTTTTATGTTATACAGAGACACAGCTATTGGTATAAGATATAGGATTAGAATTTCTGGTTTTCTGTCCTATCGCTCTCTATTCTTTTCTTTTTGCCTGCAGCCTGTTTATTCTTTGTGCAGCTCCTTAGCCGACTGAGCTATAGCTACAGGCTTGCTATTTTGTTTGTTTCTTTTCAGTTTTCTCAACCTCTGATATACGCAGATCAATTAGAGCGTGAGGTTCTTTCTTTTTGTTTGTTTCTCGCTGTTTTAGCGAATTCTCGCCTCCTTTTGAGGTTGTTTTGTGTTAGCCTTGAGCTGGGGAAGTTTTGCTCCCGCTTATCAGTTTCCCTTTCTTCTCCTGATGCGGTTTAATTCCGCTTCTGTGGCGTGTCTTTTAGATACGCTTTCTGAATCCTTATCTGACGCATTTGGTTCTCTATTTTCTAACCTAAAACCTGACAGAATGTATTTCCTTAAATGAATCCACCCCTCCTGGTTACAGTAATACTCACATTCCCCACTTGAGAGGGTGTGGTGGTGGTGTGGCTGCTATGTACAATTCTAAATTCTGTGCAACCTTAAAATCTGACTTGAATTTAACAAATTTAATTCATTTGAAGTACTTGTTCTTAGCTTTGCACATCCCGGCAAAAAAGCAGTCCATTCATATATCCTTGTGATAGTGTATAGGCCACCTGGGCAATATAGTGGTATTATTTGAGTTTGCGGACCTCTTAACTAACCTGGTTGTTAAATCAGGTAAGGTCGTAATACTAGGGGATTTTAATATTCATATGGATAATGAAAGTGATCCTCACAGATCAACATTCCTATCTATTATTGAATCTATTGGCATTGATCAACATATACATTAGTCTACACATGACCATAAGGTTATAATGTACTTAAATGTTTGCAATGTCTTATTGGGTGCTTTGAACAATAAATTACAGCGGAGCGTAATTTAGTTTAGTTTTCCAGTTTTACTAGTTTAATTTTACACAAACAACCTAGAATGGACATTCACTCGCCGATGCGTAATAGTTGTTTCCTGTTATTATTGCAAGTTTTTACTAATTTACTAACTCATCAGCATGGCGAGAGAAAATCCTTGCCTGCTTACATGGATTTTTGGAGTGGGTCAGAAGATACCATAGTTACCAAGATACCAAAGCATTGATTCTGTTGAACAATATGCCTGAGGGATATGCACGAGGGACATTTTTCTCCTCGATACGTAAGTATTACTGCTTGTGATATTTGAAATATGTACATTTGTTTTTTCACTCCGCCACATTGTTGTGCCATATGTTTGATATTGTTCATTTTGCATTTTGAGTGCATTTCACATACTGTAGTGTAAGCCGTTCATAGGTGGCTCAGTCATGATTTATGTTTGATTTGCCCTGAAGCTATAACATTAGCCAACATGTTCCTGATGGTGGAATATTATTTTATTGTAATCTTATCGTACATAATAAACAAACCCCAATTCCAAAAAAGTTGGGACAGTATGTAAAATGCACATAAAAGCAGAACGCTGTCAGGGATGTGGTAGGGACTCAGGCACAGTTGCACAGAACAAAGAACAGAGTGGAACTTAAATACACAAGACTAACAACGAACGAGAAACAGGTGAGTAGCGGGCAGGTGAAACACATAGGTAATCAGGAGCAGAGACGAGAGGCGGGGTTGACACAATGAAAGTGAAAACACAAGCATGTGGATGGGAGACGGAGAATAAAAACACAAATAACACCGAAAACAAAGTAAAAGAAAATATAACAGATTCAAATACTGACAAAAGCAGTGATTTGTAAATTCTCTTTTACATATATGTAATTGAAAACAGTCCAAAGAAAAGATATTTAATGTTTTACCTTATCAAGTTTATTGATTTTTGTAAATATACGCTAATTCCAATTTCCAAAAAAGTTGGGACATGGGCAAAAAAAAGACTAGGAAGTTAAAAATAAAACCTGTTTGGAAAGTTTCACAGGTAAACAGGTGATGCTATCATGACTGGGTATGAAAGGATATCAAAAGACTCTTGATATCTTATTTTCAGGTACTCATACAAGTGATACTATAACATCTCTGCATTTGAATGGATCTCTATGGGAATTTGTGTGTGGGACTAGTTTAAGCTGTAAATTATATATTATATATAATCCTTTTATACCCAGTAATGATAGCATCACTTGTTAACCTGTGGAATGTTCTAAACAGGTGTTTCTTGAACTTCCCAGTCTTTTTTGTGCCCCATACCAACTTTTTTGGAACGTGTTGCAGGCATCAAATTTGGAATTAGCGTATATTTACAAAAATTAATAAAAGTTGATAAGGTAAAACATGAAATATCTTTTCTTTGTACTGTTATCAATTAAATATATGTAAAAGAAAATTTACAAATCACTGCTTTCTGCTTTTATGTGCATTTTACATACTGTCCCAACTTTTTTGGAACTGGGGTTTGTACATTTAATGAAGAATATTGTTTAAAAAATATGTATATGTATAATTTCTAATATTAAAGATAAAGATATGTTGTAAAGTTCAGTATGTAATAAAAGAAGAATTTGTAATAGAAGAATCATTTGAGTTCCTGTTGACAGCTAAATTTAAATTTTGCAACCAACTTCAAGATCTGAAAAAAAGATCAGTTTGTCTGGGAATATGTTGCATCAGTTGCATTAAGTTCAAGCTGAAGTTTATATTCAAAACACTTGGGGGTCGATTTACTAAGATCCCAAATAAGGGGTGTTATTTGCAGGTGCAGCCAAAGTATTTGCATTATTTCATACTTTGCGGGTGATCAACTAAGAGTCATTGTGTAAATTACTCGAGCCGCAAACCAAGGTTATTATCGTTAACGAAAACTGAAACTAAAACGAGAAAAATATATTTGTTAATTTAAATAAAAATGAAAACTAAGCTTGTGTGAAAAAATGAAAACTAAACTGAATTTAAAATATTGGGTTTAAAACTAAAACAGAAATATTATTAAATGGAAGCTAAACAAAACTAATTTATATTAGTTTTAGTTTTTCAATCTATTTTTTTTTTTTTGTGTCAAAATACAGAACCCCTTTCCCCCTGTGCTGGCGGTAGATTGGCAGCATGTAGCCATATCTTAGTAAAATCTGAGCTAAATCAGATAGATTTTCCACCCCTCTAGACGTCTCGGGTTCATTCCAATGGCTTACTTTCACTCCTTGCATCCTTTTGTCGCTCCTTAACTCCATCAAACGTCGGACGCGAGTAGGGATGGGAATCGTTAGATTTTATTGATACCTATGCCATTATCGATTCCGCTTATCGATCCGATTACTTTATCGATTCCTTAAATATTATTTGCTCCCAGGCTATTAAAAGACCAACTATTACTATTGGGTGATCATCTAAAATGGATTCAATGACACAATATTTATATAGCATTCATTTTTCATCCATATTTCTTAGTCATATCATGGAAATATTTATTTGCTATATGTATGCCTGCACTAGTGGCAGAGCATCCAATAAAAATCTGAATTGTATAATTCTGTAAATTGAAATGGCATTATAATTGTCATTTGGCTTGA
Organism: Synaphobranchus kaupii; assembly: GCA_029718625.1. Lineage (NCBI taxonomy): Eukaryota > Metazoa > Chordata > Actinopteri > Anguilliformes > Synaphobranchidae > Synaphobranchus > Synaphobranchus kaupii. The sequence continues at coordinate 31,774,321 of CM056382.1, read as the reverse complement.
TCAATACGAGTGCTTAAAAATATCAGACATCAAAGAAAATAAGAGACACCGGAAAATAATGAAAAAGGACGCGAGAAGAGAGGTTAAATTATCAGTTTAACGTTATGTCAAAAAAGATGCCTAAAATATTGTTGTTTAACCGCTGCTCTGTGATTGTGATATTTAGTAGTTTCATTCTCTAGTAGTTTCATTCTCTAACGAAGATCGCAAACTTTACGCTCCTAGGCGTGTTTCATAAAGCTGCACCCTAACGTTTGCGTTGGTTTCTGTATTATCAGAACAGTTTCAACTGTCACCATTCTCCCCCATCTCCCCCGCCTATACATTTACATGGAAGAAAGATGAGATCTTTAACGTTACCTGAGGCAAGCTGGCTTCTCTTATTAGCTGAAGATGACGAAGATTGAAGATTATCATTTAGCTAATTTAGGTTAGTTATTAGCTTTCCAAATCTAGGCTACTCATCTGTGCGTCGCCAAGCAGGCAATCGTTGTCAGATTAGTCTACCGCCAATCAAAACACTAGTTTTACACTTGTAGTTGGTTATAGACTCCCGAGGGAAGTCCACACACTCCACAAATCTGTTATAGTTCTGAATAGTTGATCATTTCCGAAGACGGATTACAAAATGGAGCTTACGCGAACACATTTTCTATTGATTTTTAAATGACAGTAGCAGTAGTATTAGTTTTTAAAAAATTACATTTACATTTTATATTTTTAGACGGGGCGCCAAACTGCCTGCCATCATGTGCTGACTGAATGAAAAACGACGGCGTGCATGACGTGACGTTGTTTTGCTATGCGTAGCTGTCGGGAATACATGCTGGAATCGATAAGAGAATCGATAAGCTCGAAGGCGTACGATTCCGAGGGACCGGTTTCTAACGGGAACCAGTTCTCGATTCCCACCCCTAGACACAAGGAAGAGATGGGGGATGAGATTCGAAAACAGCTGTATCACCTGTAAAGCCATCTTTACACTGCTGTACCGGTAAAGAATGCCAGATCTGACCCGGGATAAATGAAAGAATGACCAATTTGCACAGACGTTCTTTAACCGCCTTTTACCCGGTATTTGCTCTTTACACTGCAGAAGAACCGGCATATGATTCCATACTTATCCTAATAGGCCTGTTAGGATCCTGTAATCTGTCTGTTTAGTCTGTTATTATGTTTCCTGATTTCTTTTCCTATTTTCCCGCATTACCCTCGCGATTGTCAGTCCGCGTTCCATGTTCCTCAGATTCCACTCCCTGTCTTTGTCATTGTACTATTCGGGTGATTTTGGGAACATTCAGGTTTCTTCTGTATTTCGTATCTGGTTTTCTTCCTTCTGGCTTTATTAATATTTGTATATAATACTAATGTACTAATCATACTAACTGTTAGATTAGATTTAATACTAACCTGCTAACAAACTAACGTGTATATAATACTAACCAGCTAACCTACTAACATTAGGGTTTTAGAGTTCGCTACTAACATTACTAATTACTAATTCATCTTGAGTTCCTACCTGCAGCTGTCATTTCCCTCCTCGTTATCCTATCCCTGTATCTATCTGATTTCGCATTCTCTGCATGTGTGTCCACTTTCGCATTCCTCCCCTCCGAGCTGTGCACTTGTCTACCTGCTAACCCCAGTACTCTCCCATTTCCCCTCCTCTTCACACCTGATTCCTTTTGTGTAATCTTCTCCCTGTGTATTTAAACCCTGTTATTTCAGTCTGTCTTTGCGAGTTCCTCACAAGATTTTTGCTACTGTGTTTCTGAGAATCTGCCTGAGTTTTCTGTTTATTCCTTCGTATCTGTTTCCTAGGTTTTGTTATCCCTACTTTTTCACCTGTTGTTGTTTTTGTTTTGTATTCAGTCTGTTTTGTTTTCTTTTTGTTCCTCTTACGCCTCCCCGGTTTTGACCCCTGCCTGTGTTCTCGCGACCCTGTTTTTGGATTCTGTTTTTGTGCTTTTGCTGTGCCTTCCCGGTTCTGACCCCTGCCTGTTCCTTAACTACTATTTGGACTGTGTTTTGTTTCGTTGCCTATCTCCCCAGCTTTTTTCTGCCTGTTTGTACCACGGATCGCTGCCTTGCCCTGCATTAAACTTCGGTTTTTTTGTATTCCTGCCTGCGTTTGGGTCCTTCCCCCACCAGCCCCTAACAAGGCCAGCATCGGAAATACTCGGGGCAAAGGGCAAAAATGCCCCAATAAAAAAACATTTTGCCCCTGAAAACAAAATGTGCCATCCACGCACCGATGCACTGTATGTAGCCTAGACTATACAGTCGGCGTCTCCCTGTTCGGCCCGCTGCTTGTAGCCTACAGAGACAGTTGCTGTGGGTTGCACTGCTGGCTGCTAAAACGCTGACATTTTCGCTGAGTTAGGCCAACATTTTATATATCATGTAGCTACAGTAATACGATCATAGATCCATAGCCTATATATCTATGAATACGATAGTAGCTAATTGAATCCCGTAGCATAGGTAGCTATGCTGTAGTCATACTATACTTTTTTTTTTTTTTTTTTTACTGTCGTCTAGTTCATTTCCTGGATGAGCTCCCCAGGTTTTTAGCTATTACCAACTCCAGCCATTTTAGCCAGTTATCTTGCTGTGATCACAGTTCATATGAAAGCAAGATAACAAGCCAGCGGCGATTAACACACACAGACACGATACGTAGGCTTTATTTAGTAGGAGACTTGCAGGCTGGGTTGTTTGCTTTGGTGAGATCTAGGACGAAAACTAACCGCTAGCTAATTTATCAGACGTAAGGGGAAATAGTTCAGTCTAGGCTATGTTGTTGTAGTCTAATTGTTTTTATCATGTTATGGCTAACCAAGCTTCCCCTCTCTGGGATAAATTAAGTTTATCAATCAAGATGAGATGTTGCGTGGATGTTTGCCTAGTTTGGGCCAGGGATCCCCGCCCAGTACGTGTCATCAGTAGGCATAACAGATGAGGACAGATGGATATAGTTCAGTGGGCACAGCCACCATGGGAGGAGGGAAAGGGGGAGGAGACGTTTTAGCTGTCGCATAGTTGTCTAGTGTCTGTGTATGCATGGCAAATGAAAGGTTTAGGCTATAGCTAAAGTTAAAAAAAGAAAAAAAAAACTTATTCCGACTGTATGGATTTCCTGAGCACTGGTAGCTTATAGAATAATGAGGAAAACAGTCTGCCTACTATCAGTGACAGTTGTCTAGCCAGAGAACTTCAGTATGAGGATAGCTTACGGACAACAACCGGGTTTGTGTTGCTTCTGTTATGGTAATAACCCAGTGCGCAAAATGTGGCAAAATGTCGTTGAAAAGGCATCCAAGACGTGATTCCTACACAATTTAGCCGTCCATGGACGACTGTTGTTCACTGGGAAAGCCATACCCAACGAAAGCGCATTTGTTTCTCTATCCACAGTGGCCCCCTAGTGGTAGGTCATCAACCAACCAATTATAGTAGTTTATTAATATTTCACTGAAATTATAAATTAAAACAAATTCATTAAGAACAGCCCAAATTTGTGATGCAGGAAAAGTGTCACCACTTGCGAAACCATTAGGCTAGTATAGCCTAATCTATATCAGCCTCTCAGTTGTCAATTCAAGTTATTATTCTCTGCACAATTAGTTTGTTCCTTTGCAGATGTTTGTTGTCACAACTGTAACGCCAGTCAACCAGACAATAGCCTATTATAATCATGAGGAACATTTTCTACCACTACGCTGCAAAAGCAGGTGGTGCTTTCTTATCAGCAGGTGTGTGTTTCACAAAACAATAGTGTAGCTACTATGCTTGTATCTTGTCATTGAGGAGGTAGCCTAAAGAAGTTGTGGAAGAATTTGAGAGACACATATGCAAGAAAAAAAAAGAAGGAGGTGAGGGCTGGCCAGGCAGGTTTTTACTGAGCAAAAGCAGGACCAGATCATCGTTACATCATGTTGACTCCATTTTTTTCGTGCACAAGTTATCAAGGGTCTGAGCTATCAAACGAGCCCCAAACCATCACTCTGTTGCCAGATATGGAGTAGATGTGGATGGATCACTTTAAGGGTTGTTTCTCCTGACTTTTTTCCCCATAGAGTTCTATAGGAAAATGAGTCCGGAGAAATAACCCTTGCAGTGATCCATCCACATCTACTCCACATCTGGCAACAGAGTGATGGTTTGGGGCTCGTTTGATAGCTCAGACCCTTGATAACTTACAGCCATTTAGCCAGCCATGTGTTCCATACTGTACCAGTGTAATTTACAGCTGAATCTAGTCTCACCCCCCCAATTTCCATAGAGATCCATTCAAATGCAGAGAGGTTATAGTATCGCTTGTAACAGTACCTGAAAATAAGATATCGACAGTTTTTTGATGTTGATGGTCACAGACTTCAGGAAGTAACAGCATGTAAAGGATATGTGTTCAAATATGAAATATGATACTTCAAAAATACGTTAAAGCAAAGGGTATGAATACTTATGTAAATGAGAAATTTTAGTTTTTTATTTTTAATAAATTTGCAAAAATCTCAAAAAAACTTTTTTCACATTGTCATTATGGGGTGTTGTGTGTAGAATTTTGAGGGAAAAAATGAATTTAATCAATTTTGGAATAAGGCTCTAACAGAACAAAATGTGGAAAAAGTGAAGCGCTGTGAATACTTTCCGGATGCACTGTATATGCTACTGTTACACTGAACGAGCTGGCGGTTTATTACAAACTGTTTCACTGGAAGTCTCTTAGTTTCTGCCGGGAGTTACAGATTTGTCAGGACTGAAACGATCATAAATATACATACTAGCACTAAGCCTGCTCGCGCCGTAAGTGTCACATAAGATCACATCCCTTACAAAACTGGATAGTTTGATGCCAACTTGCAGCTAATATGTAGCGCATTTTCTACAAACTAAATGGTTTTCCACAAAATGTTGCCTGAGGTTTGCCAGACTTTGCCAGTAGTGGTGAAATGCTGGTGAACTTCTTGCAACAATGGCAGTTCCCACAAAGCTAATTTGCATGTGAAAATATGAGTTTGCCGCAAACCTGCGGCAACAATGCCAAAGGTTTGATGCAAATTTGCCAGAAGGCCTATATTTTTGTAAGGGATTTCCATTTGATCATGGGTTTTATTTTTATAAAGTTTTGATTTGCTTGTTATTCACTGTTTGTTATAACAGACGTTATATTGTTTGGTTGATGCAAATACTAGTTACTGTTGTATTCTGTAACATGATTTGCTTCATGATTTAAAAAAAATATTATTACTGTTCATCTATGTAGGCTATCCATGAATTCTCTTGGGCAAACCTGAGTTTTAGAACGTAGATAGCAGTGAATGCACATGAGCGTGACGATACATTTCTGACAGAAAATGTAGTTTACTGACTTTTTTTTACTTCACTGCAGAGGTGATAAAACTTACAAGAAAGAAGTGCTAGTGTATTGTTAACCTTTATTGATCGCTGTATGAGGCTAGAATGATGAAGCTCGCATAAACCAATAGCACTAACGTTACTTGTTCAATCGAATGGTAAAAGTGAAAGCGTTCGATTGTGGTCCGAGGCACAATTAATAATTAGCCCTCATTGTTACTAAATCATTCAGAACATTCGGTTATGGATAGTCCAAACACACCCCTACTGTCTTGCTACAATGACAGCTGTTATTTTATCGATGCCATGTCTTTTAATACCTGCTTTCCATTTGTACTAAAATGCACTGCACTGCAACTTCCTTTCGGTGTTAGTAAATCACATTACATGTGCTATTTGCATGACCACCTCCCACTATTTCGTGAAATAACGTAGGGACACCCATTTTTGCATTCAGGCTAACCCGCAAAAATTATAAATGAACGTATCTTTCGATTTTAGCACACGCAATCCTCTTCACACCTCATTAGTTGATAATCTTGGATGATTTTTTGTGGGTGGTAACAGTTTTACACGTGTTTTTGTACACACAAACACACAAAAAGTAAATCGACCCCTTGATCTTGCTTACTTATAGTGCGACTTACATAGCTTGGAAATGTGTAAAGATCTCTTTTGTTAACGGACGTCTCTCTTAAAATCCATAAAAAAAAACTCATTTTGAGTTTGCAAGCATGTCTTCCAACAGTTTTAACATTTTTCCCCAACATGCTGAACCTTATATATGTGAGTAATTATCAGCGATGCTTATCAGCAGAGCACATTGTTCAAATTCCTCCATCAGATAAATGGTTTCAAAACTTAAATATTGTTTTCTTTGAAGAAATAAAGCAGACTTGTATATCACAGATCATTTGAAAGAGAGATAAACCTGCAGTCCCTCTCAGCACTGTCCTGTGAGCCTTGTGAAGGAATGAGCTCTCAACGTTTGAAAGGGCCCTCTGGTCCTGTTTTGTATTACGACCTGTTTCAGTAACATCCTTTCGGCACCCCAACAGAAACACAATCTTTTTTTAACACTTTCTTTCCCCTTTATTCTATTTCCTCTGTACCTCCTCCTGCTCCGCTCGTGGTTCTAGCGCCAAACGCATTCAATGGGGTTTTGGGGTGTTAGGCATGTCATTTGGACAGAAAACATGCTAACAGCCAGTCCCTTTCAGGTGACACTCGAGGGGGACATGGCTGGCTTGCCGGCCCCTGACAACCAACTGTGTTTGCTAGGCGGTGCATTCAGGGGGCGAGTGGTCCCATTTTGATGGTCTCCGCCGTTCCCACCCTCGCTCCGGCCCGGACCTCGCACGGCTGAGCAAGCGGCCTTTAGAAAGGTAGCCGAGCAGAAAGCCCATCCCTTTTCTCTCCACCGGGGCTTACATTTCATTATTTGGTTTCCCCTTTTCTCGTGATCAGCAACAGAAAGAAGTTACACCGCACGCCCTGTCGCTGTGGAGAGATGACCGATTGTTTCCTCCAAAGCCACAGCGACAGTTACAAAGGAGAACTTCCTTGTTTCACATCCGACATTAGACCCTCCATACGAGTGCAAGTGTTTGTGGTCAGTGGACCTGCGTTCAGAGTCAATGAGGAGCACATATCTGCTCTGTCACCCTATAGCACTGCCGAAAAGGAAATCTTTATTTGGGATCTGTTGTCCGGAAACTGGTGTGCAGATGATGGTGCACGGTGCGGTTCTGGAAATCACATACGACATAATATTTAGCAGTATTATAAATCACTATGATGACAAGCTAAGCGACAGAGTTACCGTGGATGCAGTATAGAAAAAAATAGAAGTTAAATGTGGTTGCTGTCTGCATGAAGTTAACAACCAGCTTACAAAACTGTTTTTGGATACCAGGCAATTAGGCAGTCTCTACAAATAAACATGCCACGATCACAGTTGGCAACACACACATCTCACACCACGAAGTGCAGAACATTACCTGGCCCAAGCCCCGAAGACATGCATTATAACATTGAAATATGAGAGCACAACTCGGAATCCAATCATCCATAAAATAAATTTGCTTGGCATTACAAAGGAGCAGGTGGAGAAAAGATGACAATACCATAGTCAGAGGGGAACTGATATTAAAATGTTTTTTCTTTGTAATTCAGTACATACAGTAGGCAAGCAGGTACATACAGAAGAAGTCAAATTAAACCCATTAAACCCGACAGGTATCTGAAGAGAAAAGTATTTCATTACTTCATACAATTTAGTAGTCTACATGTTTAGTGTTTTTATTGCTGCATGTTTTACGAATAATAGGCTAATCCAAATGAAAACTACAGCTGCAAATACCGCTCATCCAGTTTCACACTTGGCACTCGTTTTGTAGATTCAACAGAAAACAGTTCTACTGACATGAATAAACATATTTTTAAGTTTTGAAAGATCTTTAAAATGATTGAGCTGGTTGTTTATAACTGGTTAGCCAAGCTGAATTTATCAAGGAAGTGAACAGGAAGGAACACAGGTTTTCAATCATATACAATACCTGAAAAGCAAGCATCAGCTATGGAATTTGTGGAATTTTTACTTGCATATACAAGGCTTGTGCTCAAAATGGACTTCAATTAAATTGAACACATAATGGAGCCCATTTACAAGGTTTAGTGCATTCTCATCTGAGAAGAAAAAAGAAGAATTACAAATGCATTACATGCAAATATACACATTGACACTATCATCAAAACAACTCTATGCTGTTATTCTAAAATGACGATAGACTGTTCCCCATCATTGTGCTTTTAGCTGCACCATGTCCTTCACACAATCACAACATGGATCATTGCATGGCCTCACTTCCTGTTCCAGCCCCAAGATGTACATTTACTTGATAAATTCTTTCATTCAAGCCAGTATGTAAATAGATTTATGCATATTTAAAGGGGACATGAAGCACTCGGTAAAGTGGCTCCGGTTCGTTAGATTTTTACCTTAAATTAGATATGACCGTGCGTTCAAATCTCAAACCGACCCATATTTGCTGGAAAAAGAAGTTGAAATTCGCTTTTTTTCCACTAGGGCGCAGTCATCTTGGACCAACTGCGGTCGTGACGTCACTAGGTTGGTCGGTCTCTGCTGCTCAGTGTATTCCTATGGGAAAACAGCTGACTTTCAGTGAGCTCAACGATGTATCGTGAGGAAAAAATAAAACAAAAAATGCACAGACGGTCTTTTTCTATTGCCCCAAGATGCTCAAATGAGTATTACCGAACAAAACTTAATTTAAAACTTAATTTCCACAAACTGCTTCTGACCCGTTCTGACCATAGCCTACTGCTGTGGCCTGACGAGCCGGCAACTGCAGCGCCACTGCATTGCCTTGATAAACGGTTTGCGAGCTAAAGTCGTGTCTAGCTAATATTGCCTATATAAAATAAGCGTTAGCTTGTGATGCTAGGTCGCGGTAGGTATATATTTGCAGGCTGTTAACTAATAAAGTTCCCGGCTGGCCACAGCATTAATATGGTCAGAAGCAGTTAGTGGGAATTAAGTTTTAAATGTTAAATTTTGTTCGGTAATACTCATTTGAGCATCTTTGGGCAATAGAAAAAGACCGTCTGTGCATTTTATGTTTTATTTTTTCCTCACGATACATCGTTGAGCTCACTGAAAATCAGCTATTTTCCCATAGGAATACATTGAGCAGCAGAGACCGACCAACCTAGTGACGTCACAACCACAGATGGCTCCGCCCTAGTGGAAAAAAAGCTAATTTCAACTTCTTTTTCCAGCAAATACGGGTCGGCTTGAGATTTGAACGCACGGTCATATCTAATTTAAGATAAAAACTAACGAACCAGAGCCACTTTACCGAGTGCTTCATGTCCCCTTTAACATATGATATTTAGCAGAAGCATGCAACATTTATATTTTTACTTCATCTTACCTTTGGCATATACTTTGTCTTATGTCTTGACAGCTTGACAGCCACAACCACACTATGCTATACAAGAGATTTTTACGTATTTTGTAATTGGCCACATGTTATCAGCATCATATTGCACATACATATTCCATGCACATTAATTAGAGTAACCTGCTCATAAAATTTGAGAGCTACAGTATCTAGGTTTATTACTGAGTTTTTACTAGCTGTTAAGTTACTAGCTGTTGCTCCATGCATGTTTCTGTTCCAAGCATACCTTAAATCCAAGTCTTAAAAAGAATACTGCACTTTCTGGGTTTTATATATACTGTATATGTAGGGGTAGGCAACCCGGATCCTGGAGTGCTGGTGTTGTTTCTGGTTTTTGAGTTCTGAGCTAGATCGCAAGAGTTTGATGGATGATTAAAAGTCTGAGCCTGAATTTTCTGAATGGTGAAACGCCAAGTGCCTCCAGCACATAGTTACCTGCATTCATTACACTTTTTAAAATTAATCAGGTTATGTAGTTATAGGTTTGTATGGAGCAAAAAACCAGGACCATGGTTGACTACCCCTGCTGTACACTGTATATACATGTAATATATATATATATATATATATATATATATATATATATATATATAAGTCGTGACGTCACTAGGTTGTAGCTTGTACAGTGAAGTTTTGTTTCCAGGGGTTGTAAATCTGAAAATATCAATTTAATGGGGTTTATTCACAATTATAAACTCAGTTTTTTTATTTTTCTTGTACTTCTTTCCTTGAGCACAGCAGTCTCAGGTTGTGTGTATCATATAAAATGCTTCCAACCAAACCATAATATCAAATGTCATTTTTTGAAGAATAATTGGATAATATATACACGTAAAACCTCTGGAAGGAGAACGTCACTGTACAAGCTGTTTTTGTGTTACCTGAAGTGCTTTAGACTCTAAACCCCCCGATCTCAGCCATTGTAAAGCTGACAGGTTGTCAGAAACTTCTGTTATTATCTTCATCGCACACAGAAACTGCCTGGGCCAATCAAAAACATACACTAAAATAATATGAATAGAACAGAAACTGAACTATCCCTTCAAGTACATTTCACAATGAATCAGTTTTATTGAATCAGTCTCCAAATTGGAGTAATCAGAAATGCTATGTCTTTTTAGTAATATGCTTTTATATCATTTACATGTGCAATGTACAAGCAAATTATAATTTATTAATTATCCCTAGCATCACATTTGCTTCTGGTAGCACTGAAAGTTTTTTTTATGGCTTAAATATTTACTTTTGTTTTAATTTGGATTTGTGATAAAGTGTGGTGCGGATTTTGAATCAAAAGATCTTTTAAAATCACCTGACATCTCCGTACCAGGAATTCTTTCTTCTTTAATCTTAACATTTCATCATCAAAATCCTTTTTTCTCCTCCAGTACAGCTCTTGACTAGAGAGCTACACTGTTCTACTCCTACACTGAGGAGAATGGGGAGGAAAATTAACCCTCTACTTATGTCATGATTGCATTTGAAAATCACCTAATTAGGTGATTATGTCATTAGAGGGATATGTGCACTTCAAAAGCTCCCTGCGAGTCACTGAAATTAAAGGAGATAAAGACAAGATTCGTATTTCTTTTGGGGCTGAAAGGTAATTAATCCATTTAACTCAATCTCCTGATGCTTCAGACAACAGCAAAAAGAGAGCAAGCGCCGAGTGGATTGCTTTACAAGACAAGAAAGCTTCATTCTTTTGCTCAGGCATATAAAGTCGATTTCCCCAGCTACAAGACTCGAAATTATATAGACAAGGGATTGGATGGTGTACTGTATAGTACAATGGTGACTTGTTATTCTGACTACTAATCCAAGTCTTGAACATTCAGTAGTGCTTACATATTTTCATCATTGCTCTTCACTATAATTGAACTTCATAATTCGAAGTGCAAGGGCAAAACAGGTTGCAAAAACAGCAGTCTAATTTGCTATTATGTTATATTTATTGCTATTAGGTAAAATAGCATTACTTACTCAGGGTGCGGAAGTCACCTCAGATCCAGGAGGTAGTCGAGAATGAATGTGAAAACAAGGTGTTGCTGGTAAGCTAGCAGTCTTTCCAGTGATAGTTTGGAGCTTGTCATATGCATAATAATTTTTGTGAATACCACCACCCCCCCCAAAAAAAAAAACCTCAGTTCAGGAAAACAGGCAATGTCTCACAATATTTGAGGATCTAATGACTAGAGGTGAAATCTATACATTAGAATTCTGCAGGACAAATTTCCTCTTATAGCTAAGAAAGCAAATAGCTTTCTTCCATTTCCGATTATTTATAATTTGTGTAAATGTGCTATTCTACATCTGCAGTCTTTAGTGTCACATTTTCCAGGTTCACCTCATGCTCCTATCACAGGGTGAGAGAATTTGTTTAAATTGGGCTTTTTAAACTTTTATTCTAAAAAAAGTTAACGCAAAATACATACTCCATAAAGACTGATGCTGTGGTTCCTTACCAGTCAGCACATTCCACCCAGATTTTAGACATCCCTTCCAGTTAAAACCATGATTGATCAGATGTTAAATTATCTAAATGGCACTGCATTGTGTTACAATGTAAACCTGTTAAAATCTGAAATGTGTTGTCAAACATGCATAAGAGCATTTTAGTATTTGAAAATACTGATACTGCTTTCACACACAAAACCTGGGGTTGACATGCATTTCAACCCACATTTAACCCATTCACAACATCTAAATGGCATCTAAAACCTGATGCAGAGGTCTTTGGGTTTTTGCAAAGGTTGTTATTTTACAGATTAATATTATACCACTGATTTATCAATGCTTTGTTTATGCATTTGATTTGGCATAAGTTAACTTACATTTAGTAGTTCAATACATACACTCACTGCTGTGTCACTTGCAATGTAGCTAATTCGCTCTGGATAAGGCGATCTGCTAGCTAACTGAAAGCAATGTAATGTAATTACCTTACATCAATCGATGCAAAATTAGCCACAGTTTAATAAACTGTCATTAGCTACTTCTAGCTTGCTCGCTCTCGCCATCATAATATCAGTTTTCCTGACAGAGAGCACATTCACTACATGGTCAATTCATTGTGGAAGATTCATGCTGTAGCCATCTGATTCTATAGTGATTTCCTTATGCTACATTTGTCCCGGGCTTTTCATTTCAATCAAATGTTTGAGTTGGGCGTGGTTAATGACATAGCTGTAATTATGAGTAAATTTTTCAAAAAATGCATGAATTCAAATTCCCACACTGTATTTATCTGGGGGTGCTAACCTAAAAGTTGTACTTTAGTATTTTAGTATTATTTTGTCATTTCTATCTTAAAGACCCGCAGTTTACTTTAACCTGTAAACTGTTAACTTGTAAAAGCAAGACAGCCATTTAGATGTATTGCAATCACAAAAGCTATAGTATACATTGTGGGTGGTAAACATTTTTATTATATCTTTGAATATACTCAATTTTTTATTAAAATAACAACAGCAGCACTTTATAATTACTTTATATTGACTTCATAGTCACTTTTTAACATATTTAATTGCGTGTACTTTCACATTTTTAGCTCACTTCACCAAGATGTGATCTAATGAATGACAATACATAAGTTCAGTCAAACTTCCTTTAACTGAATAAGAATCAAGAACACAAAGTGGTCAATGTGGTCAATTTAATTTAACAAGTCTCATCGTGATCCTGTACAAATCCTGTATTTAGCAACATGCAACATGTGGTTGCAGTTGCACTATAATGTCCAAAGTTCTGTGCTTTTCCTATTATTTAAACATTATCAATACAAAAGCATAGCTAGGCAGCCTGGCATTATAGCTTCATACAGTCAGATGTTTTGCCTGTAGTTTGCTGTTTATCTTGTAAGGCTTGAACCATAAACCAGATTTTTCTGCAAATTGAGTCTAGATTACCACATTTATATAGGGAAAACAACAGCAGCCTTACTGCTGTTGTGGAATAAAGCCACTCTGAGGTTCGGACTGGTGAAATTCAAGAAGTTTTATTCATGCATACATGGAGAATAAAACTTCTTGAATTTCACCAGTCCGAACCTCAGAGTGGCTTTATTCCACGACAATTTTGGTGCCGTGACCCGGATTGCAAGAGACTTCTGCATCACCATCCAGCATCTGGCCCGACGATCTTGCAGACACTGCTGTACACTCTGTAACATTTGCATAATTATCAAACTTCTGATGCAAAGCAGGTGTGGACTTTGTAAGTATGGTACTTTGACGAGAGAGGTGTTGGTGGGCCAGTAGGGGGCACCCTTCCCTCTGGACCAAAACAGAAATCCAATGCCACAGCACAGTGATGTGTTGTAGAAGGTGATATCCTTTGGGTGAAGTGTTAAACAAAGGGCCTGACTCTCTGTGGTCATTAATGATCCCTTGGCACTTTCAAAATAATAGGGGTGATAACCCCAATGTCCTGATCAAATTTCCAAAAAAACTCTACATTTGGGCACTTAATCATCCCCTATCCGACTGAATGTACAATACCTTGAATTCCCTACCCACATTGATTCCCCAGGTCATCACCGCAAAAGAGAATGGAGTTCTCAGTTGACCTGGTTAAATAATGGTAAAATTGGTAAAATAAACCAACATCAAAATGGGGACATGGCTCTCTTAATATAAATTTTGAAGAAATCCATACCCACTGATATGAATACAGAAGTACATATTTCATAAGTGAAAAACTATTCAAATCATCAATAATGAACTAATTACCTAGTAGTTCTGATATATATAGAGTTTCGTTATTTATGAGGCCAGAAAATTGAGGCAAAATAAGTAGTGGAAACAATGACAAAAACAACTGAAAATGTTTATAATTGAATATAATTGAAGACCCTGGTGCTAAAAGTACTGAAGTCACACAATGGGCTCTATTTCAAACCAGCGCAAGGGGACGGTATAGTCAAACGCAAGCTTGTTGACAGCATCAACGTTTTAAAACTGGCGCTATGGCGTTTCTCAGCAATACCGCTAGGATCAACAAATTCTCAACATAACATCCTTTCGCTTGCGCTGCAGTGGGATGGGTGGCGCTGTCTGGGGCGTGTTCTAAAATACTTTCGGCTCGGTGACAATTTGAACCAACGAAAACCCATTGCGTTATGATCAGCTGGAACCACCTCTTAGCGGGAACGCAATAGACTCTGGCAATTTGGAAACTTATTCGTCATGTAGTTCTATGTAGTGTCTATAGGTGATGCCAACATTACACTTCCATTTAATGAACAACTAGCCTATAATTATTATTAATTAATAAATTTTAATTTAAACTACTAGAATAAAACAGGACAGCTTACAAGAAACTTGCGATCATGTAGGCCAATAGCCTATAATATATAAATTACACATTGACACAGTTGAATCATAAGCCTACCATTTGAATCATAATTACGCCTACATCACCTAATGTAGGCTAATTAATGCATTCGCCACCTCCTCCCGTGCCTTCCGAACTTCTGGGAGACGAGGTGGTGTGGATTGTGATCCATAAATTACTACAGTCCTAGCCTGTACTTCTGTTGCAAGTATGTCTGATTCCTGTGCGGAAAATCGCTCTAGTCGTTGACGGTCCAGTGCGTTTGGGTTGCTCATTATGAAATTGCATGGAGCGATTGCGTTCCAACTGGCTTTTTTTTTTAAAGCATGAGAACAACAATTTGATTGGCTACCATAGAGACACACCTTGGACATTTAAACCCAGCCTTTTAGCAATACCGCCATAAGGTGCGCCAAGATTGCCGTCATGAAATTACCAAATTTCTCGCCGACACGCCCTCAGAGCGATACCGCCAAGCGATTACTCTTGCGTTCACCATTGCGTTTGGTTTATTAAAATAGAGCCCAATGTCTATTTTGCGAAAATCAAATCCGAAAATATCATTGATCCATAAAATCAGCCATTAACATTTTTGCTGTTTTTATGCATTGCTCAGGCACCTTTTCTGTTAACAATATTTATAGAATGGGTACGAACAAGCAGTTGTGCTCATTAATAATAATATTAATAATAAGTTTGTTTGTTGAGAGCAAGTGTGTTACTGGCTAACTGCACTGAGTAAAAGCCAGAACAGTGGTTTCTGGGTTTTACTCAGCTAGTTATCTACAGTTGAAGTCGGAAGTTTACATACACTTAGGTTGAAGACATTAAAACTAATTTTTAACCACTCCACAGATTTCATGTTAGCAAACTATAGTGTTGGCAAGTCAGTTAGGACATCTACTTTGTGCATGACACAAGTAATTTTTCCAACAATTGTTTACAGACAGATTATTTCACTTTTAATTCACTATATCACAATTCCAGTGGGTCAGAAGTTTACATACACTAAGTTGACTGTGCCTTTAAATTTTTAATATTTGGTCGCATATCCTTTGGTTTTGCATGCCATGACTTCCTGATGTCTGTGACCCAACAACATCAAAAGACTCTTCATATCTTATTTTCTGGTACTCTTACAAGTGATACTATAACGTCTCTGCATTTGAACGGATCTCAATGGGAATTGGGGGGTCGGACTAGATTTAGCTATAAATTACACTGGAACAGTATGGAACACATGGTTGGCTAAATGGCTGTAAGTCATCAAGGGTCTGATGTATCAAACAAGCCTTAAATCATCACTCTGCTACCAGAAATACAGTAGATATGGATGGATAACTTGAAGAGTTTCTTCTCCTGACTTATTTTTCCATAGAGTTCAATAGGAAAATTTCCATAGAGTTCAATAGGAGAAACAACCATTAAAGTTATCCATCTATATCTACTGCATATCTGGCAGCAGAGTGATGGTTTGAGGCTTGTTTGATACCTCAGACCCTTGATAACTTACAGACATTTTACCAATCATGTATTCCATACTGTTCCAGCATAATTTACAGCTAAATCTAGACCCCCCCCACACAATTCCTATAGAGATCCATTCAAATGCAGAGACCTTGTAGTATCGCATCTAAGAGTACCATAAAATAAGATATCAAGAGTTTTTTGATGTTGTTGGGTCACAGACATCAGGAAGTCATGGCATGCAAAGCCGAAGGATATGCGACCAAATATTAAAAATTTAAAGGCACAGTCAACTTAGTGTATGTAAACTTCTGACCCACTGGAATTGTGATATAGTGAATTAAAAGTGAAATAATCTGTCTGTAAACAATTGTTGGAAAAATTACTTGTGTCATGCACAAAGTAGATGTCCTAACTGACTTGACAACACTGTAGTTTGCTAATATGAAATCTGTGGAGTGGTTAAAAATTTGTTTTAATGACTTCAACCTAAATGTATGTAAACTTCCGACTTTAACTGTACGTACGAGAAATGGGGCCCAAGCTAGAATTCAATCAACATTTGTCCTTAACTTTGAACAATTAAAAACAATCTCTGCAATTAGTAAAACAAACTTGCCAAACTGAATTTGTGCAGAAAAAGTCTAACTTGTAAGTCAGTTAAGGATAAATGTTGATTGAACACATTCAGAGGCCCTGAGTATTCCAAAAAAACTGGAGCCCTAGCTGAAAATGCCTTGTCCCTGCTTATGTTAGAATTTGTTACTGGGACAGTAAGATTTGTTGAGGATAGACTAAGCCCTATCTTAGAAGTGATAAGTAAAAATTTTAAATCAGTTATAAAAGACAAGAAGCCTGAGTGGGGAAGCCAGGATGGGTGTTATATGTGATTTCTTATTTTTAATGTAATCTTTGTGCCTTAAACAAACAATGACTCCAGGTTGCTTCATTAAAATATGTCATTTATAAAGGAAATGTGATGTCATTATGTAGATAGAAATAAGTAAAATAAAATAAAAAATTGTAGTTTTTCTGGAAACTAATTTTAGTAAACATGGTATGCATTAATATGCAAATGGGTTTGAGGAGCCTTGTTTGTGATATGCTGTACCCTTCTTTCACTTGGTCGGTAAGCTGCTATGAATTATAGCTCTCACCATATTCATGCTTCATGCTGTAATAACTCATAACTCTTTCTTTGTCACGCCACTATAGTTTATGATAAATATGTCACTCTATATGGCCTCCCTGAGAACCTGTAGAGAAAATAGATTAATTTGAAAATAAAAACTGAGGATTGTCTTTGACTGTATATAAATCATAGTAATACATAGTGATGTTGTCAAGAGTATAAAAGATTTGACATTTGACTTTTTTAGTTGACCTAGTTTTAAAAAATGTAATCACAGCTTAGAAAGGTAATATTCCATTAACTCATTGTATATTATCTTACACAGACAGTGAGTAAGAAATGGAAACACCAATGTAAAGTCACTTAACAGGTTGTTTGGTAACCAAGTAAGACCAGCAGGGCCTGTATGCATTATGATATACAGACTACCAGTGACTGTAATTCTGCAAGAAGATTATCTTCATAAACTTCTTTTGTGCAATAACAGGCTTCTTTCTAGGTCCTTCCATATGATGAGAATTACCATGCATTAGCATGTCATAGCTATGGACCAATTGTGAGGTGGCTGGGTCGGAGGACCAGATGCGACCGTGAGGGGATCACAAAGTACTCCCAGGCGTGGAGTACCACTAATATAGGGGAAAAGAATTAGAGCTCCACAAATGGAGCAGAGAAAGATAAACAAAAAGGGAAAATAACTCCCGGCGAACAGTCAAAGAATAGTGACCCAGAAAAGTGGGCGAAATGCTCGCAGACTCGAGCAGTAAAAGGGAGAAAAGAAAAGGAATGCCTCTAGCTCAATACCTATCAAAGAGCTAAAATAAAATGCAAACAAAAACAATGCAAAACCGAGGTACTATCTCAAACAGAGACAGGGTAAAGAAAACCAAGGAAGGAACTGTGTGATAAAGGAAAACAAAACTTAAAAGAAAGAGAACTCCTAACTCACTAAGGCAAGTCCCATGTATTCTTTGAGCAATTAGCCAAAGGACAAGTGGTCGCCTGAATCCTATACCGTCATTACCTGGCTTAGCATGGCAAGAATGACACAAAAGCCACGAAAAAATTAAATCACTGTGCTTAAAAAACCAGCAGATGCTAGCATAGGTGAAAAGAATGAGTGCCAGGTAAGCGGAAAAACATGGCAGGGGCGCCGTCCCGCAGCACCGAAAGGAAACGTTCGCAGAACAGAACAGGCCAGCTGCAAAACCATGACACCAATCAACTCAACAATATTTGTTACCTTAGTTTCCTCCTTCTTTTAAAGACACAGCTATGGGAAGAAAGTCCTTCGCTGCCAAACAGAACATTAGATTCTATCCCATTCTGCTCAGTAAGTCTTACTATCTATGGGATACAATCAAATGTCCTGCTTAGCAATTGAAGGACTTTCCTCCTGAAGCCTATTATTGTACAAATAAAGCATCAGTAATGTTGTTAGGCAAACATTTCTAAGGCAGACCATTTTGTGTCTAGCTAGTTAGTATGACACTGTCATATTATACTAATGTTAGCTAGCCGCTAGCTTTCTTGTTCAAGTGCATTCACGAGCTACGTCTCACTTCACTGAGTAGTGCATAACTACTTAAACATGCCCCTTAGCTGATGCAAATGTAAATGTGAACATATCAATGCAAATCTGGGACCAAAACACTATGGCCTTAGATGAAACAGCCAGTCCACCTGCCCCTTCTTAAAGTAAGACCTTATACCCAGAGTGAGCCATCAATCCCAATGTGCTTTACACTTTTGGGTTTATAAACAAAGGCCTCCGCTTTTTAATAACAATTCAAAAAAGTTATCAATTTTGAATCAGGCACCAAATGAGAGATATTCTTCATTTACCTTGACGTCCCGGCTGGAGCGTCTCCACCCTAGCTCCTCAGTGGTGGAACGAACTCCCCATTCCTCTACAACTGAATAATCACTGCTTGCTTTCCGTTGTGGTCTGAAGACACACCTCTTCAGACTCCACCTTGACTGATTTTTTTAGTTTATTGTGTTTATGGATATTTTATCATGGATAAAAGCACCTGCCTATTGAATGTAATGTAATGTACTAGTCTCTGCATTTTGGTATTGTCCTCTAAAAGAAAGAACAATGTCCAGTTCACACTGTTTAACTGTAAAAACAGTTAACTTTCAAAAATAATTTAGGCAAAAGGAAAACTTTTCAGACATACAGCTGAAATGGAGAGTAACAGGAGAGAAGTAATGAGTACATTTTTAAGATATTCCCTTGGACCTGAAAGTGAAGGGTACAAAGCCACCTTTCACAGCTGTGTCCCAGAAGCCCCTACGATTCCTCACAGACACACACCCATGAACATGATGAAATAAGCACACACACCACCACTCCCTTCCCAAAAACCGCGGGTGCCTTTTGGACCAAGGTTCAGACAGATTGGCAAATCAGCATGTTGCTGCTTGGCACAGTCATTAGTTCAGCTTTTTCTCTTTTCGGGGGGAGTATTTTTTGGCTTTTCATGCCGTCATCTTCCATACCTACTCAATTTTCACCATTACTGTCATTTTGATAAGATAACTCTTACCATCTCTTAATTTCTCAATCTTTTTAAATTAAGTATTTGAGAAACATTGTCAAGATTCTGCCAAGGTGTTAATCATTCGCCAGGTCCTTCTTGAGTGACTCACTTATCTCCAAAACTAATGCTCTTCTGTGTATCCAACAAATATCACATGTGCTTCCTCTCATAGTTATTTTAATACTTTTTTTTTTTTTAAAGATGGCAGCCCTATTTATCTTCAACACAGCTGTCATCCCAAAATAAAGCTTGAGATTAATTTTTATTTTACACACACTCACGCTCACGCAAACTATACTCACACACAAATATATGGCTCGTATTCATACTTTACAGAAGCGCCAAACGTTAATTTCACTTTCTGAGTAAATGTCATTGGTAGTGTTTAGCAAATTATTCACTTATAAGAAGAAGTAACTAACTACCAAAATTGGCAGTTACTACGTATATCTTTAGATAGCCAGATGCTGGTGTCTTAGATAATGGGTGGCTCTTAACAAATACATTGCAGGTTAGCTTTTAGAAATGCATACATGTATAACTAGCATAACGTTAATTAAAAACATAAAACTCTTGTTCTAACAATGATAAACACAAATTTAATAGGGAAAGACATAAAAGTTCCCGTGAGTATGTTCAGGACAGTGTGGTAAATTTGCGGTTCTTCAGCACGTGATTATTGCACAATACAGGAAAACACTGATTAAAGTATCGCACTGTTCTGTACTGTGCTCTGTGTAAACCGAGAAGCTGGTATCTATCCCAGCAGAACAAAACCCATCCTGGCCCCAAGTTAAATGAAGTTGTTGACCCTTCCCCTGTGAAATGCTGCCAGTTCTGCGCAACCATAATTCAATTCAGAGGACTCCACGAAAGGTCTCCCCTCAGGATGGAGGATCTGGATAACTGCTGAACTTGCTATTTTCCCTAATTACATGTGTTCACAGTGCTTAAAATACCTCTGATCACAGCTCATAAAGAATGTACAAAACGACAATGTCAGAATATGGAATAAGAAAGGGGAGCAGTTGAAATGGGTGCGACTGTTTCAAATGTAACTTCCTCACAAGTCCGTGTGGCGCAGTACATTTGGCAACGGACTTTCAACCCATTTGCAAATACCCCCAAGTGGCTAGGAGTTCAATTTCCCTCCATGGCACTTTCTGTTCTGTGATCCCATCTCTGTCTGTGACCCTGCTTCCTTGTCTGAATAAAGTGAAATAATGCAAGGGGGGGGGGGGGGGGGGGGGTTTAGTGTACTGTCTGCTGCCCTTTTAAAATGTAAAAGTGAACTATTTTAGTGCCTTTTTACAAACCACACACTCAGAACAAAAGAATCGTATTGCCTAAATGAATCCATTTAATGGCACAAAGACTGTGAATGATACATGTTGCTGTCAGGTCATTACCCTTATGCAATAAGATCTGATTCTATTGTCCCAAGTGTAAAGTTCACTTTAAGTTTAAATATGTAAATACCCTTAAATTGAAGCTGACAGTCTGCACTTTAACCTCATATTAACTATTTAATTTCAAATCCAATGTGCCGGAGTACAGAGCCAAAACAACAAAAAGTGTGTCACTGTCGCAATACTTTTGCAATTAACTGGGCACAGCTGTTATTGACACTCTGAGCAATTGATCAGAAGTGTGCAAAGAACTTAAACTAAGCTGTTTTCTTAAGTCTGTGTGCGTTTGCTGCCTAATATTAGCAGCGGTGCATACAAATCTTGCATACAGATCTTCAGATTACTAGAAGAAACACTACACTACCACTCCCTTGGCCCATTATTCCTGAAGCTCATTAGCTCCGTTCTTGATCTCTATCAATGTATACAAATAAGGCATGCCACCTGTAGGAAGGCAGGACCCCTGGTGAGTAAAAAGTAGAATATGGCCTAGCATTGGGTGAAGTGGCCAAAATGCAGAATGCCAGCTGAACCACAAGGTGGCTGTTTGGTTCCCTTGCAGCAGCTGGCGCGGCACTTGGCAAAGGCAGAGGTATAAAACCTGAGACTCCCAGCGTGGGGGGGGGGGGGGGGTCTTGAATGCATCCCCCACTGGGCAGCAGTGAGCCGGGAAGAGCCGGCAAGGGGAGGGGGATGGAAAGCGTCACCTTGGTGGGGTGGGGGGGGGGGGGGGGGGGGGGCACAGAGAGAGCTGGCGAGGGGGACGGGAGACAGAGAAGGCTGGGCCTCCGTCACTGGGGACAGGGGTTGCTACTGAACACAGAGTTCACCAAGCCACACGGTCAGCTGGAAAGGGACGAACACCACATAAGATGAATAAGTAACGCCCTGGGCCTGCAGCCAAGGGGTGGGGCTTATGCGGCTTCCCTCCCTTCCTGTGTCGCCTTTCAAGTATTTCCCCAGTAACTGCAAGGCTAGTGGGCAATAAAATGGCCAAGCTAAAACCCATTGGATTCCAGACAGCAGGGTCCCTATTATCTCTCTAATCTGGTGATAATTAGAATTAGTCCTAGAGCTCCCCCCAGCATGAGAATTTTAATGCTTTGCAACATCTATAAAAGGATGAAGGTACACCCCCCACTTCCACCACCCACTCTCATATCCACCACCCCAACTCCACACCCCATACCCGGCCACAACAACATCCCTCTTACCCAAACTGATAAACAACTGATAGTCAAACTGACTGCATGGAAATCCCCACTCCTGCCCATTAATCCGATGGGAATTAGAATGCTCAATACACTCCTAAAAGAGATGTTAGCTACCTAATTATACTATAACCCACTAACCCACTATTCAAGGAAGTTGATAAAAGGCTGTAAATTGCTAGCTCATGTACACAGTGCTGTCCCTCACCGAGAAGGCCTCTTTTAGCAGAGCCTGAGATAGTGCACACGCAGGCAAACGTGGACTGTGTTTCAGGGGAAGCCGGTCGGCGTGAAAAAGCTCATTTTGACAATGGGACTGTAGCCGTATCTGGTAAGCTTCTGTCCTTACTTATCTGATCTCTCCTGTGGATCCCCTGAAGGGAAGATTAAGTGTTTTTTGAAGCCTTTCTCAGTCTCACACTATGTGCTTCAGCTGTATTCTGGAGCACACTCCTCCAGCTCCTGCGCTTTTTGAGAAAAGGATATGAAACGTGCCAGGAAAATATTTTCAAGATCCAAGCCAGAGGAAAGGTTGCACTCACAAACCCATGCTTTAAGCGCAGTTTGTCTGCAGAAAAACACGGGCATGTTTTTACAAACATTCCAGAGCCAGCAGGTAAAATAGAAAATAATTCAATCAATTTCTGTTACAGCTTTTTAAAATGCATTCTGGATATGGCTCAGATAAAATGTGAACCCGTGTAAGCAGAGCGGTACATGACAAGCCTATTTCGATTGTTACCTTGAAAAGACACCTTTATCGATTGTAGTTAGGTGTGGTCGACAGAGTAAAGGGTCCCTCGCATTCTGCAGTGACATTTTGTTGTACTGTCTGTCGCAGCAAAGTTCAGCCCTGGTGATACCGCACAGTATCCCTGAGATAATTCACTTAGCGCTGGAATTCCAGCTCTGCTTCAGAGCAGAGAGATGTATTAAAATAATGGGGGCGGGTATTCTGTGCATTACATTGTTCTCTATTACTCAATATATTATCATTAATATCATGTCAATGTCTATTGACATGATAATCAATAACATTTATTTTTTATTGACAATGCTTTGTAAACATTTCAAATTAATTTCAAGTTACTACATTGATGAAATTAGCAGTGCCAGATCTTTTTTTTTTTTTTTTTTTACAAACTCAGTTCCGACAAAGTTTTGTCCACAATATAATCACTCTTAAATTAAACTGACTGTTAACACGAAGGTGAAAATGTAATTTACGTTTTATCTTTTCCGAAACGGTACTGCAATAGCCCCCTGGTGTCTCTGTCAGAGAGGTGTAGCTACAGTAGCGTTTCCCCAGAGCTATTTTCACAGGACATGGAGATGGCCTTAACAGCAGAGAGAGAGTCCAATTAGCAGTTTTTGGACCTTGTATTCCACCGCTTATATGTTATATATATATATTACCATATATGTATGTCAAACTTTACTTTCTTTACTCAATAGCAGTCCCGTAACAACAGTAATGTTAAAATAATCGCAAGTTAAAGCAATAACATTGGGTGGAAAATAGGTAGGAGAGAAGACTGAGATGTGTGGATATTTTAGTGTTAAATGTAGAAGTAATATGTACATAGTCAAATGTAGACAGTGTAAGATAAGTATTTAACAAGGCAAGTGAAACAGGAAGGTGACGTGTAAATAGTATTCGAAGTGACTAATGTAAACAGTTTCATTAAAGTATTAATGTATTCAGTAATTTTGTATATCATTTAGGTAGGTGGTTATGTATAGAAGAGTAATGCCTTTGTGTGTATATGTTATGCTAAGTTAACATTCTGTACAATAAAAAAATGTTAAGGATTTAAAAGAACTACATTCAGGAGAGAACCACAGTCAATGTTTTAGTTAATATGAGGCTGTATAACCTTCATCAGTGAAATGGTGTTGTATGCTAATGGTCATATGCCTATATATTAAAATGTTATAACAGATAAATAAAAGTACTTAGGATCACTTTTATCACTTAATGTGAATTAGGATTACATGTAGGCCATAATGTTAAATAAATAACACATTGCCCTTTGGCTAAAATCCTTTGGTAAATATTGCAATGTAAACACTCCACTGGATACAAAGTAGTTACCATATTTATGATCGTTCCTCCATAAATAATAAAAATATGTCCTATGTCTCAAAAATATCCTTGGTGTAACAAAGCAATAAAATATGATGGAGAATGGACAGTTCATGCTTTGAGGCTTTACAATAAAGATGCAGCCATAATCTAAAATGGTATTTGCACTTGAGAATTCAAAATTGAACCAAATCAATATAATCCGTATTAAGAAAAAAATACCCTTTAACCAATATTTCAAAATGTCCATTGGTAAATCAATTTACATTCCTGTATAATCTGGTGCTGATCTTAACTAACACACAAGACACAGCAGGTTACTGTTCATTTACTTTGTAATTTGTAGATTGCCTTGTGGTCTTCATGTCTTGCTTTATCTGATATCTAATTAACTATATACCCTCTCCACAGTGGATTAGAAACCATAACGGTTGTGCTTTTTATCAGTTTATTATAATTGTAATTTAAAAATAGCAATGGTACAGTACATAAGTATAAACTGATATAATATAAATAATTCAATATTATCATTCTGATGTTCAACGTCCAACTTTATTTTTTTATATTTTTAGAATATAGTGATCTAATTTATCAGTAGAGAAAATACCAAAAGTATATAGTGTCATAGAAGTCATTCTAATTCAAAACTATTAAGCACTTATGTCATTCAATGTTTTGTAGCAGTGAACTATAGCAGTGCACCATCTTGTATACCATCTTGTATATTTGGCCTCCAAATGAACATATTTAATAAACTACCAGTGCTGTGTTAAAGCGAAATACTCGCAGTGATACCCTTTTATTTTCATAATCGCAAATTATGGCCTCGACAGTTCATGAAAACCTCTTCATTAATCACACCTTGCAAAAAATAAACTTCACAAGGGCTTGCTAAGTCTCGGATCGCCAATGCGCTGAACAATGGTTTAATTTTTAGCGTTACACACTTTCTGACGAGAAACTCGCAAGCTAAAATGTGGCCCTCGCTACATTTCAGTGTGCTCCCTTGTCCAAAAATCAATAGAGTCACCTTGGGTAGACGTTTGTAGCCTGCCGTTTTGAGAGCGTCCGTGGCCAGTGCTTGTGGTGGAGGCACAGCATCAGAGACAGAATACAGAAGGGGGGGGGGGGGGGGGGCCATGGGGATCAGCATTAGTTACACAGCCCTTTTTTTTTTTTACTCCACTTTAAACTTGATCAAAGGCAGGAGTAGTTAAAGCATATTAAGCACGTCCTTCTAAAATGTGCTGTGGAACCTCACCCAAGATGGAGAGGGGGGGATTTGAACAGCAAGCTATTAAAATAACACGTAGTTTATGTTAAATATTAATGCCCCCAGCCAGAAGAAAATGAATGCAGAAAGAAAATAAACGGTTATGAGTGCGCCGTTAAGCACCCATTGAGACCGGAAAAAAGAGTTTCCCTAACCTGCTAAACTGGTTTACCCAAATCATCAAGATTATTAGGCGTGGTTGTCCAAACTTATTTACACACGCTTTTGAAAATGTATTCTTGGTGCCCTTTCAAAATTATTCTTAGCGTCAATCGAGGTGTGTTTAGTTTGATATTTTCTGAATTGTCTCTTCTCTTCAAAAGAATCCGTTTGCCGCCAACATTGCTCCTTTAATTTAAAAAAAATTCTATTGGTTATATTTCAAAAGGTTCCATTCGATCTGCCGTCAAGAGTTAGTATTGTTTGACAGGCAAAGCAACTTTGGCTTTAAGAGATGGGTGAGACTATTCAGATTATTATGACACATTCTGTAGCATTATGAATGGGTCTATGCATTAGTCCTGTATAGACACTGGCTGTTATAACTCAAACGAAGAGCACTTGTCCCTGGAATATCTTTGGACCAAGTTGCATATCTTCGTTCCCACTGTTACTATCCTACACTCAGGAGAATACTTTTTCAATAAGCATATAATCAGATAATTAGACCTTCAGCACAGCACACTACAAAACCCTTAAGACCCCATGTTTACGTAAACATATTTTATTCAAGTTTCTGGAGTTTTTTGAAAATTTATTTGGTGTTTTATTTTTATTTTTTTAAGCCTGATTCATTTTTTTTTTAATCAATACACAAGAAAGTTCAGACACTGACTGTAGACACTGCCATACATAGGTAGTATATATACTGTATAACTGTTTGAATATGTAATTTTAGATGTTTAGAAAGATACACATATATACAGTAATACATACTATATAATCATATTTGCTCCACAGATTTAAAAAAAAAGTATACACAAAGCAATAGGATTCATGCAGGAATTCATGAATTAATAAATTACATATGCCCATCTGTAATAAACTGGATAATCACATTTTGTTGAACTGTAATATTTCAAAAGAGAAATGGGAAGAACAAAAAAAATATTTTTAAATGATCATTTCACAAGCAAATTCTTTATTTTGTTGGTTCGGGGAAATCTAATTTGAATCTGTATTAAGAGATGGCAATTACAGTGCCCACTATATCAGAATCCCCGTTTGCTGCCAGATAGAACATCTTGTAATAATTAGCATTATAATGCAATTATAATGCATCCTTCTATTAATAGATTCTCTTACTAGCCACTCTTAGTATACTTACAATTATATAATAATAATAATCAAAAAAGTACTTCTATCACAAGTAATATAAACAAAACATTGTCTTCATCTAGAGTTTATTATTTTAGATAATATTACTTCAACAAAAGTGGTAGATAGATGCTTAAACCAAAATGTATTTCATACAAGCATGTCTGTATGTGGTTAGCACCTTTAATACTGAATACATGCTGTTTCCTTTACGTAGAACAAATAAAATGTACAAAATTATCATTATACTATACTTGCCTCATTGGTTAACGCCACGATTTATGAATGTAACTCACGTAAAATCTTGGCGCCTACGCTCACAACAAGGTGTGTAATACCTTACATGATAAATATTACAGAGCAGCAGTCATTTTAATTATTTCACCTCAAAGTAACACTTCAGATGTTGATGTTTTACACATGTGTATTCATTGAAATAATCTTTAAATAGCCCAATTATCCACTATGTCCTTCCCCCACTTTTTGCTTTAAAAAAAAAAAGAAAACAATCCTCAGTGAGGGGATTCAGTCATTTTCATCCGCAAATCTCAAAAGGAAATGATTTGAGGGCCTACTCTAAGATGGAATGACTGCACCCCCGAAAGGTCGCAAATGGAACTGCAATTCCCCCTTACCGCCGCTCGCCCAGAGAGTTCATGATCATCCTCCAGCTCTCCTCTGACTGCTTATGATCCATTTTCTCCCAGATATGAGAACTTGCTCGTTCAGAGGAAGAAAGCAGTCAATCAATGCCACTAAAATAGCCCCACTCCATTAGCAGCTGGTAACAGGAGCCCTGTCCTTGCACAGGGACCTAGCGCTGGCTCCAGTCTCCTCTGTAGCCAAGGACTGGCCGTCTTCTTCATAGCCGTACAAACAGATAGTTTTACAGAGTGTCATATCTGGACATCGCTCTCCTTTTACCCCCAAACTGCTTTGATGGGAGTTGTCACTGTCTAAACAGCCATACCATGATGCGGAACCCGGCCCGTTTGCCTTAAAGACCTAATTGTATCAAAAAGCCGCCCTCCAACCACCCCCCACCCCCACCCTGGTCTTTGTGTCGATGAAAGGCAATACCTCAATGCTCCTTTTGTTTTATGGGGGAAAATTGTTTGAGAATGGACCCTAGATTCTCCACCTGGTGCGCATGCCTCTCTCAACGACAGATTATTACAAGGAACATCTGCTCAGAGGTCAACGATAAGTGCCAGTTGATATCAGTGTATAGGACTTACCATCATCGCAAAACTGTTTAGTCCTTTCAAAGACGTTTGAAGTATACGCACGATGCATGATATAATTCTAGGCATAGGCATGCTATAATTCTAGGCTGCTGTCGTTCAAAAATCAAGACAGAAAAGGTGGAAGCAGGCCGGATGCAACGATATGAAGTATTAAATTCATTCTGATTTCTCAATGCATACAGACATGTATTAGTTGGTAATTATATGGGTGGTACATTGGACCACATCAGAATAAGCTTTTCTTTAGAGGCCTTTCATAGGGAAATATTTGAACATCTTGTTTTTACATTTTCCTATAATGTCTAATATGTTTACTGCGAAATAAAATAAAGCAAAGGAAATCTGTTTTTGAAGGACAGGCTGAGATAATCAGAAATAATGACTCATAAGCAATCTGAAACAAGAACAACAGTGCTGACATGAAAGTCATATAAAATGAAACTGGGAATGTATTCATTCCTGCTTCTACATATGTTATATTAATGTAGAAGTAGGATAATTGTTTGTGATTGTTTTAGACAAATTCCAGTGAAAACACAATTCTGTCCAACTCATTTTTACATAGCTCCCAAATGCACAAAGCCCAGTCAAACAGTACAATCAAACCCGGGCCAAACAAACCCCAGCTGCAGAGCCCAGCAAGGTAAAGAGAATTATCCAAACACAAGATTTACTTAATGGAAATTTTGGCTCCTGCATGAATTCCATTGATTTTAGTGGTGGAAAAATTATTTTGTTTCTTCGTATGAAATATCATGTTTAACCACCGCTATAAAATACTATAAAGGGGAGTACAGTAAATCTATTGTCTTATTTTGGAAACCTAAATGTGTTTGCATTATGTAAAGGATTTGAACCAAGATATACAATCCCTCAGAGTTACAAAAAACAGAACAACATAGTTTATCAAATTAGGTTGATATTTATAACAGCAGCATATCTATATGTTCAAAAGTGAATTTACCATATGGTAATTCCAGTATCACAATATAATACATCACAAAATATACATCAACAGTTAATTGAAAACCACTGCTTACGAAACAGTATGCATGTAAGCATAAACTGGTAAAACCCATGATTATTAATAATTATAACAATAAATAAATATTAACAGATAATTGTTTATACTTTTTATCTTATCTTTTAGTGTTACTCATGCTGACATGTTTGTTGAATTTCAAATCTCCAATTCTTCTGTACCTATACATGGCACAAATTGTGTTACATGACCATAAACTGCATGGTACACAGCATAACCCAAATTATATTGCTTTCTGTAAATGTTATGTCAGACATTATGTGCTCTATTAGATACACTGCAAACTCTCTCTCCTTCTTTCACTTATATACACCTCCGAGGTGAGCGTGAACTATACAGCAACGTAAATGACAGATATCACTGACTGGCATGTCACAACCGCCGCAACGACTGCTCAGTTACCGCTGAGGTTAAACTTTCACCTGAGCTGCCATGTCTCCTGGAGGAGAGATACATTTCAGACACACAAGCTCTGTTTTCCTGAGGGTGCTGGCTCTTGTTAAAAACTCTCCAAACATGTATTAGAGGATGTTTTGTTTTTTCTATTAAATAAATAACTGTTAACAACCTATTATTTTAAACCATAGTTCACATATTCTGTCTAAACAAAAATAGACATACAGTAAATATGTGTCAGAAACAAAACATAATTCATTGGACAGTGACACATTTTTAATTAGACCTTTATGAAAACGGTGCTAGATTACAGAACAAAAAATGTGTCACTGTCCAATGAATTATGGTGCTTACTGTATATATAAACAGGTGTTCAAAACATATTTGGCTGAGAAAAGCTATGATTAGAAAAAAATTATGGCAAAACAATCACTTGGTAACATTTCATTGCCAGTGTTGTCATGACCCCATTCTGAGGGCACAGAATAATGGCTCATCACACAAATGTGGATGGTACTGGTGTTCCGGAGTTGTGCAGGAAGAATTGACAGTTGTGGTGTGCAGATGCTATTTTCATACTTGCTCTTCTTAGCACTTGAGCTGAATGGGTATAACAGGAGCTGGATCATTGGTGCACATGTGTACTGCAGAAGTATTTTCATCATAGAAAATATGATTTTAGTGCAAACACTAATTCACCAGTAAAACCAGTAACACCATCATTGGGACAATTGTGAAAAATATGTGATTATTTTTCATATATTAAATATGTTAGAGAGGCATCCACATGCAAATAAAATGACATTAAAAATAACATCAATCAATCACAGCAAAATAAATCAATCAAAATTAGTCATAATGTACTCATTTTAGAACTTTTTTAGTTGTTTTTTTAAGAAAAGGTACACAAGTAAGCATTTGGTCTCAAATATAGTACAATAAAGATGCTCTAAGACATCTTTGTAGATAAAAGAAAACAAGCTTTCAATATTCAGCTGTTAGTGGTATGCTGTTATAATCCAATTTTTCAAAATGTAAATTAATTTCAAATGCCCGTACAGGTAAAGTGCTACACTAAAATGTAGCCCTTTTGCGAGGAAGAACTGAATGTGTGCTGCACTAGGCCTGGTGTGCAGGTCCAAATATATAGGAAGACATCAATGTGCCATAATGCTAGTACCGACATTTTAATGATAGGAAAAGTTACAGAGCTGCTGCTAAGTCTGTTTACACCTAACACCATGTGTACTTGATCCATCAAAACTTTCTCTATGAATGTTTGCATTGTTTAATACATGTGGATTTCATTGCTCCAAACCAGATGATCCAGCATTATACTTTGTTATGGATTAGTGAACTCAGAGCAAGGTCACGCTGGCCTATTTTTTGGGAAAGAAATTGATAGTGTCCTATTATTACTGTCCTATTATAAAACTAAAGATACAAAAGATATAGCAGCATTCTCATGACTGCCGGCTCAAGTGATAATTAAATATGACAGCCTGATTTCATTCTGCACTAATCTGTCATCGAGCCACAGTATGAAAATGTATGCATCTGCTAAAGTTTTGTAATCCTTAGAAAACAATCTAAATGCAGATTGCCACAAATGCTCAGATATAAATAGAAAACAATGTGGATTATTCCAAACCATAATATTTTTGTGGGAAAATCATTAACAGTTGAAATGGATTTTACTCTCAAACACTTTTTAAAGTGTTATTAAGACTTAAGTAGTTATTGCCTTCCTAGTCATTATTAAACCAAAATAATATTCTACACAGCACACAACCACCCCAGTTGTGTGTATACATATTAATACAAAGTGTAATTATTTGGTGTGGCTTGCCTTAATATTTTTTTATTTAACACGTTTTAGTATATTTAGCCTCTAGCACAGTATTGTGAAATGTGTATTTCTTTACTGTAAACTTTGAGGGCTTTAATTTAGTTTTTTTAGCTCTTGAGCCTAGGAGGTTCAGTTACAACATAAGCATTTTTTTTATATATTAGCTGTGAATCTATTTCCACGGAGGTATAGCTACATACTGCTTCTGGTGGGCCTGCCAGAGATTTCAGAACACCAGCAACTAATCCAAGGCAATTCTAATTAAACCAGAAATACCTTTTGAGAAAGCATGGTTCACCCCTTCTGTGGGTCACTTGTTTATTTAATTAAAGGTGTTTGAATTAGCCTGTCATTCATTCATTTAGCTTATAGTGGTCTCTTCCCTGGTCCAACCAAAATGATTGTTGACATGCCAATACAGTATATGTACAGTGGAAATGGAAAGTATTCATACCCCTTCACTTTTTGCACACTTTATTGTGTTGTAGATTTAATTTTAAATGGATAAAATTTCCATTTTTGCCCATCAATCTACACTCATTAACCCATAATGACAAAGTGAAAAGATCTTTTTAGAAATTTTTGCAAATGTATTCAAAATCAAAAACTGAAATCTTTCATGTACATAAGTATTAAGTATTCATGCCCTTTGCTTAAATGTATTTTTAAAGTATCATATTTCATATTTGGTCGCATATCCTTTGTATGGTGTTACTTCCTGAAGTCTGTGGCCCATCCACATCAAAAGACTCTCAATATCATATTTTCAGGTACTGTTACAAGCGATACTATAACCTATCTGCATTTGAATGGATCTCTATGGGAATTGGGGGGGGGGGACTAGATTTAGCTGTAAATTACACTGGTACAGTATGGAACACATGACTGGTGAAATGGCTGTAAGTCATCAAGGGTCTAAGGTATCAAACGAGCCCCAAACCATCACTCTAGGCCAGATATGGAGTAGATGTGGATGGATCACTTTAAGGGTTTCTTCTCCTGACTTTTTTCCCCAGAGTTCTATAGGAAAATGAGTCAGGAGTGATCCATCCACATCTACTCCATATCTGGCAACAGAGTGATGGTTTGGGGCTTGTTCGATAGTTCAGACCCTTGATAACTTACAGCCATTTAGCCAGCCATGTGTTCCATGAACAGCAGTGTCTCTTTACAAATAGGATGCCACAGTTACTCGCGAACATCCACAGACCTTGTTGTGCATGGTTTTTTCGAAAACTACTTTCTACCGAAGTACGCCAACTGTGTATATCCGTGTATAAGCTTCAACCAAAGCAGGCCAGGCCAGACTTTGTGCATAGATACACAGTGTATTTCAGTAGAAAATTTTTTTTTTTTTAAGACATGCACAATGAGGTCTGTTGATGTTCGTGAGTAACCGTGTCATTATATTTGGAAAGAGAGACGTTGCTGTTGATTTTTTTCTAATGTACATTTTTGCCGCTTTGAGCACTACAAACTTTTGACTTGGAGGTCCATTCTATCTGAGTGATATCACAGCAAGTTGCAGCGGATATCTACAAAAGTAGTGAGATTTCAGCGAAACTACCTGGATGGATAGATAACACTCTGGGTATGTGCAAACATACTGTATTGAAATTACATTTTTGGGTGAACTTCCCCCTTAAACTGTGTCAGTAAATTATCAAACTTAATGATGGTGTTGGTGGAATGGGTGGGCACGCAGTCACAGGTGTAGAGAGCATAGAGAAGAGAGCAGTCCGGGGGCGGTTAGTCAAAAAGTCCTTGATCCAGTGAAAGGTGGGTTGGGAAAGTCCTAAGTCAGTGAGTTTAGAGACCAGTCTGCTCGGAATGATGGTGTTAAAGGCAGAGCTATAGTCTATGAAGAGCATCCTCGCATAGCTCCCCTGGTGTACAAGGTGGGTTAGTGCAATGTGAGGAGCAGTGGCGATGGCATCCTCTGTAGACCTATGTTCTCTGTAGGCAAACTGGTATGGGTCGAAGGTGATTGGGAGGCTGGCTTTGATGTACTGCAGGACCAGCCTTTCAAAGCACTTGATGACCGGTGTAAGTGCGACCGGACGGTAGTCATTGAGGCCACTGATGAGTCTTTTTTGGCAGTGGAATGATCATGGCAGACTTCAGGCAAGGTGGGATGATGGATTTAGACAGAGAAAGGTTGACGATCTTTGTGAAGACCTCAGATAGCTGGTCTGCACATTCTTTCAGTCTTCAGTATTCTTCCTGTCACCCCGTCAGGGCCGGCCGCTTTCCTCTGGTTCACCGCTCAGAGCACACACCTCATGTTGGGCTCCTGCATAGTGAGGATATGGCTGTTGGAGGCTGGTGGAGATGTTGTGTCTGTCTCCACTGCTTTCACCTCAAAGTGAGCAAAGAAACAATTAAGTTCCTCTGCTAGCGAGGTGTCACCGTCGACAGTCGTGAGGTTGCTGGTCTTGTAGTTGTTGATGTGCTGAATGCCCTGCCACAACCGCCGTGGGTCATTTTTGGTGAAGTGGTCCTCAATCTTCCTCTTGTAGGCCGTTTAGCATCCCTGATGCCTCTCTTCAGGTTGGCTCTAGCAGCGGTGTACAGGGCTCTGTCACCGGACCTGAAGACGGTGTTATGGTCCTTGAGGAGAGTTTGGACCTTGTTTGTCATCCAGGGCTTCTGGTTGGAATACACCTGATGTGTTTGTCGACAGTGACATTGTCAATACAGTTCTTTATGTAACAGAGTACAGTTGATGTGTACTCCTCCAAGTCCTGTTGCTCAAAAATGTCCCAATTAGTCCTTTCAAAGCAATCCTGCAACCGAGAGGAAGCTCCTTCAGGCCATGTCTTTACAGTCTTTGTGGTGATTTGTGCTTTCCTCTTGAGGGGAATATATGCTGGGGTTAAGAGGAAGGATAGGTGGTCTGCCTGGCCTCGTGGTGTTGACCTAAAACCGTCCTTAATGTTTGAATAAACCTTGTCTAGTGTATTGTTCCCCCTAGTAGCATATTTGATGTGTTGTTTGAATTTCGGGAGAACTGCCTTTAAATTACATTGGTTAAAATCCCCGGCTATGATATGGGCTGCTTCGGCATAGGTGCTCTGTTGTGTATTAATAGCATTGAACATGTAGTCTAAAGCTATGCTAGCATTAGCATCCGGTGGAATATAAACAGCTGTAACAATAACAACGGTAAGCTCACGTGGAAGGTAAATAGACCTGCATTTTACTGTCAAATACTCCAAATCAGAAGAACAGTCTTTGTCTATGATTTTAGTATCAGTGCACCAGTTGTTATGTACGTAAATGCATAACCCCCCTCCCTTGCTCTTACCAGAGTCTTTGTTTCTATCCCAGCGGTATGCTGTGCGGCATGCCAGCTCAATGGCTGTGTCAGGAATAAGTGAGTGCAGCTACGACTCTGTAATTATCAGAATGCAGCAGTCCTGAATGAATTTGTTCGTGGAGATCTGTAGTTTCAATTTGTCCATTTTGTTGGTGATGGATCTAGCATTGGTGAGAACCCAGTGCCCTGGTGAGAGCCCGGTGTCCTGGCTATATCCTCCAATATATTGTGTGAGTGCAGAAATTCACTCGTAACAGTCTGCTTACACTGTAACCTATATTAAAAAGTTCTTGGCGGCTGTAAAAGGGATTCGCTTGGCTGAACTTAACATTAACGAACAGATATATAAACAAAAACATAAAAAGCACCGAAAATGAGAAAGTAGATCTGCTGCATCTGTGCGCGCCGCCATTTGCAATTTCCATAAGGGATAAATTATAGAGACCTAGCCTTAGCCATAATAGTGACTGAGGGTCAGATTCAGAGTTGAGATAAGCATGAGCAAATGGGACTTACTCCCGAAATTCCGCATGGCTTAAGCTATTTATGATTTAGAAATTTGACTTATCTGCTGTTTTAAGTGTCTCTCCATTATATACGCGGCATTACGTGCACGGGGTGGAGATTTGATGAAAATGAGGCGTGTCTGCAAGTCGTGCAAGATACAGATATTCAGAGTTTTCAATAATTCTTTTCCGTGCAACTTTGTTCGGAAAATAAGGTGAAAAAATTATTATTATAATTAAGTTATGAAAAATACAGCATTTTTCGCATTAATGGATATTAGATTGAGTACATGTTATGTGAACATTATATTGGTCATATTTTCCTTAGCATAACTAACTTGCAATTATCAAAGAGCTGTCATAAAAGAAAAATATGTAAAAGTAGGCTATGATTGACCATCTGGTTTAACATACCAGACCAATATTACATGGACTAATTAATAGACAGTGTCTGGATCAGATCAGCACAGCTTCTCAAAAATTATTAAGTTGAAGACGTCGCATAAAAGCTATTGGGCCCTATCTTACACCCGGCGCTAAGCGGCGCTAACCCAAATTCAAGTCTCTGTCTTACACGCTGGGTTCATTATAACGCCTTACGTTCACGACTTTTAAATACCATGTATTCTTGCGCCCGTTGCAAGTGAACTGGGCGTGTTGGTCTTAAGATGAGGAGTGGCCAGGATTATTTGTGGCGTATTGCTATCTTGAGCCAGCAGAAAGCGCTTGCGCTAGAACCACCACAAACCTGGTCTAAAGTCATGTCGCAGTTGTTTACATGTTATTTTAATGGCGCATATAAGTGCGTCTACATAGGCGTGTACACAACGCGCGTACCCTCCTGTCTGTTACACACAGAGGCGTGCACAAGCATGACGAAAATATCAAGATTACAATGTGAAATATTATTATTGTGTAGGCTATATCAAAAAATACTTTTAAATAATAAAAGGGTCCATATAGGTCCACATACCTTTCCCTCAGCGAAGGGGAAAGCTACATTAAATTGCTTTCAGCCTACTCCATCAACATCCAGGCGATGTGCGATGGTA
Organism: Synaphobranchus kaupii; assembly: GCA_029718625.1. Taxonomy (NCBI): domain Eukaryota; kingdom Metazoa; phylum Chordata; class Actinopteri; order Anguilliformes; family Synaphobranchidae; genus Synaphobranchus; species Synaphobranchus kaupii. The sequence continues at coordinate 31,737,788 of CM056382.1, read as the reverse complement.
CAGGACGATGGCTATCCATTAAAAAGGAGCTGATAACACCTATATCAAGCCTAATGCGCAAATTGTCATTTACACCTAATGCGTGAATTGTCATTCAATGGAAAACTCGCGCACTGCAATAGACGGACATTTGAGTTCTGAAAATGTGCTTCAGATGTCATTACAATACAGCTCTGTTTATCTAGGAATACAGCCTGTAAGTAAATAGAATGGTTTGTGACTGAAAAAAGTTCAAAATCTTGTCCAGTGAATATTGCATGTATTGTTTTTCAAATAGCCTAGGCTACAGCGGATTCGCTGTGCATAAGTTTTTTTCGATAGCCTATGGTTAAAAAACGGAAATAAATGTCACCATGTTAACTGAATTGTAACCTTAGCTATTCTTCGTCCTTCATATTTTTTAAATTACAGTGACAAGGTTTCCATATCCTCAGCTTATTAAAACCCTGCTGATTTCGCCTGTTATTCCATAATTGAACAAAATATTTTAAAGAGAACTAAGCATCTAATTAGAAACGAAAACAAATTTGCAGCACGTTACAATTAATTCACAATTCATTTTAATACCATTATCTGCATGTGCGCTTTACAGGAGCAGGTCTGTTTCCCCTGCTGTAAATCACACTTTTCACGGTCTTCCTGGGAAAGTGGATTGTTTTAAAGCATTACGCTACCAGTAAAACAGGTTGGTCACATTTCCATAAGCAGGACATTATAAAACAAGGGAAAATATGCGTGAACCTATGGGTTGCCAACCTGACAGCTTTATTGTATTTAGTGTCATCTTTAAGGCAAAATAACGTTATTTATTAGAATGCAGATAGGCCTAATGAACTTCGGATGAAGCTTGAACATGAGTTGCTTCATTGCATAATCAAACGAAATTTGTTAAACAAGCAGGCTAATTTGGCATTTTCTAAAGTGAGACAGAAGCCATTGGTAGCTTATTCTCAGCTGTTGCAGGTGCTTTTAACGAAATTTAATCGCATATATTTTGTAAAATAACAGCACTGTCCAGAATTACCGGGAACTCCTAATGGTTAGTCCGAATAATATTGATCATAGGCTACTATTGATCCATATAACCTATTCCTTGGTCGCACTAAACACGCACGAGCATGTCTGTTTCGCCATCATATAAGCAATCCGCCAAGGTGGAAAAGCAGGCTTTTAAAGGGAATGGGATATGACATTTCGATTGGTTAATTGCATGTCACTCCCAAGACACACTTATGAATGAATGAAGGGACTAGATTCAGCCCATTTGCACGTTGCGCCGTGCTTAGCGCCCAAAAAATACGCCGTTAAAATAGCAAAACTGGACTTGGACACACCCTATATGCACTTAACGCCATGCGCTTAGACGAAGCGCTAAGATCGCCAAGATAGAGCCCATTGTGTTCAACCACCGTAGGCTAGATGACTATTAGGTAAATCGTTACAAAAATATTCGATTTTTAAATCCTTTTTTTCAGTAAATCCAACGATTAATTTGTTTACCTAATAATATTGCGTGCAACCACTGTCCAGCGATTATTTCTTTTGATTGTGTGATGGGTATATCCCAGTCATCAATAGAAACAATGATCATTTTATCAATGCGACGAATTAATACGTTCACTGCCTTCCCCATCACTCAAGACTCAACTACGATGCACAAAGGTAGGATTTTACAAAGGCAAATGCAGTTATTAAAGGCAATGTCACTGACACGTTGAAAATGTATACCCCCACACACATTTATTTAGTAGAGAGCTGGCAACCCAGGGGGCAGCAAGGAACAGGAAACAGGTCATTAGAATGTCATACCCTGTGCCACCCACATGTTGAGAAACACACCCGCTTAGCGCAGGTTAGAATATGGCGTTTTTCAAATAGGAGAGGCACTTAAGCGCATGACTTAAGTTGGCCATCTCTGAATCCAGCCCTGAATTAATTCATCAAAATAGTGCTCAGCTGAATGTTGGTTTTATTCACAAATGTTAACCAGATTTCAATGTCCAACTTAGAAACTCAAAGAAACAAAAGACCGCCATTAATATTGTTACAGTCCTTTATTTGCCCAAACCTGCGATTATCTGGTCCAATCAGTGACGTTGCCAGTACTGTACCCCCTAAATATTTTTAAGCCACTAGCTTTAATCATTACATTTTTTTTTTCAGATTGATTTGACAAAGTGCGCCATTGAGACTCCAAAATCATAATGCACACGGGAAAGCCCGGTGCTTGGACCCAGGGGAGGCTGCTGTAGCCATAATCTAGTGCAGCCATTCGTTAAGAGTGCAGTGTAGTGCTCACCCTGTATGGAGGACCAGAAATGCCAAAATTAGGAATTTATAAATAAATAAATAAATATAGCAATAAATACATAAATGAATAAAAGTATGAGGAAATAAATAAATTGACACAGAAATTAAGAAATGAATAGATAAAGTATGAATAAACGTTTATTTATTTCTGTATTTCTTCTTTTCTGTATTTATTTCTGTATTTCTTCTTTTCTGTATTTATTTATTTCTGTATTTCTTCATCCATATGGTAATTAGGAGGCGTAGCTTTGATATTTAGGCATAGTAGTTAATCCTAGAGCAGGCTACAGATGCACAGTCAGTTGCGTAATTTTGGCTAGTCGTATTAAAATTCAATTTGATCATGGGTCAAAATTATCTCACAGTAGCCTATGTTTTCTATCGTAGATCACTAGCTAGCCATAAACTCATTTTGCTTCAAAACTGCAGCATGTGATCATAGCATAGCAAAAGGGAGATGGGACTGACAACCCAGTTAGCCAAATGGGTCTGACCCAGATCTGGCATTCTGACTCGGCTCAGTGTCGGCCACAGAACTGTGGTGTTGGCCTTGAATTAAGACACGATTCTGGACATTTGTCCTGTCTGTACATCCAAAAACAACATAACAAGAAACCATGTTGATGATGTGGTTAAACTCCCCGAGATGAGCGGGTGAGCGAGCTCTTTCCTTGGCTAGAAGACGCGGCAGCCTTCGTGGACCAAAACTGAGTTGCTCAAAGCCGAGTCATGTTCATACCAAATATCGAAAAGATTTAACACACAGTTAAATGCACACACACAACACACAAGAATATTTATCATCTGTGGAAACGTGACAATCATATACATTGATTAGATGTTTAAAAATATGCTTGCAAATATGAATGATAGGGGATGAAAGATGCATGTTTTTGCTGTCTGTAGCGTTAGCCCACAAACGTTAACTAGCCACTGTAACGTTAATGTTACTGTCTTGGTTACATCTCACATGACCATTAGTTATAAACAAGAAATGGCTCTATGCTGCCCCAGGGTTGCTTGTGCACCTAAGCTATGACTGAAGCGGTTTTATAGTAGCCTCCTTCAGTTCAGGGTGGCACAAAACAGTTCAAACATGGTACAGGAAAACCAGCACTCACAGAAATCTTTAATTATTTTAGATGGACAGGGCATCGGTTTGAAGTTTCGGCTTAATCAGACGCTGATGAAGGCTTTGTAGGCGAAATGTTCAAACAGACACGCTACCTATCTAAAACAAATAGCCTAAGAAGATTTTTGTGAGTACTGCTTTTCCTTCAAATGTTTGCCCGATGAATAGCAGGGCTATTTACAGCACCAGTTAGCATGTAACTACACAGAAAATGTTTTGACCACCGCTGGATTGCATCTGCACTTTTATCCCATTGTTATAGCCTACTATTATCTCTGTCCTGCCCATTAAAATGCATCTGTGTCCATTATTGCTGCAATCTCCAACAAACTGTCCGTTACTGCCTCCACACAAAAAAATTATGAAGTCTGGATCCTCACTTTATGCAAAGTTAAATTTGATAGCTGCGCTAAAGTAGCTTAGCCTATATGCAGCCATTTGTGTATCATCGAAGCCAGCAACCGCAAGGCAAGTCCAATCGATCTGATACTGGGGTCTATCAACCAGTGAGAGTTGGTGGACAGCCCCCTCATTACCATATGGGCAAAGAAATACAGAAATAAATAAATATGGAAAAGTGGAAATACAAAGGCTAAATAAATACAAATGGAAAAGAGGAAATACATAAAAAGAAATACAGAAATAAATACAGAAAATATTTTACATTTATTGTGAATCTATCTGTTAATTTATTCATTTTTGTGCCTATTTATTTATTTATTTCCTCATACTTTTATCAATTTATGTATCTATTGCAATATTTATTTATTTATACATTCCTCATTTTGGCATTTCTGGTCCTCCAACTGAGCTGTGTGACCGCTCAATTCAACTGACCACTACAGAGATTGGGTTGTATAGCCCAGAGCCGTAGAAATAAGGCTCTGGTATAACCTAAGTCAACGTTGGAGTGGGCAAACATCAACAAAAAACAGTCTGAATTGTTGGATGGTGTGGGGTCTGCAGAGGGCAGTTATTGTTTGGTGTAATATTCTAATGACAGAGATATTCCCAGTTCATCTTCGCTGCATTGTTGCATTTTACCTGTGGCCAAGTAGCCTAGCGTTTTGGCAAAACTTTGATCTCATTGTTAATTGTTAAATGTTAAATGTTATATTGACTCGCCTTGATACCGAGGCAGATTACAGGCAGAAATTTATGTTCGATTTACCATAGCTAAAGCAATTCTAGTAAGACCACCAGCGTCGCGCTGTAAAACAAAACAAACTGACTAATGGCCTACGTTCTGAGGTAAAAGTGACGGCGTTATTTGTGTTCGTTCAGAAAAACAGCAAACGTTAGCTAATGTAGGCTATAGTGTTATAGGCGAACATAATTTATCTATCTATAATATGAAATGTACGTAATACATTTATACACAATGTTTGACTGTTTGACCCATAATACATAATGTAGTAAATAGCCTACAATTTTAGCTATTAAACATGAGTAGGCTATGCATTTTCTGTAAGGTATCTGAAACGTTATTCTAGCATAATATTTTTTTTTTTTTAAACAAAAAAAAAAGGTGTCTGGTAAAATTTTGGTGTGGCTGGTAGAATTTTGCATCTACCAGCCACTGTGGCTGGTAGGTCAGAGAGTTAATTTCCCATCATGTTCATTAATTGTACAGATGCCACTAGATGAGTCATATGTTGACCAGCCAGAGTGTAGGCCTACTGTTGACTCTACGATGTGTAAAACAACTCAAATTTGTTTGTATCAAGTAAAATCATGCTTTGATTCTTATTCTTATATGTATTATGGGTAGGCTATAACTGGGTGGAAAATATGACTGTAAACCCTTTAGTTTGGTAGAAAAAGGCAGGAGTTTCTTCTTTATAGCCTATGGGAAGCATTAGGCCACTTGCTGAAACTACTGGCTCCTCTCATCTGTCCAGTAACTATATAGCCTACTGGTTCAGTTTTAGGTTTATATGAAACAACGTTAGCCTATTAGTTATTGTTGCAACAACAATGGCAAATTATTTATTGAATTTAGGGCAATTGCTGCTGATTGATCCCTGATTTTTCTTGAAATTAACCGATAATTTATTCCACGAGATTAGGTTACGTTTAGCCTACGTACTTACAAGATACACAATGCAGATATTGCTAAACACAAAGTAAAACTTAATTTTATAGCAGGAAAACCAATACTTTCTTTTGTCTAGTGATCGTATGGCACACACACCGCCTACATCCATCAAACCTGCATGTTTGTGTGGCCAAATGTATGCTTCTTTTTGTAGTAAAACAAAATGCCAGCATCAGAAATAAAACCAACCCCTCATCGATGCCTGTTATGTTTGAATCTTTCTAAAAAAGCCAATGGTACCCAAAATGCATTGCAATGTTGACATGACGGTATTTGGTATACCCTGGGTTGCTAGAGACCAACAGAGTATAATGTAAAAGCAATTTGAGCCGGGCCCACAAGCTCAGATCTACTCGGGTTGAATACCAGCTCGGCTCAAGGGGGTATTAAATGTTTATATACAGACGTTGACACATTATGGATTCATTATGAAATAGCGGTATTTTAATAAAATGTGTGTGGTTAGACTAGAATTGATGGATTCTTTTACAAAAACTAACTGAGCTCTTTGGATGCACATTCTTCTCCTAGCCTTTGAGGAAATGTCCTCTGGGGACACTTAGCCATAACTTTGCTATTCTTGCTGCAGTTACAGAGCCGCATGGTGCTGGGAAAAGATCACGGCCAAACACAGATGTCCAAAGAAATGAACCCGGATGCCCAAGCAGCCACTCGCTCACTCGCTCTCACTCCTTCGCTCACACAAGTGCGACCTACCTGTCAGTGCACGATGAAGTAGCTTCATTTTTAAACGTGTAAAGTATAAGCTTCCACCTACTGAATTGTCTGCGACTTCAATAAAGCATTATTGTCTCAATTCACCTGCAAAGATGATCCATCACAAAGTAACAGCCTATAAAAATAATGAATCATCTTTAGGTTTGGAAGCCCTGCAGGGCTTTCCTCCTTTGGAAGCTTTGCTCATAAAACTCTGATTGTAGGATTTGATAGCGAGAGTGTTTTCTTTCTTCTCCCTTCCTGCCCTCGGCTCTGTCCAGCATCAAAGTGGCCTCCTGTTCTCTCCTTCTGAATTACATGCATTTCACATCGTTTATTTGTCTTAATTCTATTACATTTCGAAAACTCAGGGCACCTCGGTAATGCTGGAAGGGTCGAAAGCAGAATGAAATATCATGAAAGAACGTCTTTAAATTCGAAACCCCCCATCAAATGATAAAATATTGTCAAAGAGGCTTTCAGATTCCTGGGCAAGGCTAAGGACAGGGCTGGATTAAGTGGCTGCTGGGCCCTAGGCAAAAAATGGACACTTTAAACACTCACTTTACCAGAGTCGGCTACGGCTCTGGGCTTTACACAAGAACAGTGTTCTGGGAGATTGTGTTTTATTAGCTTGTTACTAGTAAAGTAAGCATTCATTTAGTAGAGTAATGTTTATAAAGGAGTTCGCAGCACATTTTCACTGTAGCTGTTAATGCCTATTTATGTGGATTTGTAAGATTTGCCATTTCCTTCTTAGTAAACTCAAATTTCCATTCAGGATTGGACATATTTCAAGGCCCCTGTGGGGGTCTGGGTTCCATGTGCCTTGTTCACCTGTGCAGAAATCCAACCCTAAGCTGGAACCCTGGATCTCTGGAGTGGAACTTTACAAAAGAGATACTACCTCTGTAAGGAGTACTTACCATAAAGATAACAATAACAGTAATTAATATGAAGTATTAATGAAACTAAGTGAAATTTATTGGAATGTCTTTATTTATTTATTTAAATGTATTGCTTATTTATTGAATGATCAGACTACATACTTTGTATCTACAGACTACAGTATTTGTATGTTTTTTCTCCCAAAACACCTGCAGTGCATTATATATTTTTAGTATATTTTTTGACAGTCTTACTCATTTGTCCAGCATACGTCAGTACAATCCTGGAATGTTTTAATGCTGCAAAATATTTCTGTTTTATAATTTCTACACTTAAAATACAAATACAAGCTCTCTTGTGTATTTCCTTACAAGGTCAGTTTGAGTGTGTCGGAATACGAGAGTGCTCCAGTCTGCTGATTTATGACATGGTGTAAGACTTAGTTTGATCGCAGCCATTTAAATTTAGCCCACAACTGAAACAATGTGGACTTTGCTTTCCAGATGTCTGAGTGTTAGTTAACCAATAACATGGAGTGTTGGATCGCATAGCTAAAATTGTATGCATTGCTAGTCTTCAACAGCAAAAAAAAAAATCAGCTGTTAGTGTGAAATATGCATGCAGTTCATGTTCACCCCATAACAGAAACTAAATTATTGTACAATGACATAAAAACAACCCTTGTGTACATTTAAGGGCACTGTTCCATCCTTTTGTGCAGAACAGAATTTTTTGCATCCGCACTTAGGCATGTATCCTGTTATTGGTTTGCATACATTTGCTGAATTTAGGATCAACATGTTTAACCAGGCTTGTTGTAATGTGACTGCACAGGTAATATTGAGTGTCTGGTGACTCAAGATATTTGGACTTCTTACCCCAAGTGGCCTCTTCCTTTCTCTGTTGTCATGCCAGTTGTGGTGTTTTGGATCAGTGCAAATTCCCCCTGCTTTTTCTAATAATTTTGCAGAAAAAAGTGTAGAAATGAGACCATGATCACATCCAAAACCAAATGCCCTTTTTGCCATATATGGGTTCTCAAAGACCAACTCATGTAGAATTTTGCTGGAGTGATCTGCCCCTAGTGGGGAAGAAAGAAAAATGCAGAAGTGTAGCTCGGGGCTTAGATAACTTAGTTGTCTTGTCTTTACTGACTGGATTTACTATACTGACATTAAAGACACCATTGATTGTAAACTGTTCAGAATGGATAGAACAAACAAAAGAAGAAGATGAGTAGCCCTCTAAGGAAGAGAAAATGTACACTTCCATCCTGCAAAAACAGATTCTAAATCCTGTCATATAAGAATTGAAGTTGGGGGGATTACAAGGCCACTGGATGGCAAAACTAACATTATACTCTATGACAACAGTATGGAAGTTTGTAAGTAGAGACATTTATTATGAGTGACTTAAATTACTCTTATAACTGTGAATGTAGAGGACTTCTTGTATGTTGTAGATCATAGTTTTCCATTTTTGACCTCCCATACAAGAGGCAATTCACATCTAGGTCTGGTTGGAATTATCTGATGTATAATGAACACCTGTAATTCGGTGAGTCAATACAGGTCATTTTAAATTAAAATATTTAATAAAATGAGATTTTAAGCAAGAAGACTGAATCCACATAATCTGTGAAACATTGAGGCTAATATGGGCTGCAAATAAGTTACAAAGTGCAACATATACTTTGCACCATTGTGAAAAAGAATAGTCAAACAGCTATTTGAGAAGAATTTCTCACAATGCAAAAAATGTTGACTGCTATATAATCTGTGAAACTATGAATATAAAATGCAATGGCAGATCAATAAATGGGACATATCCAAGAACAATCAAAGAACTAGGTGAGATTATTTGCTTATTTTTTATGTATTCATATGAACATGGATGTTTGTATATAGGTTCACAAAGTCTCATAATAATGTAATCCTAAAATGTAGATTTATGTTTTATTGGTGCCAATTTTGCCTGTAAAAATAATCTAAGATATTTTGTTCTCTGTGCTTGTTTTATGGGAAATCAATAATATTTCGCCATTGATCACAGAACAAAATATCCACCCCAAACATGCAAAATAATATGCTTTGTCATCTATCATGCCATAATCCAGTTAAATTTTAGCGAATGTCATAATAAATAATAGGCTATTCCTGTTTTCAAGTCATTGTGGTCATATAAATCAATGGTTGTTACATGTGTGGCTTATTGCTCCAAATGATGCAATTAGTTATACTGTAAATCATTATAAACATAATCATTGTATTCTTGTGTCAGTTTCTCAAGCAGTGGTTTTTGTCCCCATTTTAATCTTTTTGCTTGGATGCAGAATATAGTGTGAAATTAAAAGTTGAAAGTATGAATGTATTTTCCAACTCCATGATATCATGTGAAAATGCATGCATTTTCAGAACATCACATTGTACAGCTTTAGGGAATTGCGGCAAATGCCAATTGCAGCAAGGCACAGACATTGGCCTCGATTCAAACAACATTTGTCCTTAACTTTGACTTGCAAATATGCAAGCATTAGCGTTTTCCTTCACGTTCATATTGGTGTTCAATGAAGTTCCCAAACTATACTTGCCAAGGAAAAAATAACATGTGTGTTTTAATTGTCAGCCAAAGTTAAGGACAAATGATGATTGAATCCAGGCCATTGGGTATTATTAGCATGTATACCTAATATGTTTGTCCACAGAGCAGTTCGTAAAATATAAATGAATAAAGCAGGAGCAATGTTGCGCCAAGGGCAATGCTGTAATGCTTCTTGTAATTTTTGTGATTCTGCCATCAGCAACATAACAATAAAATCCATGATTACAAGGAGAAGGAACCTTGAAGTGCAATGTTGCTATAGCTTCTGTATATCAGAGAAATAAATGTGTAAGAAAAGCACAGGCTTATTTACAGTGCTTTAAAAACTACTGTGCGTTCAGAACAAATGATGCTTTAAATAAGAATTCATATAATATAAGCTTCTGTCACTTTCCAGTGTAACAACAGATACCGTCTGTGCATTTCTTATTTCACTGTAATTGCATTTACCACATGTGTAATTTATTCGTTTATATGCAATGGAATGCCAAGGTGAAAAACATAAACCTTTGGATACATGTAAATCTCTTTCATATCTTATGTTGTCACGTTTTATAATTACTTACTGTTTAGATGTTAAATATGCCTTGTTTATGTCACAAACTTGATATCAAATCACCAATTTTGCTGTAAAGGAATGGTGTTAATAATAATTTGTTTTACTTGCAATATGTTCATTTCATGCAGCTAGGATGTGAATCATCTGCCATTTGACAATGTGGTCATTCACAAAATACACATTCTGTATCTTTGTCTTAAAACTGCAACCAATGTAGTTTGCATATTGCAGCACTGAACATGTTTACTTGGCCATTTCTGTTTGAAAGTGACAGTCCTGATTAGAGTGTTTGTCCCTTAACTTAAAAAATTCCAGCAAATGACATGGGACTTAATTTGCGTATGTCAGTCAGTACAAGATGAAAGTCCATGGTAATTATTTCAGAGCGATTAATGATTGTTGGTATCAAAGTTTAAAAAAAAAAAGAAAATATTTTTGGATAAAATATTGTCCCTACGGAGATGGTTTCGTAGATGTGATGGAGACAAAAAAACAAGTGCAAAATCCTATCTTATATCCCCATCCATCTCTGCCTGTTAAATTAATGAGTACACAGTATATATTTTTTATTTTATAATTTCTTTCTTAATAATGAACTGCCATGGTGGTTGGACATGATACTGCATGTAAACTCATTAATTTTATCAATATTACTTTTTTCCAATGTTACAATTTATATTATAATTCATACTGATATTATTCTACACCTTTTTATGTCCCCAATGGCAAATTATTCTGTAAAAAAATTGTATGTTACAAATAATACATATAAAAACATAGCCCAGTATTCTTATGAAAAATATGAAATCATTTCCACTTCCTTACATGAAATAGTATGCATATATTATACAATGTATTAAAATATTATTATGTAAGATACCAAATATAACATTTACAATAAGGGAATGTTTGCGACAATATTTATGGTTCTGTAGAAAACAGCAGCCCAGATTGGTTATTCTCTTCTACAATAGCATGATCCTTGACATGCAGTAATGGGTGGATAAACATGGATTTTAATCAAATCTGGGGATTGACACAAGGATTGAGATCCCACAACTATGCAGGTAACAGAGAGGGATAAACCAACTCATGCAAACCAGCGTGGAAACATTCTGAGCTCCAACAGTCAGGACAGTTGATCTGTGTGACAGACATCCTGGGGAGATTCTAAACATGAGATACGATATATATATATATATATATATATATATATATATATAAAAGGACTTATGCATTGGCTCATCCATAGCAGAACACTTTCCTGTATTTTATTACATTTCAGAAACAAATGAGGTTTCATTCCAGAAATTAATTGCCACACAAATTCATTTTGCCAAGGACTAACAAGATTCTTTCCGAAACAGTCAATAAAAAGAATATTCCGTTGGCAATTACTCTACCCCTAATCATTGTACAATTAAAAGAGCACAACTTGGCCAAATGAGGCAGTGGGCCATCTGAAAGTAATTTCTAATTATTTTAAGTAATATGCTGATCAATTCTTTGTAATTGCATCATCCGCCATGTAGTCTCATTAAATTTGATTCCTGCTGTGGTCATTCCGCCGACGCCGTGAGATTTCTCAACTGAGACATTCATTGCTCCTGCAACCAAACTATGAGGGGAAACAACAAACTCCATATTCTAGCATTATGATTACACAATTTGTGACAACTGTACTGAATACAGAGTTTCTAAGTGCCACTATTGTCGTGTAGCTAGTCCATTTAACAAGCAGCCCTCCCACCCAGTCTCACGCAAACAACTACAGAAAACGCGAGAATGTACATTCACTCACCGAGATGTAATTCTTGTTTTATTTTGTTCCTCCGACCATTAGGGTCTTCAAATTTACGAATATACCTTGTTGCCAGATGCATTGAGACTCTTATACCATTTGTCATGGCCATGAGCTCCGCATGATGACATAACGTCCTCTATAAATAGAGACACGTCAAGGCGGAAGTCCTCTTTCTTCTTCTCGCCTATGCTGAGTGGAGACGTAAAAAACTTTTGTATAAGCGGTGCTATCCCCCGAGCCTTGCGACTACGGTCGGAGCTACGGTTTGCCACTGGTAGCAATGTTTGCTAAAATACTAGATACTTTGTTAGGCACTCAGTGCTGCCGCGATTATATTCTACCTTAGGAGTGTTTGCATTCCTTTTGGTTATATTGTATATTGCTAATTCTTTGTCTAATACTTTGTCTAATCTTTTGTCTAATTCTTTGGTGCGATTGTCCCCCAGTGAAACGTTTTCCAATCTGTAAGCATGTGCGCTCCGTTTTTGTTTATATACAGTGAAAATGTTTGCATTCTTTTCTGTATTTTTCTAATTCTTTGTTTAAATCCTGGGTGTGGTTGTCCCCCAGTGAAACTTTTCCCAATCTGTGAGCGTGTGCGCTCCATTGTTGGTTTAACTGCTGCAAGAATGTCTGCATTCTCTTTTTTACTGTGTTTTGTTGATTCTCTGTCTAAACCCTGGGTGTGGTTGTCCCCCAGTGAAGCTTTCTCCAATCGGTGAGTGTGCACGCTCCGTTGATTGGTTTGTGTGGCAGATTGTGAGCGTGTGCGCTCCGTTTTCTGCTCTTTCACTCTCCCCTATCTTGCTCCAGTTCACCCGTGCATGTTTGCGTCCTCAGGTTTTCTTAATTCATCTCCAGGCATGAGCGCCTTATGAGTGTGGGAGCCATGGACCTGGCTGATGGTCACACCAGGTGCTGCCTATGCCTTGATTTAGGGCACCTGCAGAATGCGTTCTCAGACCCCTGCCCATGTTGCGTGGGCATGTCTTTGGAGACCAAGCAGACCAGGTTGGATGCATTTATGTGCCATATGCCCCCCTCTGGCAGGACACCACCCACTGTAGGGGTTGCCCCTAAACGCAAGGGTGTTACCGCCACCGATGGCCCATCACGTAAAAAGTCTGGCAGGGACAGTCACCTCTACGCAGAAGTCACACAGCTACGCTCTGCAATTCAGCAGCTGGCTGCAATGCTGGAAACCCGCACTAAAGCTGAACCGGCTCCCCAGCATGATCCCCCTGCTAGGCCTCCAGCGGCGGAGGATCCAAACTTTGAGGAGGTTGACGCGCTCTCCACAGCCGCTGTCATACCCTGTTTTCTCACAATGTGCCCCAGGCTGTCTCCAAGGAGACGACTAAGTTTCACCGCCGTGTTCCCCAAGGGGATCAGTTTTCTATACGGCGTCTACCGTTTTGGTGGCAGAGCTGACTAAGTGTTGGGCACGCCCTGGCTTGCAGCGGGTGCCCACAGACTCTAGGACGTTCGCATCTCTTCAGGCCTTTGCATTTATGTCACGTGAGCTTAGCCGTGTGATGTCTTTGCTCACGGTGGCCCGGCATCAGGTGTGGTTGGCCCAGTCCCCTCTCCCTGATGCTATGAAGAGAACCATTCAAGACCTGCTGGTCATCCCTGGCCAGGTCTTTACGGAGGTGGCCAAACAGGCTCTTGAGCGCTCTGTGGAGGCGTTGAAGTACAGGGAGCAGCAGATGCACCACCTTCGCCACCATCCTGATCGTTGGCCCCAGCCTATGGCTCGTGGTCATGCACAGCCCTTGTATAGGAAACAGGGAGCCCCTAGCCATCCGGCCACCCGTGCAGTGGCGTCTGGTTTACGCCACAACCCCATGGGTCCACCTGCCTATCCAGCTAGGGTATAGCTGTCCAACCACCGCCCCCAGACGCCTCAAACATACCGCCAACTGGGCCTGAGGCCCCGGGGCCAATGGCAGGGCATTTTCGCCAAAACTAACTGGCAAATTGGGCAGCCCTCACAAATGAACCGTGGATTCTCCAAGATTTCAAAGGGTTACCGACTCCAGTACTACCGTCGGCCCCCAACATTCTCCGGGGTCAGGTATATGTGCATCCTGGACCCTATTCAGTCGGGGACGCTGAGTCAGGAAATGACAGGTCTCCTGGAGAAGGGCGCCATACCAAAGGAAGGATGGTCCACTCCGACCAGTCCTGGACCTGAGGGGCTTGAATTCGCATTTAAAGCAATACACTTTATTACACGCTCCAGATATCGGAAGTCCTACACACCGTGAAACCGGGGGATTAGTTTATGGCTGTAGACTTGGAAGACGCATACTTCCACATCCCAACTGCGTGGAACATTGTTGTTTCCTCAGCTTTGCGTTCTGAGGTCAGACATACCAATTATATGTCCTCCCGCTCGGTCTTTCCATGGCTCCCCATGTGTTCAACCGCTGTATGAGCGTTGTTATATCACCGCTGTGGCTCAGGGGGTTAGAGATCCTGCCGTACCTGGACAACTGGCTGATATGTATTGAGTCACACAGTATGGCACACTGCCCAGACATTAGCACATATCTCCAGTCTGGGCATCAATGTCAATTATGGCACGAGCCAGCTAGTACCGAGCCAGTCCATCACTTTTGTCGGCCTGTTGCTCAATTAAAGCTGCAGTAGGCAAGTTTGAAAATATACAAGGCAAAAAGACTTCCCCCTTTTGCACTCCTCCCTCCTATCTCTCTCCTAAGCCCCTCCCACCAAATTATGCTCCAGTGCATGTGCAGAGACAGGCAGACAGGGAGGGGTTTATTCTACCAGGAGGATATTTTGCTTGTCGATAGTTGCCCTGATTGGTAGCTACATAGCTAGCCCTGATTGGTTGGTTTTTGGAAGACCGGCTTGAGATTTTTTGACAGCCTAGTACAGAGCACCAAGACACTCACAGAAACCAGATTTTTTCTCAGAACACTTAATTTATTGATAGCTGCTGGAATGTAATGAGCAAATTTAGTAATTTCCCCAAATTATATAGAAAAAAATCTTGCCTACTGCACCTTTCACAGAGCATGATGGCATCTTTGCCGCCCCACCGCATAGCCAGTAACTTGGATTATTTTCCTATAGCATACTCTGAATCCATTTCTGGCTCACTGGCTAGCTCTCACCTCAATCTGCAGCCTCATCAACTCTGACTGCTGGTAGGGGGGCTATGGGAGTTAATGCGCTGTCTCCCACATCTTTCACAAGATATTTATCCATTGTTGTTACCTTTTCCTACCTCTCTTTTTGTGTGCGCCGGACTTCGACATTTAGGCTGTCGGGAAATAATTCTATCGCCGCCATGTTAACATATTTCATGTACCATATGTATTCAGTGAATATATGCTGATTGGCTTTGCATTGACCCAAACCATTTTCACAATAAAAATGGGTGAGATGCTGTCAAACTGTTAGATAGGGCGTACATGTGATTAAATTAACATAGACCTACGTAAATGTTGTTTAGGCCCTAAATGGAGGCAATAACAACATTTCTCAGCATGATAATTTAATCTAAAAATGGTCACAGAATTGAGCCTGCCGTCTCAGCCTTCATGGGGGCCCCCTAGGCCCAGGGCACGGGACAACAGACCCACTCGTCCTCCCCTGACTGCGGCCCTGTGCCTTAGAAGCAAAGTGAGCTGTATCACTGGTCCAATCAGCTAGAATAGTGCAAGACACAGCTACCTGGACAGATAATACAATATAATAAATAACGTAGTTTGGACTATGAATAATCTGTGACTTTCGAGCTAATGTTAATGAATATTCAAAGGAATGTGCTTTAACAGCAGATGGTAGTGTGGCAAATGCATTGTTCAAGCTAATAAGAACGACAGCTGTCCTTTATTTGGCTATTAATGCAGTAAAATAGCCTGCGTTACCATTCTCTATTTGCAATGGTAAATAGGTACAATAGAGTAATTTATTCGTACAAATCGACACGTGAGCTAATGTTAACTGCAACTGAACCGAAAAGTCAGTAAAAAGGATTGGCGCTTAAATAGTAGGCTAAACTGCTGTACTCCAGATTATTAAATCAGAGTTGTCTTACTTTAAAAAAATCAGTTTCCTAGCTTTCTTGAGGAATCCTGGATTATGTCATTAGAATTTTTGTAGCTGATTCATTCTGAGATTAACATCTCCCGCCTCCGATCAATTGAATGGACAGCTCCCATTTCCATTTGTGGTCTTACACTGCCGCCCTGTGGCTAAAAGGTGCTACCGCCACTGCATAATATAGCTAACTAGGCTACAACTCAACAGAAAAGTCCTTAAAACGATAAATCAGTAGGTTAGACTGCTATACTCCAGAGTAGGTTATTAAATCACAGTTGTCGTACCTTAAAATAAATAAATAAATCAGCCATTTCATAGTTTTCTTGAGGAATTCTCAAATTTCATTAATGTCTTTTGCAGCCGATCCATTCTGAAATTAAGGTCTCATGCCTCCTTGAATTGAGCTAATGGCTCCCATTTCCATTTGTGGCCTTAGACTGTCACCCTGTGGCTAAAAGGGGAATTTGAATATTTCTGTATATGATGAATAAATAAATAATTTAATATAAGAATGAAACATAGACGCGATTGTCCATTATGTCATGCATGGTTAGGTATAGACTGGGTGGGGGGTTGCTTGTTAAATGGACTTGCTACGGGAAAATAGTGACACTTAGAAACTCCGTATTCAGCAGAAATTGTCACGAATCGTCTACCAATAAAGTTAAAACACAGTGTTTGTGATTTCCACTAATAGTTTGGCTGCAGGAGCCAGCGTCATTATCACTAGGCATCTGTGCAAAGGGGTTAAGGACTTACAGACAGTGCTTTGTAGGCTATGGATGAGTAACTTGGTATTTTTTTAACGTTGAAAACTGAACTGAAGACATTCGCATAACCATAACCCTCTACTGACGAGAATGAGAACATCGCTCCTAATACGGATAGCCCACAATTACATTTAAAACGTTTATAGATTAACTATGCATTAATGTCTAATAAAATACAATGAACACCACCACCTGAGCTATGAATCATGAAGAAGCAAATTAATTAACCAAATCTGAAGGGAGACCTGCATGCACAATAGGCTAGATGCAAAAGACATACTGTAGGTGTTTTAAGGGGTAGGCTACATGGTAGATATAGCTGCTAATGTGATATGGCAGAAGATGACCGGCGTAGCTGCAGTCAACATGAACTCTGCATCCAAGTCAGGCACACTAAGCACAAGACAAGGCCATAACATAACTGCACATACATGGATGTTTTTTTTTTTTCCCCCGGTAGGCTACTGTTCTGCTTATTGCTGCGTTCCAGGTAGCCTACTTCGGAAACTCATAATTACAACCTTCAGACCAGGAAAAATACACTGGAATGGCCTGTTAACTCGAAATAACAAGTGGGAAACTCAGGTTGCCGAGGAGGAAAGTGGCATCATTCAAAGTGGATGAATCTATATTTTAATTTAACACAATTTAATTTAGTGGTAGTTTCAATGTTTATGCGCGCCCACATCCTTCACTTGATAACACACATAGGAAATATAGCCAATCTACGGGGTTACAGCCTAAACAGTTTGCAAAAGTAAAATATGGAAATACATTTTTAAAATAGGCCTATTAGTATTATATAAAATACATGTAACGTTAGGCTATTCAACACTGGCTTGCCGTATGCATTTTTCTCTTCCTCTATGTGACAAAGTAGCTCTGAACCTTTTGGCGCTAGCGACAGCTTCTTGCCTTCAGCTGAAGTGACAACTGGAACCTAATTTTTTACAGTCTATGTCCATGTCTGGGCTACGAGCTGCCGAGTTCTTCATGAACACAGCATAAGTCCAGTGCAGTTTCAATGTAATTTTTTTCTGGTAGTTTAGTTTAGTTTTTTATAGTTTTCTTTATTGTGTGGATGTGTGAAGTTGTATCTGAATTCTGTGTGGTTACATGGGGTAAGAACGTACAGAAGCTATTGTTTTTAAGGGCTGAGAGTCTGTGGTCATTGTGGTTACTTCTGTAGGAAACCCTGAAAAGTGCCAAACTCTAGGTGCTGTATAGGTATGGGGCATGCCCCACCAAGTTAGGGCATACCTGCCATCCCAATATATATGTGTGTGTGTGTGTGTGTGTTTAACTATGTCGCCTAGGTATTTTTGTAGCACGGAAGGGGGGACGACTTCCCCAGCAGCGTACCACACTGGTGGAGAATCGCAGGCCACTGCTCTGTCCAGAGGTCCAGGCGGAGGCGCCACAAGCGACCACAGTGCTGCCGCCCTACCTAGAGGGCCCGCCAGAGACCACTGTGCCGCCTGCCTCCCCAGAGGACCGGTTGCCGTGGGCCCTCCAGAGAAGTCTTCAATGCCGCCCGCCACAATAGCAGGCCCAGCAAAGGAGACCTCAAGCCGCCATAGCCCGCCGTGCCGCCTTCCTCCCCAGAAGGTCCCTCAACACCACCTGTCGCCGTGAGCCCTCCAGAGGAGTCCTCACCGCCCTCCGCCACAACAGTGGGCCCAGAAAAGGAGCCCTCAGAGCCACCAAAGGTCACAGCCTGACCACACTTTCCCGAGGAGACATCAAAGGCCGTCCCGCTGCCTGGTCCAGATGAGCCAATGGAGCACGCCATCCCGAACAGCTGCCGGAGGTTGCAGTTCCGACGCCCTGTCTAAAGGCGCTGCCACCTCCACTCCATCTCCTTGTCCCGAGGTGCTGCCGTAGGCCGCCGCCGCTCCTCACCTGGTCCCGAGGTGCCGCCTGAGGCTGCCGCTCCCTCACCTTGTCCCGAGGCACTGCCAGAGGCCGCCGCCACTCCGTCTCCTTGTCCCAAGGCGCCCTGTCGCCTGTTCAAGAGGGCCTGGCGATCCTGGAGGAGAGAGCCATAGTATCGGGCATACCTCCGTGGCACTGCATGATCGCTTCCTCCCAGGCTCGAAAGCCCAGGCTATGTGGTGCAGGGAGGGAGGTGAATTTGAATTAAAATCAGCCAGCTGCAGACCGTTTCCCCTCGTCAACCTGCCTTCTAAAGGGCCTGGTTCCCAGGCAAAGGGGAGGACTTTTGAGTTGAACTCCAAGAAAGAGCTTTTGGTTTTTGACTGGCTGCGCATTTTGGCTCCAGTGTTTTTGTTGGTGAGCTTTTCTATTTGTTGTGCCAATGAGCCCAATAAATTCTATTTAAACCCTTTTCCGTTGTTTCCCATCTGTTCACCACGTGGCACAGCGACCCTCCCCATCACTGTACCACAGTACATTTCAGCAGTTTACTAATGTGGAGGCTTCCAAATATGATTCCTAGAAACCTTTATCCTTAACTTAAAATTACTTGTAATTAATTTTTCCGTGAGTAATCATGAAAATTAACTCTCAAAATTGTTTGTGAGGAAAAAACACTAGCATTTTTTCAGAAGTCATAGTCAAAGAAAAATGTTGATTGAATTCAGGTCTTACTACTTGTTCTTTTTTCAGCACTTTTTGATGCTTCACTTCAGCAAATGTAAACGCAGCATTTCTGCAGACCTATGGAATGTCTATCACTTTCACAGTGACTGTGGGTTTTAAAAACAATAGCAGGTGCCAATGAATAGAAATGTTGTTAGAGGTTTACTTTAAAATGGCACCATTGCCTGATAAAGAGTAAACTAACCATTTTAAATGTTACCAGCATTCAACACCTTATTTTCAACAAGAGGAAATGGGGAAAGTAGACTATTTATAGACTTTAAGTGGTTAACTTTCATTTGTGTTTTTGCAGGACTTTATAGAGTTCACATCCTTCATCGTCTGTGGGCTGAGGACAAGGGAGCTGTTAAGATGGAGGGCTAATAAAACCGTTATTGCTGCTATCTTTAACATGCTGTGAATGATCTGGGACTTAAACAAGCTAAACGCTGAGCTAGAGAAATGATTAACATGTCTCGATTATGTTCACCCTGTAAAACCGCCTTCCCCCCCAAAATAAATTATTTTTTTATTTATGTGACATATATTTCCAGGCCCCTGGCCAGTCCTCCAGCATGAAAAAATATGTTTATGTACATTCCTTGCATGAGTTATGGATATCACATGAAACACATCTTTATATTTTCAGTCAGCTCAAGAAAGTTTTATTGTTGTTTTGTTACAGGGATGTCTGTGTGTGAATCATTTTGTAAACTTTTTTAAAGTTTATTTATCATGGAGATATGAATTAACTTTGATGTAGGCCTCCAGTGTACATAAAGGCATTAGACTACAAGCTTTAAATCATTGACTGCAGGACCAAGCCCACCATCTGTGGGACTATTGTACATTTCTTGTAATTTATCTGCCTGCCTAATGTGCTTCAGGAGCAACAGTTAGCCAACCAGACATTTGTCAGTCATAACTCTCCCCTATCATGAATGGCAGGTGTGTGCATGAGACAAAGCGAGAGAGTCAGGGCATATAGAAAGACACAAAGATTACTGAATGCCATGCTATGCATTTTCCATATTATACTATTAATTGATATGCGCGACAGCATATCAAAGGTAGCGTTGCTGTCCACAGCATTGGATTTAGGAGGTGGGTCATCCTTACATACAGAGAGCAGGACGTGGAGTTGGCTGACAGGGAAATCAAGATCCATACATGCTTAAAGAAAGTAAAATGACTTTGGCGCCAACAACCATTTCTCATTATTTTATTAGACACCAAGACCTTTCTCTGAGATAAAAGTAATGGAGGTAGTGTGTATATTACTATATGGTTTTTCTAGCCACTCTGTGAAATACCAGTCTCTTTTAATAAAGCAAGTGCCATGGTCCTGATGTCGATTTTATTATTTTTCCTATTTTTAAAGCCAAATCATATTTGCAAGTCTTTCTCGTTGCTGCAATGTCCCATAGATCACAGACAAGCTTATGTTATCCTCCAAAGTGCATTCTGTGAGCCACCCTTCTTTTCTGAGATACTAAGATACACAGTCATTGCATTGGAAGAATACCCATGATACTGAGGAGTCTTGTGAAGCCAACTGAAATCACCCTTCCATAGACAACAACACAGTTAAGGATGCACCACCATGCATAGGTGCATAGCAACAGAAGGATAAGTTCTTAAATACACAAAGCAACCAGTGAGTCCACTGTTTGAAATCACTGGGAGAAAGCTATGTTTAATGTATTGAAACATGTTTATTCAAAACCTACACGATTAGCCACAAACACCTGCCATTTCAGTATGAGTGATAAACAACATATCTGTCTGGTATTCCTGGCTGTATGAAAACATTTCATCCCAAATAAGCAAGGTGCCAGGTTAGATTTTGTTTTATGGCTTATGGTGTTGATGAGCTGTGATAATTATGGTTACAAGGACCAGTAAAGCTACAAGTCAATTACTCACATAGCTAGTTATAAAGTATTCTGCATCATCTACCAAAGAATGTACAGTTGAAGTCAGAAGTTTACATACGCTTATGTTGAAGTCATTAAAACTAATTGTTAACCACTCCACAGATTTAATGTTAGCTAACTATCGTGTTGGCAAGTCAGTTAGGACATCTGCTTTGTGCATGACACAAGTAATTTTTCCAACAATTGTTTACAGACAGATTATTTCACTTTTAATTCACTATATCATAATTCCAGTGGGTCAGAAGTTTACATACACTAAGTTGACTGTGCCTTTAAATTTTTTATATTTGGTCACATATCCTTTGCATGCCATGACTTCCTGATGTCTGTGACCCCCAACAACATCAAAAGACTCTTGATATCTTATTTTCTGGTACTCTTACAAGCGATACTATAACGTCTCTGTATTTGAATGGATCTCTATGGGAATTGGGGGTGGGACTAGATTTAGCTGTAAATTACACTGGAACAGTATGGAAACACATGGTTGGCTAAATGCCTCTAAGGCATCAAGGGTCTGACGTATCCAACAAGCCTTAAATCATCACTCTGCTGCCAGAAATACAGTAGATATGGATGGATAACTTGAAGGGTTTCTTCTCCGGACTTATTTTTCCATAGAGTTCAATAGGAAAATTTGTCAGGAGAAACAACCCTTAAAGTGATCCATCCATGTCTACTGCATATCTGGCAGCAGAGTGAGTCATGGCATGCAAAGGATATGCGACAATTTAAAGGCACAGTCAACTTAGTGTATGTAAACTTCTGACGCACTGGAATTGTGATGTAGTGAATTAAAAGTGAAATAATCTGTATGTAAACAATTGTTGGAAAAATTACTTGTGTCATGCACAAAGTAGATGTCCTAACTGACTTGCCAACACTATAGTTTGCTAACATGAAATCTGTGGAGTGGTTAAAAATTTGTTTTAATGACTTCAACCCAAGTGTATGTAAACTTCCGACTTCAACTGTATGTGCATCATACAGATGGTTGCATAGTATATGTAAATAAAGTTGTTCAATCTTTTGAAAATGTTTATTTAGAAAATTCTATTTAGAATTTTTCCCATTATTTTTATGGTAAGGAATAGCCAAATATGCATGTGGTCCAAAAGTGTACACAAATATCTAATACTATAGCAGATATGTTATCCTTCCTAATACACATATTGCTTTTTATCTCTTTTGGTATTTAGACAGTCGAAAAATTGCATACTAGGTGGTGAAGTTCAGCACTGGCTAGGTTAAGGATCTTCACTTGCAACCAGGAGATTGCTGGTGCCTGCATGTAATTCATTAAAACTGCATAAAATGTAAATGTGAGATATACTCTGTGTACTGTGGATAAGGGTGTCCTCAAAACAGATCCATCATAATATGAATTATAAGCTGACTTCAGATATATTTTGTTTTGGAGGGTTCGACGAGGCAGTGATGTACACTAGATAATAAATATAATGTATTTATGTTGTAGATGGGTTAAGACAAGTCTCTTATCAGAGGCATAGGCCATTAATGTATTGAGAGAGTAAGTACTCATTTTACCATGGATTGCCCAAGTAGATAAACGTGAATGCGAAAGAAATGCAAATGTCTGTAAAGCTCACCTCTGTGTATTGTCTAGCGGAGTACTTAAATAGATTGCACAAGTAATTGCTGTATATTCCGCTCTGCTTTTCTATGCAAGTATATGTAACCTATCAATTTGTAAATCAAGAACTGTTTTCAATACAGGCATGCCAATCTTCAAGAATATGGCATACATTATGGCGTGTAATATCTATTAGATCTTCAGCTGATATAAGACTAAAGAGGCTGGTAGCAAACAATCTGTTTGACAAATGCACATTAACTTCTAGGGAGGATCTTAAATGGCTTTCCTTAATTGGCCTTAACGGCCATGGTACCAATTAATAATCAATGGTGTCAAGGGAACAAGGCCTTGTTTGTGTTTTAAGCAATAAATTACTGCATTATATTCATATTAATTCTAACTTGGTCTGCTTCGTAATTGGCATGCTATTAAGCTAAGGCTTTTAGGCTGTATCAAGGTAATTTAATTAAAAGGAAAAATATAGATCCATCTCTGATAAACAAACAACCTACTGCACTATGACAGATGCACAGCGAACGGCCGGGATGTGTGTATCATTACCGTTGGCCCACCTTCAGAAAAAAAAGCCTGCTCAGGAATATAGACCCCAGTGTACAGTCTAGGACTACAGATAATTATAGCACAGAGCCACCTCATTAATCTACTCATCCTTATTCCTCTTCTTGGATAATCTCAGTGCCTGACACTAATGGTAGCCCCCCCTTATCCCCTTCAAAAATAATACACAGGGAAACTTGCCAACAATCCAAGCTTGACTTCCTTAACTACAGTATTCATTCTTTTGGTAATCCTACACTTCTCTGCTTATCTGTAAGTGAAATTTCCATCCCTGGTCATAATAATAATAATAATGCATGGCATTTATATAGCGCCTTTCTAGATACTCAAAGCACTTTACAATGATGAGGGGGAAACTCGCCTCTACCACCACCAATGTGTAGCACCCACCTGGGTAATGCAACGGCAGCCATTTTGCACCAGTATGCTCACCACACATCAGCTGAGGTGGAGAGGGAGAGAATTGTTTTTTTTTTTTAGCCAATTAAACTGGGGGATGATTAGGTGGCAGATTGAATGAGCCTGGGTTGGGAGTTTAGCCAGGACACCAGGGAAACCCCTACTCTTTAAGTGTCATGGGATCTTTAATGACCACAGTGAGTCAGGACCTCGGTTTAACGACTCATCCGAAAGACAGCATCTCCTACAGCACAGTGTCCCCATCACTGCACTGGGGCATTGGTGTTTATTTGACCAGAGGGAAGACTGCCCCCTACTGGCCCACCAACACCACTTCCAGCAGCAACTTAGTTTTCCCCAGAGGTCTCCCATCCAAGTACTAACCAAGCCCACAACCTGCTTAGCTTCAGCCATTCAGCAGGCGCAGATTGCATAGTGGTATGGCTGCTGGCAAATATGATAACTCCAAGGTCTTAAGATAAGGGGGAAAACTTCAAAAGCTATCAAAGGGATCACTTACAAAATACTGCAACTGTAAAACGTGTACATTACTCTTCTGTCCAGAGCTCATTGCATCACCTTTCCAATATGATGGTTCTTACTGTAAATTGAAATTTCTGATAACCACACAACTTGTGACTGTTTGCATTAATTATAGTTGGAGAAGAGACAACACAGAGCATAAATAAATATCAAATTCACAAGATTAGCAACCCTATTTGCAGACCAGAAATTAAAACACCTTTTGACAGCTTTTGTTCTGATCAGGTATCACAAGTAGTTATTGACAATTTCAGTCCCATTCCAATCGTCTGGTTCAATTGGAAACAGTATTTGCCCTTTCTCGATTTTTTACATCTTATGCCAGATAATGGTGATTTTTCAGTTCATCCACTGTGGAAGCGCATTGTGAGACGTAGTGAAGATAGCTGCATAAAAATCTTTAATTATTGTGGAAAACACTATCAATATAAATATCAATATAAAACCTGCCATCTTTATCAATCACAGATAATAGTATGTATCATCGAACACTGGCAAGTAGATCCCAATGGCCCTCTTTCCACCGTGGGCCAAACATGGTGCTTGAACCTAGTTCCAGGGTTCCTGGACCCTTTCCACTGTGCTGGGCTAGGCTTAAACATGGCTCATGCAGGACCTCAAGCCCCGCTACAAGCCATTACGCGCTGGTCCTGCTTCAATGCTTTTTTTTAAAATGCTCAAACAACCCAGCTGTCTTTTTAACCCTTAACTTCGCGAAATCTATCTTACGTTATCACTAACTAACCAGCAATCTATCTATGAAAAACACAAAACAAAAGGACCTCAAAATAAAAAAGCACTAACGTTAGATATGGAGCGAATCAGATATTCAAAAACTAGATTTGCCATTGTGAGAAATTATAGTGTATATAAACTAATTGTGGGAGAACTCCAGAAAGCTGGGATGTAAAACAAGTCAGACAGAGGCAGAAGCTTAAAATTGAAAAGGCAGTATCAGAAAACAATAACAGTAGGGCTGGACGGATAACGTTTCCATGGTTTGACATTTATTGCATGCTATGCTTACACAAAACTCAGATAACATTAGTAAAAAAAAAAAGTGTTATTTAGTTTACTGGCATACCTGAGTAACACTACAGCTGCTACTAAAGGTTATTCTGACACTTATTTGCTTGGTTTGCTTGGTTACTCTTGTCAGTACGTGATCAGCAACGATTTTGCGAGCCAGAACTAAGTTAGCAAACATTTTTAACAAGTTTCCTCATGTTATGCGCTACCTCATGCCTAACTGGCCAAGTTAAGTAAGTTACAACAGGGATAGCTGGCCTGGCACTATCTCTCTCACTGATTTTCTTGGAGAGATGTTTGGCTTTCGCCAAGTTGTTCTGTGGTAAATAACATTATATTTGCTTGGCATAGCTAACTACTCACACGGACACTTATTTTCTTGATACTAGCTACAGCCAATGTATAAATTATGACACATTATATTAATGTAGAACCAATACCAATTTTATTGGTTAGGACAATAATGCATACTATGCCTACATGAAATTCATAAAATAAAGTACACAATCTCTACCAACTCCATTGTTATTGTTTTGGCTTTGAGTTGCGAAAAACGACGTTCTGCTTCGCTGCCACGTTTACAGCCTGGCTGAATCTCAGTGGAAATGCTGCAAGAACTGTAGACCTAGTGCTTTGGTTCCAGGCTTGAGTTTGTGCGCCTAAGTTCTCAGGCTTTTGGCCTACAGTGGAAAGGGGGCTAATGGTTCAAAGGAGGTAAATGCCTGCAAAACAAATCGTGTGCACAGTGTTCTTATAGCTACCGATAATAAGAAAGACAGCCATTTTGTCTTAATTATGGGTTGGTATTCACAAGTGATTATTCATAATAATCATTTAGAAGTCATGCACTCTGACACTATTGTGTGTACACATATGATCAGATTTTTAAAGCTATTAAGGTCTTTACAGGCTCTGGGGTCGGCAGGGAGTGAGGGGAATCACTGTTCTTATATTTAAATGAGAAGTGCTACATGATTTTATTGTAGTCTATAGGTAGCCTATGATTTCATGTACAAATTCTTTCATTGAATCCATATATTATTAATAACAAAATTCAAATTAAGCCCCTCTGCCATACTTTATTGAACAAAATGTTATAGTATATGCCTTCAGTAAAGAAAAAAAATGGCAATTTAAATGAACAGCATTGAGACAATTAAGAAATAAGTTTCAATTCCTCAAGCTCGATCTGATAGAACATCCGGAAAACTTGGTGTCTATGGTTGGTGGCATCAGATTTCTTAGAATGTATTTGGTTGGGTGGGGTGGTTTTTCATTTCACATACCCATCCCCAACATTGTACCCATCCCTCTGACTCAAGTGTACTTCCATATTGATCTGCCCAACTTAGCATCGTCGCATGAAAATACCTTGCGTACGGCATCCCTGTTTCCCCCAAGTCATTAACTGTTGGATTTTTACACATAATGGGCCTCATTCATGAAATGTTTCTAAATATGCGTGTACATTTATGTACGAAACAAGTTTGTACAAAAAATTTACGCTGGATCCATCAAACCGTGTGGGAAACGCAAACTTGTACGTATTCCATTTGTATGTTCATACATTCTGATTGGTTGTATATGACAGGCGTGTGCACCTTATTTTGGAATTAGCATAAATCCATGCTCATGAATTGTCATATATGGAAGTTGAAAATTCCATTTAAAGATTCACACAAGGTCAAAGTGCCAGAAAAAGCTAAAGAACTAATTATTCCAACACTGAAATCTAAGTTTTATTAGCAGATTAGCAGTTCAGTCAAGGAAAACAAAAAAGATTTAGAATTGTCAGTACTGGTGTCATATGAACTGGTAAAGGCCTAGCAGGAGATAACATTTACCATCAATGCAGGATCACCCAGTTTAACAAACTGTTAAAGTAGTAAAAATAAAAAAAATTCATGGATTGATGTTAAATTGGAGGTGAAGAAACATACAGCTGCGCACAAAAGCACCACAGCTACAGGAGGTGGCAAAGGTTATTCAAGTATGCATCAGACGAGCGCATTGCCTCCACCTGCCAAGTGTAGCGCACGTCCATTTTGGCAACCAACATGGCTACATGACTACATTGACCCATAGGAAGGGATACAGTACAGTCACTTCCTCTTCCTATAAGACTTGACCATTCAGGACTGGGTTCTCAAACCCATATAAAAACGTCAGCCCTTCTTCTTCCTCAGTCACTTACTGCTTGGTTTTAGCTCCACTCTGAACTTTTGGTCCACCTTCCCTTCTGGGGAAGGGGTGAGACTAGCCCGATAGAATTAAAAGAACAATCGGGGAGAATCCCATGGTCTCTCCGGTTATGTGACAACGACTGGTCACTATCTCTGTTAACGTGCTTGAGAAAAGCCATTAAACTGCATCCACCAAGAGATCAGTTTAATTACCGGCTACGTTTGTTAGGATCCTGTAAATCTGTCTGTTTAATCTGTATTATGTTTCCTGATTTCTTTTCCTTTTTTCCCGCAGTTCCCTCATGATTGTCAGTCCGCGTTCCATGTTTCTTGAGATTCCACTCCCTGTCTTTGTCATTGCACTATTCGGGTGATTTTGGGAACATTCGGGTTTCCTCTGTATTTCGTATCTCGTTTTCTTCCCTCTGGCTCTAATATTTGTATATAATACTAATGTACTAATCATACTAACTGTTAGATTAGATTCAATACTAACCTGCTAACAAACTAACGTGTATATAATACTAACCAGCTAACCTACTAACATTAGGGTTTTAGAGTTCGCTACTAACATTACTAATTACTAATTCATCTTGAGTTTCTACCTGCAGCTGTCATTTCCCTCCTCGTTATCCTATCCCTGTATCTATCTGTGATTTCGCATTCTCTGCACGTGTCCACTTTCGCGTTCCTCCCCTCCGAGCTGTGCACTTGTGTACCTGCAAACCCCAGGCCGTTTGTTATCATTGTGTCTATGTGTATTCCAGTCCGTGTCTTACGTTTTCCCTCGTTATTGTACTATCAGCTTCCCTTATCGTTTCATTGTGCTCACCTGTGAGCGATCTCTCCTCCCCGTGTCTGCACACCTGATTCCC
Source organism: Synaphobranchus kaupii (assembly GCA_029718625.1). NCBI lineage: Eukaryota > Metazoa > Chordata > Actinopteri > Anguilliformes > Synaphobranchidae > Synaphobranchus > Synaphobranchus kaupii. The sequence continues at coordinate 31,709,089 of CM056382.1, read as the reverse complement.
ATTATGTCTGTCTCTCCCTGTGTATTTAACCCTTGTTATTTCAGTCTGTCTTCGTGAGTTCCTCACATGATATTTTGCTTCTGTGTTACCTTCTGGTTTGCTGAGATTCTGCCGAGCTGTTTGTTTATTCTGTAGCTTCTGTTTCCTAGTTTTTGTTTCCCTAGTTTTTTGCCTGTTGTTATGTTTTGTATTCAGTCTGTTTTGTTTTCTTTTCTTTGTGTTCCTCCTACGCCTCCCCGGTTTGGACCCCTGCCTGTGTTCTCGCCACCCCCGTTTTTTGGATTCTGCTTTTGTACCTTTGCTGTGCCTTCCCAGTTACGACCCCTGCCTGTTCCTTGACCATTCTTTGGACTGTGATTTGTTTCGTTGCCTGTCTCCCCGGTTTTTTGACCCAGCCTGTCTTACTACGGATTGCTGCCTTGTCCTCATTAAGCTTCGTTTTTTTGTACTTCTGCCTGCGTTTGGGTCCTTCCCCCCACCAGCTCCTAACAACGTTGAGCTATCATTCTACAATATAGCCTAAGTGAACAGCTAGAGAAATGTGCGTAGCCTCTGTTATGTACTGAAAGTGAAGCTGCAAAAGTTCAAGAAACAACTTGCCGAAAAGGATAGAAGGAAACTTTTGCTCCAACAGCAAATCTGCAAAAGTTCCAGCAACAACTTGTCAAGGAACTGGACCAGTAAGTTGGATCCACCAGCAAAGGAAAGCAAAAGGACAGCCCGACCCAAAAGCCAGAACGTTTCCCTCGGACATAAAGCCACGGACCCGCCTGCATAGCTACTCCACAGTAACACGAACATCCAGGCAAATAGTTTAGGAAAACTTATGTTTGTTGTCAATGTAATTATATGTTTGATTGTATTCTATGGGCCTCATTCATGAAACATGAGCAGAACGAAATTGCACGTAAATTGTTCGTATTAGAAATATAGTTTGTATTTTTGTTCATAGGGTGGGCTATTTTTTTCATAGCTGAGATTTGTTCGCACGTCCAAACAAAATTTACACTATGCCGCTAAACGTAGCTTCTGAATGTCAATTAGAATAGGCCTATAAATTAATTTTTATTTTCAGTTAAATTCACAAGGCTAAATGTAGTCTTTGAAGTGCACAATTCAAATTAATAATTACGACTGTAAAAAGCAAGCACTTTAGATTAAGCCTATTAATCAATTGTAGGCCATGAATTTATTTAATTAGACCCATAACTTCATTAATGCTCCCAGTAGGCTACTATTTTTTTGAATTGATTAAATTAAAATGTTATGACGTGAAATATGCTAATTAAAAGACACATTTAACCATTGAAAGAAATTTGCATTAAAATGACAAGTTACAGGTCTGTATAGCCAGCATTGCAATGACTGATCTTGTGCTGTTGGAGGAGTTGGCTCATTAGGAGAGAACGCATCTTTAGGATCGCGCATAGGTTATTTGTTGGCTGAGAGTGATATATGGCTTGTTAGTCGGTGTCGGATTTTTATGAAATTGCCAACCTGCCCAATGCTATTGGTACTGTAACTGTAGCCTACTGCACAAACATGGCATCAAGGCTCCATCCGAAGATACATTTGCATATATGAATAGAAAGGGCTATCACATCTGTGCAGCTCGTATGTCATGTGAAATGTAGGCTATTGCTCAACGTCCTGGCCCAGTTGCCTGTTGGAACCCACGACAGCTTCATTCTGTGGAGCAGTTCAGTAACAGTTGGCACTCATTTGCAGAATGCTGCGGTGAGAGATGGCTGGCTTATTAATATACGTCAAATTGCAGTTTACTGTGTCAGAATAGGCTAGGCTATAGATTCATAACTACCTCTTTCCATTACTAGGGGATCTGGGATTTCAAACCACCTCTCACATGCACAGAAAACCAACAAAATGACAAAATTAATAAATTCATTATTTTATTTATTACCAGGCTATGAGAAAGACTGTAGCCTAGTGCTTGGCAGATGGAGGCAATGTGCTCCTCCAATGCAGAAAGGCTTGAACTTTAACAGCTTGTGTGATGAGTTTCTGTATTTTCTGCATGTTATATCCTGCTAGGCCTTTTTACTTTACTATTTACTTTGACACCGGAACGGACAATACTAAACCATTTTTTCTTCATTCCTGCCACTGTTTTCATGGTGTCCCATAATCTCTTGTAGGAGAGATTATAGGATGTAGGAACATACAGATCCTTTCCAAAAAATTAGAATATCATGGAAAGGTTGTTTTTTTTCCCATAATTCCATTCAAAAAGTGAAACTTTCATAGATTATAGATTATAGATCATTACGCACAAAGTGAAATATTTCTAGCCTTTGTTTCATTTTTCATAATTTTGGCTTACAGCTCCAGAAAACCCCCCAAAACAGTATTTCAAGAAATTAGAATAGTGTGTCGAAAATCAGCATTTACTTCAGTTATTTCAGAGAATGAATGTTTTAGACTGAGTATCACACTCTGTATGTGGTGGTTTTTGAAGCACTGACTCCAGCCTCAGTCCACTCCCTCTGCATCTCTGCCAAATTTTGGAATCGTCTTTGCTTGACAATCCACTGAAGCCTACGGTCATCTCTTTTGCTTGTGCACCTTCTCCTGCCACATTTGTCCCTTCCACTAAACTTTCTATTGATATGCTTGGACACTGCACTCTGTGAACAGCCAGCCTCCTTAGCGATGACCTTTTGTGGCTTACCCATCTTCTGGAGGGTGTCAATGATGGTCTTCTGGCCAATTGTCAAGTCTTGGTCTTCCCCATACTGAACCAAACTGAGATACCTGTCCAATTTAACGACACACCTGTAGAAAAACTTTGTAGGTGTTTTGAATAAATTAGATGATTAGAGTGTGACACTCAGTCTAAAACATTCATTCTCTGAAATAACTGAAGTAAATTCTGATTTTCGACACACTATTCTAAATTCTTGAAATACTGTTTTGGGGGTTTTCTGGAGCTGTAAGCCAAAATTATGAAAAATGAAACAAATAAAGGCTAGAAATATTTCACTGTGTGTAATGAATCTATAATCTATGAAAGTTTCACTTTTTGAATGGAATTATGGAAGAAAAAAAAACTTCCATGATATTCTAATTTTTTGGAAAGGATCTGTATCTCGAAAACAATGAGTTAATTATGTGAATAATTGGTTTGACAAGAATAGGTAGTAGCTCCTTCAGGAGCTTTGTGGGTACGGGGTCTAGAAGACAGGAGGATGATTTGGAAGAAACTAACTTGATTAGTTCGCTCTCAAGTATAGGAGTAAATTATTCAAGTTGTTCTGTGTGTCTAGGAGACAGTTCTATATTGTCAATACAGCTGTCACTTACTGATGTGTAGTTCCCAAGTAGGTAAACACCTTTAGGTACTCTATTATTCCGCCACTTTTTGAGAACCTCCTCCTACACCATTCACACCATCAACACCATTCTTGCCTCATATTACACTTTTATACACCTTCCAGGTTGCTATTACTTTTTACCTACCATATACACTTTTTCAGATAATTGACCTTTTATCGCCAAAACAAGACTAGGTCAACCTAGTGCATGCCGGGCACTGGAGGTCTTGCCCCGGAGATGCCTAGCGCAATAAGTATGTTAGAAAATTACATTGACACGTTGTTTTCTAAAGATACTGTATGTTGGCAAAATAAACCAAACAGTAGGCTACTTGAGTGCTGTCTTTATGCGGTTACATAGTGGACAAATGATGACGGTTCGTCTAATTTATCAGTCACAAGAACGTATAGGCTACCGCATTACCACTGCATACCATTTCCACCTTTTATTTACCACCTCACTATACCATATTGCCATCTTTCTATACCATTTACAGCAATTGATACCACTGCGAAATATAAGGCTACAACTCAGTGGCCTCCGGTCATTCCCTGACATCCTCGAATCCCCCGGTAAGGAATGTCCATGTCAACTAGCTTACATTATGATCCAGTGGCGTACCTGTAAAATGGACCTTCTATAGCCTATAACTTTACCTTTATACGGATATTAGTGTCAACTTGGCCTGTTTCCATTTATAGTTTCTTAATTATCAAGCAAATTAACTGAATAACAAATATCAATTAATGTTTTTCTGTGCTAGCATTTTCTTTGTGTTTACTACTGTGAAGCAACCACGCCTACAATTTCTTTAGGAACTGTTCATCTAGTTCCTATTATTTTACCAATAAAAAAATTCAGGAAATCATTACTGCTACATGAAACTGGAATTTTAGGATTAGTTGCTGCATGATTATTAGTTAGTTCAGCAGCTGTTCTGAACAGAAACCGGGGATTATTAATATTTTCTTGTATAAACTTTGAAAAGTAAGAGGACCTAGCATCGGAGAGCGCATGCTAAGTGGAATACCTGCAGTTTAGTGGAGCGCCATTTGCGTTCGAGTCGACGAGAACTTTGTCCCGTGTGTGGTCAATGTACCAGGGGGCAAGCCTCTTTTCAATGACTTTTTTTACTTTTTAATGGAGCAACTACATTAAGGGTTTTGCGTAAAGCAGTAGCTAATCCCTCTGCCAGGTCATCGATTAACACGGAGCTAGCTGAAATGTCTAAATCAAAATAATCAAGTAGCACATGAATAAAGTTTCTAATAGTGGAGGCAGTGATAGTGCGACCTGTATACTAGGTGGCCTAGTCGCAGGATTGAAAAGATGCTCGTAGCTGGGGACGCCGAGGACCGTCGCGGAGCAGCGGAGTTGAAAGATGCAAGACTACATATACCATGTCGCCATCTGCATCAGGGAGTTTGAGCAACCTGATGCTAGCGATCATCACAACATTCATGACGCTGCCTGACTACTGAGTTTTGAGCTAACTTCGGTTCATAGCAGACTACAGTAGAGATAGCCTGTGACTGGACTGATTGTTGCTGAATTACAACTAAGCAGAATTCTCGCTAGGAGAAGACTCCTTTGCCATTGACGTGGGTCTGGACTTGGACACTTGCTGCCCGGTGAGAGCTTGCAGCCTGTGTTCCTGTATACATATTGTTGAACTGTAATATATGTTTAGAGAATGACTAATGTTAGTCACTACCATATGTGTTTGTGTTAATAAACATTTCATCTTTTAAATCACTTTGCGCTTGACTGGCTTTGTCTTTGAGGTTGTGGTTTGCATTTAAGTGGCTTAGTATTATCTCCACTACACCTGGTTATTGCAAAGCAGGTGAATTTTGGGATGTAAATAAGAAAGGAAATAAAGTTTCATCCTGGTAATTTAAGTGCCCTCATTTGTGAGAAAAGACGCCCACTCAAAAGCTTTTTGACAAAGTTGACTCAAATATGCGCCCCCAAAGGGGTATTTGGACACAGCCCAGGCCTTCCCTAGAACGATAGCCAATTATCTATAAAAATTATGTATGTTATTTGACGCACACCACTCAGATAACCAGCGATTCAGCAACAATAACCTGCTGTAGGTTTCGTCACTTCCCTGAATAGGGTAGGGACCAGAGCACGATACTGATCAATACATCATCTTTGCCAATGTGCACCCAGCATCTTTAACGACCTCCAATTGACGCAATCAAACGTCATTAGTGCCCGCATGGATAACAACATGGGAAAATTTACATTTAGCTTTAGCCAGCACTTTCAGATTAGCCTCAATGTTGGTCGCTTTGGCACCAGGAATGCAGGTGACTACAGTCGCTAGTTTAAAAACTCACATCTTGGACTATAGAGTCGGCAATTATAAGAGCTTTCTCTTCCCGTTCCTCGACTGGTGCGTCATCGAGTGGGGCGAACGGGTTTGAGAGTGTGAGAGGGGAGGTTTGAGTGGGTAGCGTGGGCTTAGTTCTACATCCCCTAACAGTGAAAAAACTGCTCCCGCTGCAAGGGCTGCTAAACTAAGAGAGAAAGAACTAGAACTTACATCCGGAGGAGCCGAAAAGGAGTCTAAGCATTCCTCACTACTTCTAATGTTTTGAAGGGTAGTGTTTTTCCACTAGTCTAGCATTCGAAATACATTTCTCACAAGTAAAATTACCACTAACGGCGGAAGAGATATAACAAAACATATTACACTTGCAGCACAGGACAAGAAGAGAAGGGGGAGAGCACAAGTACTATTACTTACAGAGAAAGGAGCTGGTGTTTAAACAGGATGAGACTTCTTTCTTCCTTCCTGCAATATAGTAGTAAGAGAAGAAAAGTTCTTGTATAATAAAGAAAGATATCTTGTATAATATAAACAAATTTGATGCTATTCACAAAAACTACTGCGCAAACACAGCAAACAGTGCGCCTCCAACTCGAGCAAACAGGAAGTCTCTCAATCAAAAGTATGGTATCTTCTTTTGACCCACTCCCAAAATCCATGTAAGCAGATGAGAATTTTCTCTAGCCATGCTGACGAGTTAGTAAATTAGTAAAAACTTGCAAGCTAATTTACATTCTAAGTTGTTCGCGTAGAACTAATAAATTCTGTTACGCCCGGCTGTAATTTACTGTTCAAAGTATCCAATAAGACATTGCAAACACTGTTGCTAAAGTTACAGTGTCCTATATTGGATGAAAGAGTCGTCAATGAAACCAGAATGAACTGGAACACATTAGATGTTTTAATGGGGGGCTTTACGCGTCAACGTTTCAGATAGGGTAGTAGTGTGTATTTCTCAAACGGATTGTCCCAGACAACAAATGACTGCTGAATTTTGAAAGGGACATCTCTATGTGTGAAACCAATGGTAGGATTGTATATCTATTTCATATTTAGTAGTATATATTGACATTAGAATGACGTGGTATATTTACACAGGAATTTCACTTGTTTATTTCGCAATTGAGTATGCAGTGTTTTTCACCATTGTATTGGCGGCTTTATCTTGTTGCTATGACGGAATACAAATTTTTGGTGGTGAATATTTTATGAACTCCCAGATATACGCTATTGTCCACAGGTGAGACTGGGTGGGGGGGTTGCTTGTTAAATGTTCGAGCTACATGACAATAGTGGCACTTAGTTGTCAAGAATCATGTACCAATACAGCTAAAACATGGAGTTTGCTGTTTACACTCATAGTTTGGTTGCAGGATCAATTAATGTCTGAGTTGAGCAATCTCGTGATTTCAGTGGCATGGCCACTAGAGGGTCTGTGCGAAGGGCTTAAACATGTTTTACACCCACATTTACCACTTTGTAAGTGCCAAGCCAACATTAGATTGTGTTAATTATCTACCTTCACTAAGCTATAGCTTCCAAGTGAGCTAGCTAAAATGAAGCCATATAATATTGCTATCAACATTAGCTGGCTATTGGGTCTTGCCAGCTAGCAAGGTAGCTTATAGTTTTTATCTGATCATCACAAAATAAAACAATTTTATTTAAAAACACAGAGGTAGAAAACCATTGAATATTCATAAAACTCGGGACTGGCCAGTACCACCCATAGACGTGCATATTTAACTAGATAGGAAAGCACGCCCTCAGCCAACCTAAGCTCTGATGCCCCGGAAGTAGGCCTGTACTGCGCATGTTGAGTGCAAAACATTGGAGCTCCCATGAAAGTAAATGGCGAATATCAGACCTTTGAAGGCAAAATTAGACTTCCCTGACGGTATTTTAAAATTCGATTAACGACTGTTCACATGAAAAGCAGATTGTGAACATTAGGAAAATGTACAGGAAATGCATTTTAATAAATATTTTTTCCAAAAACTTCTGAACAAAACAACAACTGCTACACATAATGAAATTTATGATCACCAAAAAATTGACCGCTGAGGCTTTCTTTCATTATTAAATCACCTTACGCCATTTACTTTCTACATTGAATGTAATGTGCAGCAAGCTCTTTTGCACTGAACATGTGCAGTAGAGACATCTGAAGAGTTCTGAGCAAGCTAAGTAATCTGGCTTTTCAGGTGACATACAGTGCATCCGGAAAGTATTCACAGCGCTTCACTTTTTCCACATTTTGTTCTGTTACAGCCTTATTCCCAAAATTGATTAAATTCATTTTTTCCCTCAAATTTCTACACACAACACCCCATAATGACAATGTGAAAAAGGTTTTTTGAGATTTTTGCAAATTTATTAAAAATAAAAAAATAAAATTTCTCATTTACATAAGTATTCATACCCTTTGCTTTAACATATTTTTAAAGTATCATATTTCATATTTGGTCGCATATCCTTTACATGCTGTTACTTCCTGAAGTCTGTGACCATCAACATCAAAAAACTGTCGATATCTTATTTTCAGGTACTGTTACAAGCGATACTATAACCTCTCTGCATTTGAATGGATCTCTATGGAAATTGGGGGGTGAGACTAGATTCAGCTGTAAATTACACTGGTACAGTATGGAACACATGGCTGGCTAAATGGCTGTAAGTCATCAAGGGTCTGAGCTATCAAACGAGCCCCAAACCATCACTCTGTTGCCAGATATGGAGTAGATGTGGATGGATCACTGCAAGGGTTATTTCTCCGGACTCATTTTCCTATAGAACTCTATGGGGAAAAAAGTCAGGAGAAACAACCCTTAAAGTGAAGCGCTGTGAATACTTTCCGGATGCACTGTATTATGGTAGCTGGATAGACTAGTTATAAGTCCCATTAGTGTGGCTACAACACCGGCTTTGGCAGCTGCAAATGGAATACCACCCAGGGGCCTCATTTGGTAAACACAAAGTCTGGTCCATAGACTTGCCTAACGTGGCAAAGAGCCGCCCACTTTGACAAGATTGCGCCTTTGATTGACAGACCGTCTATGCTCGATTCAGAAACAGCGCTACAGACCCGCGTGAAACAAATGTGATTTACACAAATGGCACGACAAATAATCTCCAGTAAAACAGTCCATCACACCGAAGAAATGTTGCGAACTTCAAAAACTTTCTTCAATCCAGCGTTAAGCTCTTAGTATTGGTCTGAAACACTTTGTTCTTGATGGATTCGCAGCATTTGCTATCTACCGATTAGTTAGCACAACTTGTTTCTCGGCGGACTGATAAAACCCAATGCACCGCATCGTACCGGAAATACGCACACACAACTGTGATTGACAATGCTGCTAGCCAATGGTCAGTTTCCCACAGTCCTACCCAGCTTATGCAAGCCTATGCATCAGACGCTGCGTACGAAGTGCGTCAAAGCGGCTGAGGCTGAGACTTGCCATACCTTAGCCTCATGATAAAATTTTGGAATTTGTTTTACACACTTCTCTTTGAGTCCACAACTTTAATAAGATAAATCATACTCATTGCTATTGATATTTACTGGGTATGGATCATGTCATAATCCATACCTAGTATATCAAAAAAGTGTTTGTAAGCATCTAAGGGCCAGATTTACAAAAAATCTGTTTTTTGAATGCAAACGTAGTCTCTACAAGTTGCAGTATCTAAATTGGATTTCATAACCTATCACAATGAGTAAATGTCGGCATTCGGATGTGGTCCATGGGGGTTCCATCACTCTGCAACTTTTTGATTCATAATTAAATCTCTACATAGGCTATTTTGTGTGCATTTTGTATTCAGGAAAGGTTTATTTGAGTCACATTAATCCATTTGAATATTACACTTACTGTACGTATAGGTTTTACAAATCAATACAAACACCTCTCAACTCATATGGAATGTCATGATGGCGCACCTGCATTTTGAGAATACACCACTTTTTTTAAATGCAGAGCATTATAGCAGGATGACTTTGAAAACATAAGCTCTGTTGCTGAAGTAAACACTTTTCATCAAAAGAATAGTCCACCACTGTCAAATCAATTTTCATGTGTCTTTTATTGGATAAATTCATTTTTCCAAACCTTAAGAGTTACTGAAATGATGTCACTGATACCACTTATCTGAGAGTGTGGTTTTTGTCAAAAATAGTAATGGATCATTTGTGTCCTACTACATTGGGGGGAGGGGCCTGACGCCTGCCAAGTGAGGCTGAGGAGTTAGTGTTTTCTTAAAATGTGTTTTACAAACTCATATCCATCCAATTCAACCAGTATTATTATTAACTATAGGACAGCCAAAATCGAAGTGATTTAGCATTTTACAAATAATGGCAAAATCATTTTATAATTGTATTGTGTAATTATATAATAGTGATAATTGTTACAGGGAGAGAGAGAAAGGTGAAATAAATAATTTCCAAGCTTCCAAAAGAACAGGAGAAAACTGTCTCAAAAGAAAAAGAAATAAAGACTGTCTTTCTTAGAGGCCGTAAAACACAACCCTGTCGTTCGTGAAGGCAGGAAGCAATAGTGAAGCACCTGGAAGTGGAATTCCAGGGCTTAAATACCTGGCAGCAGGTAAGCCAGGTGAAAACACTAATAGGCCAGGTGAAAACACTAATAGGCGGGGCGAAGCAAAACCCCGCAATGGAGTACAGAAAATCCGATAGATCAGAAAACGAAGTAGAAAGCGAGGAAACAGGCAGCAGCCATGACAGGTAAGATACATTGTGAAGTTGAATTTGTAATATATATTGCAATATACAGTATATAAAAACATTACCAATTTACAGGCAGACCCATTTTCCCATATTTAAAAAAATAATAATAATTAACAAAAATACTAACATTAACTAAATTTTCTATCATCTATTCCATATAAAATTAAAACTAACTCCACCACCAAGAAAAACCAAACATTCTTAATGGGTGGCAACAGAAGTCTAGTAAGCAACATTAAGAATTAAATATATATATATACAGTATATATATATATATATATATATATATATATATATATATATATATATAAAATATATAATATATAAGCAATATAACTTAAAGAACAAGAAGATTTCAGACTCCCAAATATTTATTAGTAAAAATGAGTCTCAGCAGACTACAGTACATGGGGCTGTTTCTGTGGTGAAAAATTAACTGCAATAATTTATGTGAGATAGAAAATGGAGTGGGCTGACAGGGCCAAGTGATTTACAGCTTTTGAGAGCAGTGGATTTTTGGAAGGAGGGGGGATTGGGAGATTTATCATTTCCATGAACTTTTTACAAGAGGCTTTCCTTTCCAGAAACAACAACACAGGTATTTAACCTGCTCTGTGTCAAACCTTGTGGAAAACTGACATTTTTCATCAGGGAGTAAGTGAACATTTGTTTATTTTCAAATTGCATGAAATAACCAGACTATCTACACTTTTTTCCAGTCTGAAATGGAAGGTAGCTACGTTCCAATACCTGACTGATGAGAAAGGTTCATATATAGGTCAAGTGAGTGGAATATGAAAGCTGCATGCTCTTGTGCATTAAGTTTGAGGACAATATCAAAAACTGTTTGAAGGTTCATAGTCATGCTGACACATGTGATGGGAAAGTATTTTGCTGACAGTATCAAGTTTGACTGTTTGGGAAGCAACTTTGAATGCACAGTAAGCAATTCTGCATAAGTAGAACTGAGTTTCGTGAGAATTGTGACAATAATATGGTAATGCTACATTTTAACTGCTTCATTATGTCATATCTTTCTAAACAAATATATTGCAACCAAATGGATTTGAGGATTGTTTTGTTAACAGCAATCCTTTAGTGATGAGCAACAAACAAGAAAAGATATTGGCGGGAATTCAAACATTTGTCCATAAAATTGGCTCCCAGTTGAATGTGTTTGTGTTTTTCTTCACAAATGCAGTTTGGCAAATTCAACGAACACTTTACTTAACTCACCAAACTTTGTTTGCATTGAATAAAAACAACATTTACATTTAATTGAGTGTAAAAGTTAAGGACAAATGTCTCAGAAGAAACCAAGTACTGGAATGATCCCCTGCACAACTGCACCCTAAATTACTAAAGTACTATTCAAAATAGTTGCACATACATAGGCTTTATACGAAAAGAGCCAGTCTATATGAACGAATGCATTACAGATTAAAATATTTTTATATTTTTTTTAAATATACAGTACATCCATTCAACTGGCCATGGGTAATGGCCCTTACACTGCAGGCCACAGTGGAACTTTTGATTACATTATTTTAAAAATACATCTCCTTCGAGAAGGAAAGAATTCACCAAAGATCATTTGTGAACCTCAGAGGGAGCATTACATGTTCGTTCTCTGATACTAACTGGTACCCTAATAGTTTACTTTATTATGAGACCAATTGCTTCACTATCTGAGTGATGTATACTCTTAAACAGAGTTACACAACAACCTTTTGACCCGTTGAACAAGCAAGCCACTCACCGATCTCCACAAAATAGTAACACACCCTCATAAGGCGGGGCAGTGGGTGAGTCAACCTACGCAGGGCCCAGGTGTTAATGCGATTTCATCATAGCTAACCCATCATAGGCTTAAATAGTATCTATTACATAACTATAAACAAAGGATTTAAAGGCTATGACATCACACAAACCAACTGTATACAACCAACCAATTGAAGAATTAGGCTATGCCATTACTATTGAATGAAAATATTGTGATTAACAAAAACAACTCGCCACACTTTTGCTTAATTTCTCCAATTAAAATTAAAACAATAATACTGTGGGTTGTGGTACGATCATAGCTATGAACCATGAATTGTACATTGTTCTACTGATTGAGGTGGACCATAAAATAATTGCAAAAGTTCACGATGTTGAACACAAGCTTTTTCATTGTAAAGAGAGGTAAAAACAGGCAGAGGGTGGGATATGTAAATAAAAGTTTATAAATACTGACAGCATATTAAGAGATGCATCGCAGCAAGTCACACCTACCCAAATTTTATTCAGCATTTTTTCACGCATATTTCTCCGGATGATTCTAATCATTATTCCCATTATAGTAGGCCTATGTTTATGACAATGTGTGTGAAGACATATGTGTTCAACGTGTTAACATTGCAGAGTAATTTTCTTGTGCCGCAGTGTCAGACCTTGCACTTCGCTTTGTGACACTTGAATGATATTCCACCCTCTGCGCAGAGCATATTGTTTAACGTTAGCTTGATGCGAGCGCATTCACGTGAAGGGGAGTTGAAATCTCGAAAAACAGCACACTTGCTTCAGCAGCATTGACCTGCTCCTCCTCCTCCACGTTTTTCTTTACGAATCTATCCAAGGAACCTTTCAATTTTAAATAATCTTTTTTTTTTTTTCCACGGTCCCGAGCTGTAGCCTACTTTTCTGTCTCAGTCTTTACCGTTTGAGCTTACCACTTTGGCAGTTGCCACCCAACTCGAAAAAAAACTACTTTAAAGGGTAACAAAGGATGCTGGTGTAGCTAGACCCCGCCCCCTTTAGAAATAAAAAAAATGGCAAAATCTGGGCATGATGAGGTAATAATATAGGGGCTGAGCTCCAGGTATCAAACCACGCCCCACCAATTTTTTTCACTAGTAGCCAAAAGCGCATTTCTAGTCTGGACAGCACTCACAGTGGCTGATTTGTTCCACTCTCTCTCTCTCTCTCTCTCTCTCTCTCTACCTTTCTCATTCACACACACACACAAACACGCTCGCTCCAGCTGCTCCCGAGGACCAAGTAGCCGAGGCAGAAGCAATGGTGGAGAATGAGAGGATGGGCAATATTTTTGAGTGGTAGGCGGCGGCACGCATAGCCTCGCTTGGGCTTATAATGATGCAGCCAGCAAACAACAAATCTCACGCTGTACAAACAGTTACCCATGCCATGTAGGCTACTCATTTTACACAGGCTGTAGGCAATCACATTAACGTTACCTGCAAGATATCAACAATATTGGTTTCCATTTCAATGGGTGCACATCAGTGGCGGCTGCTGATCTAAATTTTTGGTGAAGCAAACCCACAATTTTTTTTCCCATTGTGAAAATTGAACCCCCACTTTACCTGTTGAGCTAGGCCATTTTTTAGTTGTTTAACACTGACCACGTCAAATGACCAGCTATAGGCAGAAAAGAGCTGGTGGCCCATTTAAAACAGGTTTAAATTGCGTGACAACTCACCACTATGGCTGTACCGTTTCAATTGAGCTGCCTTCTCTCAAATGAATAACATCAGATAGAATACAATGACAAGTAGTTATGTTCACAGTTATTTATTAGCAGTCATTTCATTACCTATGCATATTCAAGAGATAAATACTCAAAGTCACCTGCACCTTAGCTGAAATAGCTTCGTTCAGATCATTTTGAATCTTCTTATGCCCTATTCACTGGAACAGTGTAAATTGTAAAGTCAAAATTCCACCGTAAATTACCTACCATATTTCGCAAAATACAGGTCATCTGATAATATTAGTCCTGTGTGAATCAGCATCTCAGTAATTTGGGGTGATTTTTTTTTTCCAGCAAGGATTCCTTGTTTTTTCCACGCTTTTTTTCAATCTTCCGAGTTGAACATTATGGAGGCTATGGTGAAAATTATTATAGCTAATTCTGACATTTTGGGTGCGGTTCTTTAACATGGATTTAACATGACGGAATTGAAAGGAATTGTAGCCTAATTGATTCTGTAGCCTATTTTCAACGCACCAATTTGCATACGCTGTGCAATTGTGCAGAAAGTTGAGAATATGGAAGTAGCCTATAGAAATGTTACGTTTCAGTCGTACCCATTGATAATCCCTGGGATTTCATAAGTAAATTCAAGTGAAATACTGACAGCGTTAATCCCGTGTGAATGGGCCGCAGGAAAGAGGGGTAATTAGGGGTAATTCCTAAATCACATATATCACCAGGTAGCCTAATAGTCCAGTGCGAATAGGGCATTTGACATCCCGGAGAATACAGAGGGGAGACTTTAAGCGTGCAGCCAGAATGTCATCATAGCGGGAAAGTAGCTCAGACAACTCCCTGTAGTTTGCTCTGTTATGCGAATTTTCACTCTCGTTATTCCCCTGAATGCCAGCTCATGACGACCCAAGGATTGCATCTCGTGGATCAACGCAAGGATCAACCTTGTGGGAATGTCATGGTTTTCCGCACTTATTTAGTTACTAAACGCTATTTAGATATACGTGCACCTTCATCAATAAAATGATCAATTATCAGACTAAATTCGCAAGGTTACACTGATATCCTCCTTCGATTACATTAAATTTTAACAGACCTGTCGAAATTACGTAGCCTAAATCATGAAAGCCATCTCTCTCAAACATTGAATATCTCCTGTAGCAAAACACTTGAATAAAAAATAATAGGCTATCCTTTAAACAACACACATTATTAGTAAGCTGCCTGTTACCTAATCATCTACCTTGACGTAGGCTAATGTCACCTCAAGCATTTAACGTTAAAGGGGACATGAAGCAATCGGTAAAGTGGGTCTGGTTCGTTAGCTTTTTACCTTAAAGGGGAACTGAAACGTAATATGAAGTGAAGGTGATAGGGTGGATGTCTTTTCAGTCTAATACATATTCCAGTTCTCAAATCTGACGAAACAGTAATAATGGAGAAAACGTTAAGAATAGTTAATCGTTTTGCCGTTAGGGCGCAGCCATGTTTAGTTTTCGTAGTCAGTGACGTCACTGGCATGATACATCTAACGTTCGAGCACCTATTACCGACTGGGTTCGCGGAAAAACAGCAAAACGCAAACTTATTTGCAACCGTAAATAAAATGGGATAAATATCGGTCACACCCCAGACGTCCGCTCGTTGTAGCATTAGCTCCTAGGGGACGTGTAGCCTACGATCACCCCTCGCGATTAGTGGTAGGCTATTTTATCTTCTCAAAAATAGGTCAATGATCCCATGTATTGTTTCTTCTCAAACGCCTTAATTAAATGGGTTGACCAATTAATAGACGCGTTAAAAATACATTGAAAACGTAATTCAATCATTGCATTTCAGCATTATAATGGAGGTAGCATGATCATTATAATGGAACTTAAGATCATGTTGTAGAAGCCCCTTTCCACAAAAACGGCAGCATTCATACTCTCAGAGCAAAAAAAATGCCTCGTATTAAAAATGATCACACAATAGCCTGCATATCTTGCACTATTTGAAAATGTTCTTTTCTTAAAAAAACGTAATCTAGATACTAATTTCATTGAGCAATATCGTGTCTGTTTGATTTACCCCTCCCACTCAGTTAAGACAAATTCAACCAAAGAAGTAGGCTAACGTTACTTGACAGTTTTTTTTCAGACCTGCAATTGAGAGCGGTCGATCATAGAGTGTAAATATGGAGAGCTCTGTAGCTAGCTATGTACAGTGACCGTGTGCGTTTTGATTTTTCTCAAATTTTTCTAATTTTTTTAGGACAAGTCCGAATTCAGCACGTGTTAGCTAACGTAGATTAGGGGGGCTAAACCGGTGAAAATGTATGGGGCGAACAGCCTGCCTTTTCTTTAAAAAAATAATTTCTACAGCCTGGGGCAGTGCAGTAAGACCTTTGGACCGTTTAAATATTAAATGTTTTCATGCGTCAAATGTTCCAGCAAATAACTTGATGTGACCACCATCATAATGACAAGATGTGATTTACGTATGTAGCCTATCACACACCTTTTAACATTTGCTCTGATAACTGGATAGTTATTTCCCCCCCCAGTCAAATGAGTCAAGAAGTGTACGTGGTTTGCATCTAATGTCACAAAATATAGATAACCTACTCTTCTGAGGAGTAAAGGGCATAGCTATGCAAGTACTACTGTTATATTTTGGTAAATGGTGCCCTCTCCTGGTGAAATTGGCAATGCAGGCCATAACGCAACGTAGCCTTGACTTAACCTCCATTCACGGTGATAGGGGATAGTAATTGTTTAACTGTTTGACATTAATGGTACAAACACGAATGCACCTTTTTAAAAAGGACTAGATTACGTTTTTTTAAGAAAAGAACATTTTCAAATAATGCAAGATATGCAGGCTATTGTGTGATAATTTTTAATACGAGGCATTTTTTTTGCTCTGAGAGTATGAATGCTGCCGTTTTTGTGGAAAGGGGCTTCTACAACATGATCTTAAGTTCCATTATAATGATCATGCTACCTCCATTATAATGCTGAAATGCAATGATTGAATTACGTTTTCAATGTATTTTTAACGCGTCTATTAATTGGTCAACCCATTTAATTAAGGCGTTTGAGAAGAAACAATACATGGGATCATTGACCTATTTTTGAGAAGATAAAATAGCCTACCACTAATCGCGAGGGGTGATCGTAGGCTACACGTCCCCTAGGAGCTAATGCTACAACGAGCGGACGTCTGGGGTGTGACCGATATTTATCCCATTTTATTTACGGTTGCAAATAAGTTTGCGTTTTGCTGTTTTTCCGCGAACCCAGTCGGTAATAGGTGCTCGAACGTTAGATGTATCATGCCAGTGACGTCACTGACTACGAAAACTAAACATGGCTGCGCCCTAACGGCAAAACGATTAACTATTCTTAACGTTTTCTCCATTATTACTGTTTCGTCAGATTTGAGAACTGGAATATGTATTAGACTGAAAAGGCATCCACCCTATCACCTTCACTTCATATTACGTTTCAGTTCCCCTTTAAATGAGATATGGGGGTGTGTTCAAATCTCAAATTGACCCGTATTTGCTGGGAAAAGAAGTTAAAATTTGCCGTTTCTCCACTAGTGCGCAGCCATCTTGGACCAACTGCGGTCGTGGCGTCACTAGGTTGGTTCGTCTCAGCTGCTCAATGTATTCCTATGGGAAAATAGCTGCCTTTCAATGAGCTCAACAATGTATTGTGAGGAAAAAATAAAACAAACAACGCATCGACGGTCCTTCTGTATTGCACCGAGATGCTCAAATGAGTATTACCGAACAAAACTTAATTTGAAAGAATTTTTGGCACCCCTGCATTTAATACTTTGTACAACCTCCCTTTGCCAATAAAACAGCACTGAGACTTCTCCCGTAACATCTAATAAGGTTGGAGAATACAGAGCCAGGAATCTGAGACCATTCCTCTTTACAGACTCTCTCCAGATCATCCAGAGTCCTAGGTCCTCTCTTGTGTACTCTCCTCTTCAGCTCAGCCCACAGGTTTTCAATGGGGTTTAGGTCAGGGGACTGAGATGGCCATGGCAGAAGCTTGATTTTGTGTTCAGTTAATGATTTTTGTGTTGATTTGGACATATGTTTTTGGATCATTGTCTTGCTGGAAGATCCAACGACAACCCAGTTTTAGTTTCCTGGCAGAGGCAGCCAGATTCAGATTTAAAATTTCCTTGTATTTCATGGAGTTCATGATGCCATGTACCCTAACAAGGTTCCCAGGGCCTTTGGAGGAAAAACAGCCCCACAACATCACGGAATCTCCACCATACTTAACAGTGGGGATCAGGTTATTTTACACCAAACCCACCTTGAGTGTTAGTTGCCGAAAAGCTCCATTTTCGTTTCATCTGACCATAGAACACGGTTCCAGTCAAAGTTCCAGTAGCGTTTAGCAAACTCCAGGCGCTTATGTTTGTGGTTATTTGGCATGCCTTCCAAATAATTTGTTGGCATGGAGGTGATGTCTAATGGTAGTTTTGGAGACTTGATGACCATAAGATGCTACTTTCCTCTGTAATTCTCCAACAGTGATCCTTGGGATCCTTTCCATATAAATGGAAAAAATGCTTCAGTTACATTTTGTTCATAAGAATTTCTAGGGGTGCCAATAATTGTGGCACACATGGTTTTGTTAAAAAATAATTATTTCTTGATGAGGGTTTTTTTTTCTCAGAATAAATTTACTTCAATTAAAGGTTGGATTTTTCTCATTTTTTCAGTGTGAGATTAAGCTAATTCACCAAAAGGTGCATTTTTTATAACCCTTTTTACTCAGCTTTACCAGGGGTGCCAATAATTGTGGAGGGCACTGTATATATGGCTAATCGCTCGCTCGCTCGCTCTCTATCCTATCTCCTCTCCGTCCACTATATAGAAAACGGTGAGATCAACCACTGAGATTCACATTTATAGCTGGGGCACAGCCCGCCCTCGTTTCAAAACTTCAGGGCGTAGCTGTACAGGTTTCAACAACCGGGAGGAATACGTCAGCTGGATGAAATTTCTGGCCAATGACAGACTGGACGTTTTACCACTAGAGACACGTTTGAGCCAGATCCTTTGGGTTTATGCTGTTTTGCGCTGACTGCAGTAAAATGTCATGATTTCGACCAGGAGCAATCAGTAACACTTAGAAAAAACCAAATGTATCAGTTCTCATCTAAAATAAGTGGTTCTAGTGCTTTGTTACTCTTTAAGCGAATTTGAAAAATTCATAGCTGCACATAGCTAAGCAGCGTAGGGACGTAAGCCTATAGCTACTTCCCACATAATGTGAACTTTCCAAAACGCCATTTAGGCTAAATGTATTTCTGTGTGTATGGGTGTGCTTCACGAAGATATATAGGCTATTTTAGATAAATATAATTTTATAATTTTAATCATATTATATCACACCCCTAAAGATAATATACCATTTTAAACAAGATAACTGGGGCTTTCAATTTACGTATACAATAATATGCCTTGTTTAACACAATAGCATCAATTATCAAAAAAATCCACTAAATAATAAAAAAATGTTCTAAATAGCTATTCTTCATGAGAAACCTAGGTTTTTAAACATGTCATGTTCAAGATAGAGGGAAACAAACTAACGCTGGTATCTTCACCATTTTGTAAGTAATATAGAGTAGAAATCAGAACAGATTTATCATTTACTGCTCAAAAGTTATAACATTTGGTTAGGTTCATTGACGTTTCACATTACTACTTATCCATACTCCTAATGGGCCACTGCTGAGAAACGGTTGATATTAGGCCGTGAGCCAGGGCCCCAAATTTGGGCCACGGGTACCATCTTGGGGGACTAACTTTCATAGTGATTTTTGGGAAGGTATACACCCCTACTGCTAGAAAAGATGTGATAGCAATGCAGCAGTTGCCTCCAAATGTGTGCTCTCACCCATTTTATAACACTACCAAGCATATTTTTCAGGCCTCCTGTCCGAAATTACATGCCCCAAATTAATCATGATAGCTCCTGAACCATAAGGCCTATATGCATGTTTCTGGTCTCCTTTGATAGGTAACAAGCTAGGACATATGAATCCAGTGTAAGTAAACCTACATCTATTACCATTCCAGAGTAAATGGAGATACAATGAAGGAAAACATAATATTTTTACCCTCGCCAGGTACATAATCTACATTTAAAAGACAATATCACCATTACAAGCAAGATCCCATGGATAATAATGCAACTGAATGTGTCCTCCTACTCCTTGACTACAAATGTAACTCTGGATGTGATGAAAATACACTAAAAATACAACATTTATGATACAATTTATAAAGATATACCATTTGATCCATGGACATGACTTTTCTAGGCTGTCTAGATCTATAATTATTGTCATCTGACTCCACCCACCCATATGAACAAACATTTGATTGGATGTCTATAAGCCAATCACTGTTCCACATCATCTAAAGTGGACTGCATTAGAGCCACACCCCTCTTTCAGCAAGCATGGACGATTGTGATGCTAGGAGAAAGCGTAAGGAACATTTTAATCAATTAATCATGTTTTAACATGTTACTGTGCAGGTTAAGATGTGTTAACATGTTACTGTGCAGGTTAAGAGGTTAAGATGTTAACATGTTACTGTGCAGGTTAAGATGTATAATGCAAAATTGAAAGACACATACACTGAAATATACAATTTATGTGTTCACTTAAAACACACACTTTATTTAAACACAAATGTATAACATAGTGAATGGATAGACTAAGTAAATGGATAACATTGCAAAACAAATAAAAACATGATACAACCCATGGCAAATATCCGTTTAGATGCCCATAAAACTAATGCATTGGATTTATTTACAGTAAAATCATTAATGTATTAGTACAGATACAGCAGACAAATCGATGGTCAAGCATAAATACCTTCAATATATTCAAGAATCAAGAAGATAACAGTAAGTGCATGCATGCCCTGATGGTCCTCCATGTTGTGCTCTGCAATGACCCTCAGC
Organism: Synaphobranchus kaupii; assembly: GCA_029718625.1. Lineage (NCBI taxonomy): Eukaryota > Metazoa > Chordata > Actinopteri > Anguilliformes > Synaphobranchidae > Synaphobranchus > Synaphobranchus kaupii. Next base: position 31,688,174 of record CM056382.1, on the reverse strand, counting down.
ACCTCCTTCTCTTCAGGGACTGTATCAGATGGCTGAATGTCTATCCTTCGCTGCAATACATAAATATATAATCATTTATCATTTCATCAATCCATAACATATCATATAAAACCATTTCTGAGTCAATGAAGGACTGTATACTAGCAATAATAACATCTTACAGCAAACGCTTTATGCTTATGTCAGGAATAGATAAAAAAGCTATTCTGGACACAAGCATAATGTCCATCCATCACTGAAATAGATAAATATATTATCAATTGCCATTTCATTAATCCATAACATATAAAACCATTTCTGAGTCATTAAAGGGCTGTATAGTGAGAAGACATTTTACAGAAAACACTTCATGCTCCAGAATAACGTTAGATAAAAAGCACAACAATAACACAATGTTAGACTACATAATGCCCATAAATGTAAAAGATTGATCTGAATGAACAGACCTAAATCATCAGTGACATTGGCTCAACTGAATGATGACTTTTTGTCATATTTGTCTAAACAGGCTAATCTTGCTCATGTCAAAAACGTGAATCAAAATAAAACTTGAAGCTGACGTTAGTAAATGTTTGCTGTTTAGTTCCCTTCTCCATTCACTTTCGACAGGACTGGTCAACAAGTTACCTTCAAATTTAGACATAACGTTATGTTAAAACACTAGCGTTAGTACTTGCTATTGATAGGACGAATAGTTGAGTATAACATTGATAAAGCTAGCAAGACAGGTTAAGCTCCGGCTTTAAAGGGTTAAAGAAAGTGGGAGGAGGTGGAGGTGGGAAGAGTTGGAGGTGTCCTCAGTCTGCCTTGGCTTTGACGCACTCAGCATCTGATGCATAGGCTTGAATAAGCTGGGTAGTGCTGTAGAAAACTGACAGTCAGCACTCATTGGCTAGCTGCACTGTCAATCACAGGTGTGTGCGTATTTCCGGTACGACGCGGTGCATTGCTTTAACGCTGGATTGAAGAAAGTTTTTGAAGTTCACGACATTTCTTTGGTGTGATAGATTGTTTTATGTGCCGTGCCATTTGTGAAAATCACATTTGTTTCACGCGGGTCCTTTTTTTTCTTGTAGCGCTGTTTCACAGCCCTCTGTACCACCTCAATGCGTCACGGAACATGGACGGTCTGTGGTTGGTTATATTGCATGTCAATCAAAGGTGCCATCTTGTCGAAGTGGGCAGCTCTTTACCGCGTTAAGCAAGTCTACGGACCAGACAATGGCTGTGTTCCATTATGCATACTTGCGTTCTACGTACTTGCATTCTAGATAGTACATTCTTCCAATTACACTAGCTAGAACGCACTTGATCGTATACAAGGGCGCAAGTATGCTTCAATTTTGGAACACACTTGATGACAGCAGAATAGCCTGCCTTTGAACTTACACAGGAAAAACAATAGAATCACCTCCACGAATTACCTTACTCAATAACCTAGCTACGGTGCAGTTAGCACCATTAGGCCTAAGTGTTTGAACTACAAATGTTATGGTGCAAGGCATTATTTACAATAAATATTGTTTAGCCAAATTTAGCATTTTCATTGTTTAAGACATTACTGCCATGGTGAAACTAGCTACATCGTGTGCATTCCCTGCGGAACCCCCTTCACATAAACGCACTCGTCAATCTACGTGATATGCTATGAACAGCATGCGGTTCTTTTGCTTAATTTCTCCAATTAAATTTAAAACAATAATACTGTGGCTTGTGGAGCATACACAGCATAGCTATGAACTATGAATTGTTGGCTAATTGTTCTTATTGATTGAGGTGGACCATAAAATAAAGAGGTAAAAATCAGGCAGAGGGTGGGATATTCAAGTGTCACGATTCGAAGCGACAGCATAGTATGATATTAAATAATAGCATATTATTAAGAAATGTGATTAAGACACCATAGGCTACTGTAGGCTAATTTTGTTGAGTGTCATACCTTGCACTTCGCTTCATGACTCTTGAAAGATATTCCACCCTCTACCTGCCAGTGAAAAAGATGTGTTCAACATCGTTACTCTTTATATTATGGTCGACCACAATCAATAGAACAATCTACAATTCACGGTTCATAGCTCATACCACAATCCACAGTATTATCGTTTACATTTTAACTGGAGAAATATAGAAAAATAAAGGCGCAGGGCGTTCATCTGCAGGGGAGTTGAAAAATGGCACACCTGTAGCCTATAGTTAGGCTACCGCAGCAATTTTGGTTGCGGTGTTTTACATTTTAACTGAATAAAGCTGTCTCTCGGAAGACAGTTTTGGTTGCATGCAGTGTTACGCTATTTTTCTACAGTCTATGGTTAGCGCAATGATCTCTGGGAAAGAAAAACCCATACAAGTGTGCATCGATGCACACTTGAAATTCTGGGTCATGTCGAGTACAGAAGTCCACATCCGGGGATTTTAGAATATACTCGATTTTTGCACTAATGACAAACAAAATGGCGCTATGCGCACTAACGAGAGTGCAAGTATGCATAATGGAAGACAACCTTTGTGTTTATCATGAAGTCTGGCCTTCGCGAGACTAGCTCAACTGAGAAATTAATTTCTCCTGCAATCAAACTATGAGTGGAAACAACAAACTCTGAGTTCTGCAGAATACAGACTTTTTACAGTGCAGTCTGTAAGTATTTGGACTGTGACACCATTTTTGTTGTTTTGGCTCTGTACTCCAGCACATTGGATTTGAAATGGAACAGTGTCTATGAGGTTAAAGTGCAGACTTTCAGCTTTAATTTGATGGTTTTTACATCCATATTGGGTGAACCGTGTAGCAATTGTAGCCATTTTTATACATATTCCGACCATTTTAGGGGACCAAAAGTAATTGGAAAAATTAACATAAACCTAAATAAAGTCATCATATTTCATATGTGGTTGCATATCCTTTGGCAAGCCATGACTTCCTGGTGGCTGTGACCCAAAAACATCAGAAGACTCTTGATATTTTATTTTCAGGTACTTACAAGGGATATTACAACCTCTCTGCATTTGAATGTATCTATATGGGATTCGAGGGATGGGACTATATTATGGTGTAAATAACATGGGAATAGTGTGGAACACATTTTTGGCTAAATGGCTATAAGTCATCAAGGGTCTGAGGTGTCAAACAAGCCTGAAATCATCACTCTGCCAGATATGCAGTAGATATGGATGGATCACTTTAAAGGTTGTTTCTCCTGACTCATTTATTTTCCTATTAAACTCTTAAAAAATAAGTCAGGAGAAACATCCCCTAAAGTAATCCATCCATATCTACTGCACAACTGGCAGCAGAGTGATGATTTCAGGCTCGTTTGATGCCTCAGACCCTTGAAAGAATAGAATAGAATAGATTTCTCGTTAGGGAACTTCAGTTGTAGCCCCAGCAACAACAAAAAAGACATAGACAGTGGGGCAGACCCACAACACACAAAAATATCAAACAAAGACATTCAATATAATCATTGCATTAATCAAATTAAGTGAATTAAAGTGTAATAGCCTACAGCCAAACTTCATGATTAAAAATAGCCCCCGCTGTCCCAAGATGTCCAGTGTTATCAAGCAGTCCAACACACAAACTCCGCCTCCACGTCTTTCCTCCATACACGCAGTGTTGCGGTCTCTGTACACTGTCGAAACGGAGCACCAAACTGCGTCAACCTTCCCACTCGTCGCCTCACTCCTCCTCCGCATTATCTTCTCCTTCTCTTCCCTGTTAGCCTTTGAAGACTGCCTGCACTCCCGGATCAGTTCCGACATCTTCAACTCCGGTGAAGAGCGATGGTAAACTTTGTTGCTGCAGATTCAACAGACATTCCCAAGCACATGTTGTGAATGCGTCTCCATGGTGACGACCACAAACAAAATTATCCCGACTAGACAATTCGGCAATATCATCAAAACAAGCGGCAGGAGTGCCCCGAAAAATCTCTAGCCCGCCTCCCCGCACCACAACAGACACAGAGCGCATGAAAAAAAGACAAAAGCCAGACACAACAAAATACATTGAAATTAACAAACACAAACACGAGAGACAGCTGGACTACATGTCGCCATTACAGCGCCACATGATGTCTATTTGACCCAAATCCCCCCTTTCTGCAGGAAATACCACATATAATTAGCAATATATACCCTAAAACATAAATTAAACAATATTTTTTAAAAGTGACTTCATTAACCAACAAAATGTAAATAACTGCTCTCATCCACAGCGAGCACTGCAGCTCACACTGAACAGTGTCCTGCAGCGCGAGTAAAATTTGTTTATAAAAAATATTCGACATAAACAGGCCAGCAAGGGCACAGTGTGAACAAAGTAAACAATTGATACTTTACTTACCTCATCAGAACATAAAATTTAGTTTTGTTTTAAAAATGCAGGCAATATCCACACCTTGCATGCAACGCAGAGAGTAGCTCTCCACGTCCCTGTCAGATACGCAGTTTTCATATGCTTTCTACTATATAATTATTTTTAATAAAGTAGCCTTTGTATTTATACTTTTTTTTAAAACTAGCTAGCTACTTGCTAAGCTAGACTGAAAAACAAACTATCAAAAAACAAGGGACTATCAAGCTAGCTATACCAAAAATAAATAGGCTACTATAATTAGGGTGTTAGGGGTCAAAAAGAGACAGAGGTTCTAGGATTACACTTGATATTAGATACAATAAAGCAGATTTCAAGGATTCCAAAACAGTTTATTTCATTTCATTACAATGTTTTTTAACTGAAGATTAAAATAAGTATATTATGTGGCTAGGTAGGCCTATAGAATGTGATTTAATTTGCATGTACATATCCATTGACACTTTAAATTTAGGTAATGTGGTAAGAAATATAAAAATGTTTGCTACGCTGAAATAGCACACAATGTAATGCATGGGTCATTCCATGTCATTTCACAAGCCATGACATCTAACATCTCTGATTGTTCTGAAATGTTTCCTGTAGTTAGAAACAGTTAAGATTAAGCATTCACATAACATAACACATAATCATTTTGTAGAAACATAATTTTATCTGTGAGAAATCAAGCTAATTGGTTGCACCCAAATTGGACATTAGAATGGTTCACATAATGTTCATGAAATATAGTTATGTTAATTTAAAGCTTTACTTTCAAATGATACTGATTTAGACATAACCCTGAATTTGTGACAGACCTGACGCTATTCTCAACCTAAAGGTAAACTGGCATCTGGTCATCAGAAACAGGAACCATTATATCATATAATGGATATATCATATAATGGAAATTTTTAAAAATTTAATGACTGATAAATCTGTAAATAACGAACACCATATTCACTGGGAATACATTATATAGTATGAAGAAACAGTACTCCAAACCATGCATGCTACTGATCAAACATAGAGAACGGATGTTTGTTATCAGGAAGCAGTTTGGTACAAATAGTATGTTGGGTACTTTATTTACAGAAGATTATGTGAACTGTACCAAAATAAAATGTTCAATTCGTGTGCCTCAATTAGCTTAATTTCTCACAGAACAAATAATATTTCTATAAAATAAGGTAACATCAATGCTTATCTGTTTTCTAACTACAGGAAACATTTGTTCACTAACTACAGGCCACTGTTGTTCAAATAAAACTTTATTGACATTATAAAAACAATACATTTTAGGTTTGGCGGTATGGTTCTGTTCACTAAGCCCTCCCGCCCATTCACGCGAGCAAGCATGGGTATGGCGGCGAGGGCAGCAGCAACAACCCCCAAATAGGGTTGCACTTAGAACAGAACCGGCAGCACTGAGAATGGTTTTTTACAGATTCCATTCAATCAGTTGTATGTATATGGCACTTTTAAGTGTCATTATCACAACAATTTACAAGGAACTGGGCCTGAACCCCCGTAGAGCATGCCTAGGGCGACCGTGGCAAGGAAAAACTCCCTGCTGTTAGCAGGAAGAAACCTTGGGCAGAACCTGACTCTGAGGGGGGAGTCCATCCGCCGCTGACTGGCACCGGTTAACTGAATGGCTGATTACAGAATAAATAAAAAAAAGCAAGTGGAAGGCGGATTGAAGGCCAGCAGGTGGCATCATCAGGTGGGGACGGCTTGGAGCTGGAGCTGACCGGCTGCTTCTGGAGAACGATGTTTGTTGATCTATAGCTACCGCTCCGGTGGTTGCCGAAGAGGGAAGGAGAGAGGAAAGAAATCAGTAGACACTCAAGCATATTAGTGAGCCATGCAGGAACGATATAGGCTAGGTGTCAGTGTGCAAAGGGGAACTGAAGAGGATGGAGCTGAGGTGGAGGGGGGGGGGGGGGGGTTTGTTTGCAGCAGGCGTGCATCAGAGGATCCACCATGTTAGGGCGAGGCTGTTAAATAGACCTCCTTGATTCACCAATCAATCCATTCAAGTAGCGTCACTACTCAGCTGAGCTGTCAGCGGATTACCTATGCTGGGTTTCACTCTCGTGACCTGCCTGAACTGACGCTATGCTCAATTTCAGAACAATCTGAGATGGTGGGTTTCGAAATCCACTTTTTTTGTGAAATGGCATGGAATGACCCACATGTAATTTGGGAGGATGGGTTTAATAGTAAAATTTCTAAATACACAAAAGTTAAATAAGCCGTATGGTCAGGAATACCGTAAAAGTCAGGAAAACGTAGTCCGATGACATGTCTGTTCACTCGGTAAATCACCCCGCCTTGAGCAAACGCACGTACACCTAATTTTCACATTAGCGAAAAAGTGCTTTTCCCGCAGCGGAACGCTCTAGATAGGGAGATCACCTTATGGTTTACCTCATAAGTATTGATTATAGAAACAGAGAGTATTGACACCTCTTGACATTAGCAACAACTAAATTAGGAATATTTTGATGTAATTTCGTGCAATATAACAAACCCACTATTGAGGTTTCCTGATTTTAGTTTTGAAAACCATGCTTTTTTATCGAATTCTCACAAAGCGTCCAGTTTATGTGACGTCACCTAACACCCTACTATAACTAGAATATTCAAAAAAGCTCAACTGTAAGCTAGCTATATCACTCGCTCGCTCTATCTCCTGATTCTCCTCTCCACGCAGATCAACCGCTGAGATTCACTTTTATAGCTGCGGCATAGGCCGCCCTCGCTCCAAAACTATCGGTGGGCGTAGCTGTACAGGTTTCTATTTCGTTACCGAGGGGAATATGTCACAGGAGGACATTTCTGGCCAATCACAGATTGAACGTGCAGTACCTAACGTTTTACCACTAGAGACACTTTTGAGCCAGATTCTTAAAGTTTATGCTTTTTTGCGCTGACTGCAGTAATTTGTCAAGATTTGGACCAGGATCAATCAGTAATACTAATAATAAAACCAAATGTATCAGTTCTCATGTAAAAGAAGTGGTTTTAGTGTTTTGTTACCCTTTAAGCAGAGTGATTTATTTTCTGCAACAAAATGGCAGGTAGTACAGAGTTCATATTTTACCACCACATAAGTATCATGCTAAAAGTAGGTAAACTCCAATTTGTATGTCATGAGACCTTTAAAGTAAGGATTTCAATCTTTGTCTACCACCCAAACTGCTTAAACTGATGTCAGCAAGCAGCATACCACCATGCACTCTGCTCCTGCTGAAGCTAAGCAGGTGTAGGCTAGGTTAGTACTTGGATGGGAGACCTCCTAGGATAACTAAAGTTGCTGCTGGAAGTGGTGTTGGTGGGCCAGTAGGGGGCAATCTTCCCTCTGGTCAAATAAACCCCAAAGCCCCAGTGGGGACACGGTGCTGTAAGAGATGCTGTCCTTTGGACGAGATGTTAACCCGAGATCCTGACTCACTGTGGTCATTAAAGATCCCATGACACTTATCGTAAAGAGTAGGGGTTTCCCCGGTGTCCTGGCTAAATTCCCAACCTGGCTTCAAAAGGCATTATTATTATTAACTGATACGAAAACCATGAAAACTACTTTCACCATTTATGTATAATTCAACACTTTTGAAGATGTTATGAGTATACGTGGTGAAGAAGTGGTGGATTTTTTAAATTATTATTGCTATTTAGCTACCTAGCTTGTTTTAAACAGGGAACATTTGCCACATTGACCAGCAAGTAGGCTTGCTTATTTAATGGTAGCAAGTGAGCAGACTGGGCTATGACCTCTAGATCTAATCTGACTTCCTCAGAAAACATCAGTCACAAAACTCTCAGACCTGGATGCATTGCCAAGCCTGAGAGCATCAGAGTCCTTGATGATCATTCTGCAGCTGGACCCCTTTGCACCAGCATGCTACACCACCCTACATTCTGTTTAGAAGTGTATTTGTCCCACATTCTCAACCCCATTTACCAGTTGTCCCAATGTACATTCCACATGCATTAATTACCCAAGATGGTAATGAGGAAAAGTCAAAACCGGGGGATTATAGAAGCTAAAGGACATAAAAAATAACCACAACCCACTTTCCCTTCATAAAAGAGGACCATTAGTCTCCCTCAAATCTACTATACTGAATGACTGATTCCCAGCAATGCCAATCAAAATGAAAGGAAAATAAGCTTAAGCTTACTTTTTCTCTGAATGACAAAAAAGTTGTGTATAGGCATTTTTAAGATTAGAAGAAAATCCATGACAAAATACACAGAATGTATTAATGAAAATTGATTTGAGCAGGATTATTGGTTTAGAACGGAGGTAATCGACTCTTTTTAGCCAGAGACACTGGACATCATCGGCTGTCATCGTCTCCAAAGAGAGTTCACATTAGGGCAAACTCTATTTAGTAAAGGAGAATACAATTAGGCAGGGTCAACGGCCACAATCATTTCCCAAGGGCTGGTACTGGGAGGCAGTATTCAGATTTCATTGTTTTAACAGGAGAGATGTCAGCAACTGACTCCTCATCTGCAGTAGATCCAAGAGCCAGTTGTGTGAATTTTTTTGAAATTATAAAGTTGCGTGTTAAACATGCTCTGTTATTTATGATATGTTTAAAATGATGACATTTATTTTTATTTCCAGGGCACGCCTTGATTTGTTTCTGTCTTGCTGTTTTTTTAAACCACGTGTCTTGATGTCAGGAAATCATTTCCACCTTTTATGATCCTCCCAGTGTTAGACACTGTCAACAATACGTTTGTAATAATGAGCTCCAACCAATATGTTACGATTTGAGAGAAAAATAAAAGTTTAAAAACGATATTAAAATATGAAAAATAAAAAGAAATGGCAAAAAGAAAAACTGCCTTTTTTTGTCTTTTCCATAATATATCTTGGATTACAACAGCAATTTCATTTTAGCTGCAAGCAAAATGTCTGAAGCCATTTCTCATTATTACAAAATTAATTGGAGAGCTTAAAGGGTTTTTCATGCCCACCCTTAAAAACAAATAACTTGCATCTGGAAACCCTGCCATACAGCGAAAGACATAAAAGTTTAAAAAAGAAAATGGAATAGTTAAATTTGTTAGCAAAAAGATTATATATTTTGCAAACCTATCATCGGCAACTAGCAAGCTTATACACAGTAAAATACTCAATGTTAATTTAACTCAGAGTCCAAGAGGAATCAATGTTTTCTATCAAAGTAAAATGTCCTCTATCAGAGTTAATTTCACACTGACCGTTTTCCTGTGTCATACAGCCACATGTCACTGCTAGTTCAAACAGCAGAGATGGACAAATCTCATGACCGGTTGGCAAGAATACAATTTGCTTAGACAGCGGTTTAATTTTCTTGGAGAAATTGAAATGTCTTTTTCCAGTTTCATGCAATTAAACTGGACTTTTGAAATTGGTTTCCTGAGGAACATGTTTTTTTTTTTTTTATATAATATGCATGTGTTTGAACAAACTCACAGCTTGCCAGCCTTCCTTTACCAACAAAATAGCAATTCAAAAGTGAAATTCTTAAAAAATATTTTTAAAAGCTATTTATTTTATAATTACTTTCATTACATGGCGAACAATTTTGAAAACATCTTGTGCAGTGCTCCTTGTACAATGTCTGTCAGTGCTATCTAGTTTAGCGAACTGACTAACTTGCTAGCCAGGAGCATTCTATTGTTGACAATCAAATTAACTTGGTGATAACCAGCTCTTGATTGTTTGGTGCCATCTAGGGGAGGGTCAAAGTAATAAACGATAACATGCAGAATTTAAATATTTTTTATTAAAGCTAACATTAATAATATCAAGTGAATTTAAGCAATTGTTGTAGACAGTCATATTTTTTTTACGTAAAAATAGTCAATTAGAGGGAGGTTCATGAGAGTTTACTCACAATCCCAACCCAGGCATTATTTATTCATATAATTCATAATGTATGGTGTTAGGCTTCACAATGCCTAAAAACGAATACTGCATGCACCCAGATTTACTGCTTATGTAAACCTATGGAACACCTGTCTATAAATGAAATTTGAGAGACAGTCAACGTACCGGACATGGTATCTACAACCCACTGAGGTCAGAGATTTGTTATAAATTCAGTTTCATAAAGATGTCAGAAAAATGAAAATGCAAGTAAGTCAATTTGACAGCTTGAATAGAACTCCCATAAAATTAATCGCTAGAAGATCAATGGACTATCAACGTGATTCCTACATAAATGGGGCGTGGTCAGGGATCTGCTGAAGCATGGTTCACTTCTGTTTCTGTTTAAGAGGTTGAGTTGTGACATAACCAGAATCAGTGACCAACACAGGAGATTACCTTCTTGCATAGCCCCTTATTTTCTGCCTGCCTGGAATCAGACTAAACAGAATATTAAAGAGGGTCCAATAAATTGCACACAACACAGAACAGTCTTGGAAGTAGTACCATTAATATTACAATACACTAAAACAGATTTAATAAGCTTTTTTTCTGGGAAATCACTATAAAGACTTCATCCCTTTATTTATGTTTGTATATTATTATGGTGATTGACAAAATAGCCCTGATTACCTCTGGTGGTAGGCATGTTCTAAAGTTAGTGGTATTTTTTGTACTTGTTCCCTATGTACATTAAAATGACCCCTTCATTTTGATACAAGAAATGGATACCCGAAAATGAGATTATTGGAAAATTAAAATAATGTAAAATAATGTATTGCATTTATATGATATGGGATGCTTCAGGTCATTTACATGCTACATTTTAATTGGCTCTTTTACCTATTTACCTACTCACCCAATCTACGAGGGAGGAAGTGGGAGTACTGTACTACTCGTCCAAATATATTTTTATGAAATGGCCGTTTATGTCATTATGTCATTTCCCAGTGTTTTCTGCTTTTTAAATGGCAAACAAAAAGTTAAGATTTTAACCAGCAAAAATGAAAAAAAAATTCCCAATGAGAAAAACTTTAAGAAAAACCAATAAGAATCAGAAAAGAACAGTGCCTGTGTATACCTTGTTGTATCGAATATATTTTATGTCTTCAAAGACAATAATCTTCTAGTAAAGGAAATGCTAAAAATACGTTTCCTCTGCTGAAATATTTCATGTGATAAGCCATAATATAACGGAATGGGCTGCTAAGATTTATTTTTATATCCAAGGCCTTGCATGATACTAGCTAACCGCAAACACATTCATAGCATATATAACTTAAAGGTTCCCCTTTTCAAGATGTGGAACAAATTAATTTACGAATGCAGTCTTCAATGACAAAAACAAATAGTTAAGGGCGAACAGTCATCACCTCAGTAATGTGAGTCATTTCAATGTTAGCACGATACTAACAGTAACAAGTCTGTGCTGTCTGTGGAGTTATGATTTCCCTACCCACTGAGCAATGTCCTTCCATGTGACAGTGAGAATGCACCCACAGAAGCTGTATCCCAATGTCCTTTGTAAGTTGAGCACGCATCTTGGCAAGACAAAGTTTGACTGAACCCTTTGTGAGAGGGGAAGGGGACACAACAGCGACCATATGTTCAATGTGACCCTCATTATTCTCAATTAGGGCAGCCATCCATGGAATGGTCTTGCTGATAACAGCCCATAACACCTTCGGTGAAATGGCGTGCGGTCCTCCACCGGGAAGGAGTTCCTGGGTTCTGGATCCGTTACAGGACCGTCTAGGTACAGGCTCATCTGCGGGACGTCTGGATGGATGACTTGATTGAGAATAATGGGGTCACATTGAGCACACGATGTTGGGCTAACCTTTTGCCTACACGTTAATGATATTATGAATCTGGCAGAGCCATTTTTCTTTCCCATTGCACATATTATATTATAGAACAATATTTTACAGGGAGCCCATATCTTTCCTCTTTTCATTAATGATTAGTTATCTTAATGGTATGGAAGGTAACCACCAGGTTATGAATGAAGAGCCAATGTATGGACTAAGGGAGCTAGAGACAGCATCGGATTTTTGCATTACTTTTCATCTGTTGTTCTGTTAACATGAATTTGTATGTTCTAAGCATGATTTACATGTTTAAATAAAGAACTGACATTAAAAAATGCAGTGTTATTAATGTAGTTCCAATGCCTCATACAGCACATACGTACGTATATAGAGGAGTTGTATGTCTTTTATGTTTGTTTTTGGTGCAATATTATAAATGCCTTCATGGTCTGTGCTGAACCCAGAGCTTCATCTGTGTATACAGTATTTGTAAGCATGGCTTATTATCTATGGATTTTTATTTGTAAATTATACGGATTGCCAATCACACTGGAAAATACATGAGTGTGTGTAGGATGGAAAGGGATTATTTCCTATGCAGTGGAAATGTGGAAGATTCTAATAACTGTTCTGCTGAAATAGTCATAGTTCTTCATATGCATGAATGTACTAATATTTGCAAATGGGATCCATTAAGTAAAGCCACTAAAAATCTTGCCTAAGAAAAGCTTGCCTTTTGGGCCCAATGTGACTATTTAAACTGAGCACTGTGATACTCAATTACTAGTCAGTTAAGAAGTTATTTCATCTGTGCACATTTGTTAAATTACTTTTTCAGTGGACTGTGGCCATCAGCCACGCAGGGGCAGCACACAATTGGCATCGCGTCGCCCAAGAGATATATGGGAGGGATTCAGTTGGCGGTAATAACAGTATTCATTGCTCGAGCGACCCAGCACCCGTATGATTGGGTCTCCTCCGACCCAGCTCTGCGCGCGTGCCACAAGTGGCTGCGGTGTGAAAAGAAGCAGCTGGCTGGCATCTCTCCAAAGCCGGCAGCATGGGGCATATATGAGCACGCTTGTACATTACATTAACATTAATGCTTAACTTTGACTGACAAATAAAAAAACAAGTTCTTCGCACTCAGTTTGAGAGGTCCAGAAATGACCGCAGTACCTCTCCTATTTTTTGCTAAGAAATATTTCTTTAAGTGAAAGTTAGGGATGAATGTTGACTGGATCCAGTCTTCAGTCTCTCCAAGACTATCTTGTGCTATCCTTGTAGCCTCACCCAGAGAGCAGAAATGTGCACCCTGATTGATAAGGCAATGTTGTTCAAGCAGATGAACAATGTTTGGTGGATCTTAAATAGTAATCAAATTTTCTGGGGAAGGTACATGCCAAAAGCCATAACCACCAACATTTTGAATAGATCATTTTCCTGCAAGAATCACTCTGTCATCGTCAGAAACCTCTTTAACAAGGACAAACTCTGCCTATCAAATTGTCCCATTTTGAATTCCTGGGTTGCTCTCTCAATCTCAGTGATAAACCTTATATAAATCTATTCATGAAAGTCCTTATTTATTTTCCCATTTTGAGCAAACTTAATGAGCTAATAAAAACAATTTTTGTTTGAAATATGTCCTCTCACATAGCCAGCCCAATATTTGACATTTAATCATGTGTTTCAGTTGAGTGGACTGCAGTCATGTAGATGATACAATTAGCCTAAACTGATGAAATACTTCAGAAATGAAATATAAGTTTTTGATCAATTGTATTTTTCTAATTATTCACTAGAGAGTTAGAGATATTTGGACCTTTATATTTGTGGAAAGTGAAAATTTACACAACATAAATAATATTTTTAATTAGAAATTTGAGCAGTGTTACATATACAATTCCAACTTTCAAAAGAAAAGAGTAAATCATAATCTGGGAATAAGTAAAAAGTGCGGAGAAGAATACTAGTTCTCAAATATTTAATTTTAGAAGCATTGAAAATATTCATATCATTATTTCTACTTAATTTGTTGTCTCTGTTATAATCTGTTCACAAATTATAAAAACATGGACTTGTAGTTCTGTGTTTCAAAGGAATGTGATACCTCTTACGTCTAGATTATTTTTGAGATACAGGTATATAACATATGAAATTTTTAAAAAAATCAAAAGACATATTTTTATTAGATATACCAGGTTAGACATGGGCAAGTACACTTTCTGATTTTATTTGAATATAAAATTTTCAATTCTTCCTGAAATTAGTATGTTCAATGTTGAGATTAATTTCCTGGGGAACAAGTATAACTTACTCAAATGCTTCTTTATAGCAGGAATGAATAAGTAAGTACTGTAATTCCTAAAGAAAAAGGAGAATTAAAATAACACTGACGGTATTGATTGTCTATTTCTGAACAGGGAAACAGAACAACAGTGATAAAATCCTCATACAACTGGCTGACCTTTGCTACACATGGGCAAGACACTAAACTGATGGCTGATTACACATCAAGAGAATTATAAAGGTATGCCCTGAATGACACCCATGCCATACCCTACAATAATAACCAAGCTCTTTTGTACATGTAAAAAGAACAAGACCATACAAGTTTGAAATTGATGAGTGTGCTACTACAAGTTCACGGCTGTGACCTACAGGGCATTTAATCCCTTGACATCCAGTTTATTTTTCTAAAGTCACAGCTTGATATTCCAGCACTTAATTTAAGAGTGCAGTTAAATCACAGAAGCTATAATATGTCAAGTGATCCCACCGGTGGGGTGGGGTGGGGGGAAACAGTAAGTAATGAAAAAGCTATGATTGCTTTTCTGTCCCTCCAAATGACAGTTATCACCTCAATGACCTGCTCCAGGCTGGCCCATCTAGAAATGACACGCCAAGGCGTAACGTCACCTAACAGGGTAGTCACAAAAATCAATACAAAACCCATTTCAAAGATACTCAGTGTGTGAGAGGGGTCCACTGTAACATTCATTTATTGAATAGGCCTGAGGAGAGAAAAAAACAACTTTTCTGATATACACATTACCTCCCAAGCAAAGGAATCTGTAGGTAAGCAATAACTGTATTCTCAAACTATTACTTTATTCTTAGCTCTCTCTCTCTCTCTCTAGTTCTTTCTTTCTCTGTCTTTCCTTATGATATCTGCCTTAATTAAACTCCTCTTCATTCTGATGCCATTTACAAAAATGGAATATTGTCTACAAAAAAAATCCAGGTTTCTGATAACAGCCTGAAATTACCCTCTGTCTGTGGCTTCCTTTATGGAGATCGATACAGGCTTCACTGGCAATCACCAATGAACATGTGTGTACTTGTGAGGCAAGCTGTTCCACTATCTAGTCTTGTAGACCTCACCAACATATCCATGTATTATCCCCTTTGATTTGTTGTCAATACACAATCAAGAGAATAAGTCTGATCTAGCGAGCGCAATGACACCGAGGAGTGTAAAAACAGACAGATGATCTGGAAAGACATCCATCAGAAAAGGCATGTCACTTCGCCTGATGAAATAGCTCAGCGCCCACAAGCCAAATTTATAGACAGCAACATGTGAAAGTGCTCACTCCGAGCGGGGTCGATATCCACTGCTCGAGAATCTTGACTGGCATATGCTCTCGTTAACGGTGGTACATATCACAATGTAGGGTGGCCAAGGAACAGAAATGCCACTGAATTTACTTTCAGCACAGTTCCGAGTAATAGCTCATTTATATAGTACATATAGGTCTCTTCCGAAAGCGTATTTATGGGCAGAAACCTTGTGTCTTGTGCGTATTCCATCATTTTCACTCACTAGACAAAGACACATCTTCAAAAATCAAGTCTGGCTTGTAAATAGCCAAAGTAAATAAAGCGGAAAAAAGGGAAAGCCACCAGGAAAATTTCTCAATACTTACAATCATGTTTGTCACGATCAATTGAAGGTTTGTGGACAGGCAAGCCTCTCTGAACTCTACTGATCATAGAACGATGCTGCTGTCACCTCACAGATTTCCTAGAGGATTCTGGGTAGGCCTCTGCCCTTACAAAAACTGATTTGGGAAGGTGGAATTGTGCCACAAAGACAGTGGAAATAAGCTCTTAACACTGTCTCTCAATGTAAAAGCATGAATTGTGCTCCTTGTACAGCACGGTTACAGTAAATGGCATTCTAGATGAGAGGATTTCTCATTTCAACATGCAGACACAAGAACCCTCACACACAACCACACACACACACACACACACACACACTGACACACACCCTCATGTACCCCTGCCCCCCACCAACACACATACACACACAAAGAGAATGTTGTGCTGCATTTTTCTTGAAGCTCTTGGTGGCAGGAGAAGCAACAGTAATTCAAAGTAATCAAAAGTGTGCGTTACAGAGGCAACATCCCGAGTGAACAGACTAGCAATCAGTGGATTTAATGCATTTTTGATGTATATTTAAGGCTTTGACACTGGGCCACAGATGTACATGTGTTGTGTTTTTATATTGCAAAAGATATGGCTTGTGATAACCTATTACAGCACATCATCAGCTTCAAATTCCTAACCTCAGACAGGAAAAATTCCATCACGCTCTGACTCCGAAGATGTAATATAGAAACAAATTATGGCTGGAATTGAAAAGTCACAGGCTTATTCTGTCTTAATAAATCCCTGCCAAAAGGCTAAGTGTAGAAGTAGAGATACTCTCCCCACACTTTTACTGTATTATCATCTCTGACATCTACAGCAGTTTGCCCTGAATTGGCTGTACTCCTTCCTATAGCTGTGTGTATTTTCAAACACACAACTATATGGGTTGCAAGCAGAAAAGCAGGGGAAGTTGGGGAAAAAAAGAGGATAAAAGAAAGTG
Organism: Synaphobranchus kaupii; assembly: GCA_029718625.1. Taxonomy (NCBI): domain Eukaryota; kingdom Metazoa; phylum Chordata; class Actinopteri; order Anguilliformes; family Synaphobranchidae; genus Synaphobranchus; species Synaphobranchus kaupii. Next base: position 31,671,192 of record CM056382.1, on the reverse strand, counting down.
TGTTATGAGGCTGGTATGGTGATGTCAACAAGCACACCAAGGGACCCCTAGCTTTAATGCTATGCAGGAAAAATCTTTATTACCCTGACTTTATTACTGTTCAATCAGTATCACATACACTAGGGATCTTTTCCCTATTTTTTCTTCCAATTTTTTTTTGTTATTTTTAAAATGCGACACATTTGAAGAAACAATAAACCAGCATCCGCCTACTCCACAACACTTATGCCAAGCCCCCAACCCAGTGAAACACCACCATGAATGCAACCAACCTCCCACCGCACCCCAACCCTATCTCTGAGATATTATATTATTATTTTCTTTAACTTTAGGTATTGCATAACGTTGCTTATCCAGTAGGCATGAGAGAGTGGGAGAGCTCCCCTCCAATTCAAAAAACAAAAAAAGTGCGGGGCCAACGATAAGGCAAAAGACAGAAACAGGAAATGTTCTTAAGGAAAATTATTATATTTTAACTCCATTACATCTTCTCTCTCTAGTAGATTAAGGCTGGATCTGGATCATGCCAATTTGTGTAGGTGCAACATAGAAACTCCTGTTAACCAATCCATAGAAATGAAGAGGAAATGTAAATTGGTAAGTAGCCTACTAGTTACATAATTTGTTTGAAATTAATGTCTGTTCCAAGCAAACGTTAATGTAACTTGTTCGCTGAATGAAAACTGACTTGAGGGACTGCATATAGCCAGTGACATGAGGCTCAGGTCTGGAGGGATGAGGAGAGCCAGAGCATGCAGTGGCAGTGTTCTCCCAGATCTTTCAATAAAGATACTGTAGGCTTTGCCTTTATAACAGGCCTAACAAAGGCAATGAGCAGCATCTGAACTGATTGCTGTGCATGAGGCTGCTGCTCTCCAAGGACCTTTAGGCCTCCCAGCTCTGGAAGGGAATAGGCACAGCTGAGAGCAGCCAAAAAGGAGGAGCACCTCGCTCTGCTCTTTCACCCCACCCCTCCCGGTGTGACACCAGTCTTTTCCAGTGTAACAATAGCTACATTAGTTAACCATTGGGTAGCTAACAAACTCCATTTCACTTTGTTTCGCCACTACTGTTTGTGTAAAGTTTGAAGTTAGCTGTGTTTCTTTGGCAATATGATATACGCAGAGTGAATTACGGGAAAGGCTAATATACAAGTTGAAGAAATTGACAGACTACGCTACTTTCAATGAACAAAATAACTAGCTAACAATGCGGGAGAGATACAAACCCGACAAACAACTGAACATTTTCCTTGTTCATTCCTGTGTTCCCGTTGGGGAATGTACATACAAACACAAAGTGTTCTTGATAAATAAATGTCCCCCATTTACACAGAAACACTCAAGACACCAACATATGCCCCCGGCCCTGAGACACCAAAAGGCAAAAGTACCCTGTGTAAAAGTAACCACTGGCTGCAGCGGTTTATTTACTTTACATTTTTTAAGATTTACATTCGTATGTTGTTCTAACTACATTTGTAGTAAGGAGCTGAAGACTTGTTTCAAGTTTGCTAACATTTTGTTTTTTAGTGTAGTATTTTGTAGTCATCGGAATCTACAACATCTGTTAAAATAACGTCTGTATAGCATTGTAGCATAGTACTCCAGTAAACAGGTGACATTACCTACCAATAAAAACTGAAAAGTGAAAAACCATTCCTTCCATTGTTTTGTCAGTAACTTTGACAAACAACATCATAGAACCAATCCGAAAGTTTCATTCGAAAACTAAAGTGTGTAATAAAGTACAGAATTTCACTTAGCCACCATTTTTTTTTTCTTCTTTTTTTTGGGTTAACACTGCAATCTGTTAACTATACAGATACCCCCTTTTAATTTTCTTTATATTTTAAGCAACCATTGATATTAAATATCTGGGCTAAGCTGCATCCTTCAGTTGGCAGTAGAACCCATATACAATCACAGCCAGCTCAGACATATATTTTATTATTCTTTTCAGATGGGTGATCAGTCACGAAAGTGCTTCTTCTTTTTCATATAATTTATATCTGTGCTGATGAATGTGTGATGAAAAGTGATGTGTGGTTATGATTGGCATTATTGTGTGTTGCCTTCATTATGCTGTTATTGCTGGGCTAATGCTAGCGATTGGCTAACGGTCATGCTGGGTTAATTGCTATTATTTAGGCAACTGGCCAGCTGACATCCTACATGAGTGTAAATAAATAATGTGAATAAAGAAACAGAATGGGAGAGTTTTTTATTGTTGTTAGATTATAATGTGATTTCAGAATACGGGAATGGAATATCTGTAAACGGGATGGCAGGTATACCATCCGCCAAGTTACGGCTTGGCGGGGCATGCCCCATACCTACACAGCACTGAGTTTGGCACTTTTCAGGGTTTCCTACCACAATGACCACAGGCTCTCAGCCCTTAAAAACAAATTTCTGTATGTTCTGACCTCATGTAACCACACACAATTCAGGTACAACATCACACACCCACACAATAAAGCCCCAAACTTGGGTTATTTTTGCAATTTTTGTCTTTCTTCTTATTTTTCCTGCCAAATTCGTCATCAAAAATGCTCCATACCCTCAAAGAGTAATTCTCCCCATTGGATAACATCTGCTCTGCCAGTAAAAACATATAAAACTATATAAAAACATATAAGAATAAAGTATTCTGATTGCTTAGTGATTGCAGTGGAACTGCTTAGTGGTTAGAGTGGTGACCTTTTACGCGGGAGACCCAGGTTTTATCCCCACCAGGTACCAACAGTTAAATGAATTTTCGACAAAAACAATGTGTATGTTATGCTTTTCACATATAAGAATGTTGTTTTCACAGTATTTATAATTTTTTTATATAATCGTTCCAATAAGTAGGCTAGTGCACTACTCTCTCTGTTGAAGGGAAAAGAGTGAACCCCAAAGTGATGGAAGCACATTCATTACGGCTAATTTATTGATTTTCTCAAAGTGACTTTTCTCAAAGTGCACTTCTGCTGTAATGTTACTTTAACTCGGCTACTCATAACATTAACATCAATCAGCTAGGCTACTCATAACAAACACAGTACAAAAAATGTGTTCAATGTACAAAAGTGGCAAGTTACTGACACATAGCCTACAAAGCACTGTCAGTAAGTCATTACTTAAAACTTGCACAAAAACTAGGCCTGCCGTTAAAAGTATTGATATCAAAATGAGGCCAAGCTACAACAAACAATATTTGCTATCGTAGCTCACACTAATTAAACTAGCTCTATTCCAAAGCAATGCTATCCAAACTTTCCTAAATTATTTCATGTAACTTGGCCGTCGGTTTTTTCATCTTACCATCTTATCATCTTCCACTATAGTTTCAGCACCAGACCCATGAGAATTCTTACGATGATGCACTACATAAACTACGCTAACTACGTTACTGCATTTCTGCAGATCTCACTCTGGGTCTGGGAGACCACAAGCGAAAAAGTGTTATTTTAATCCTGCCAATGATTGGTGGCGCACCAAACGAAGCGCAACCAATCAATAACGACTTACGCTCTGGGCGCTGTCTGTCTTCCCACCCACCCAACCTGACCCCACCCATCTTTTCACCAAGCTTGATGACGTATTTGCGCTTTACGTAAACGGCTGTCCTCTGTTGCAGTAACGTTAGCTTATGGTTCTAAGTGGTTGCAATCTAATTGTTCCATTTAATACAGTTGTGTGAAAGATGCTGAAATCTGGGCATGCTAATTAAATTCAGCATGCTACGGACTGTCTAGCTAGCTACTCTGGTTTTGTAAATTGTTCGGTGTGGTCTGTAACCTGTGAAAGCATTCTCAACAATGACACGGCTAGTTCGATGGTTGAACAGTAGGCTAAGTTTCGTATGTTTAACATTAGGTGAATGACTAACTTACTTCGTTTCCAACATTTAAATGAAGAAGTCAAATTTGTTACACCTGTGGCAAACTAGGAGAGTGTACAACATAACAGTATTAAAATGACTGATAACATGGGCATCATTAGGATACACAGTCAAGGTATGCTGGTTGCCATACCTTAGCTTGCATCACGGTCAAACTTCGGAACTTTCCATTAACATTACTTCAGCTAATTAGCCTAGGACTACTTCATTTCTATCGTCCAAAAAAATCACATTCACTTGTTCTAACACTTATATTGATATGTGACGTGTTCTATCATAATCAGTCGGAAGTCGCTATGGACGTTTTCATGTACGTAAATAAATATACATTTTTGGCTGTTTTGGGTTTCATCAGATTTTACTCAAAAAATGTCTTGGCTTTCATGAAATGTATGTCTTAATTCAGTGTGAAAATATAGCTTTGATGCTTTCAAAAGTCATATGACAAGCTAGCACTGGACATCATTTGCAGCCAGCTTGTCACGCAACATCAGCTGCTTTTGCGTGACAAGCTAATGTGTTTTTATCAAATACATGGTTTGATGGCATTCCAAATATAATGGGACATAACTCGCTTGATATTTGGAGAGATAATTTTGGTATCATTAGAAAGCTTACATCCAGGTATAGCCCAAAATGTGTTTGGGGGTCAATGCGACTGATTTTGATAGAGCAGGTCACATATTTACGTGTGTCAAAAATCCATACAGTATCTTAAAAAATGGGTTATATCAACGCGCTTTGATGGTGTCGTTAGCACCTGTGCCATCTTTGTTAAGTGATGAATGAAGGGTGTGTCTAAACTAATTGAGTGACGACATGGGAGGCGCAGCCCATTTTTTGAACCACTTGCTGCTACAACCTGCCAGTCATTCAATTGTTAACCCTAGATACGCCCTCAGTAAATCATTTGGCACAACGAAGTTTCACAAACTCAATATTTATGCAGTATGTGGAGTGCAGAGATTATAGATCATATTTATTGAGTCTGGAGGGAGACTAGTTCCATTATATACCATTGACACTTTGATGTGGCACATAAAGTTTGAATGAGCAGATTCTCTTCAGATGGTAAGATGAAAAAACACAAGGGCCAAGTTACATTAAATAATTTAGGAAAGATTTGGTAACATTGCATTTGGGTAGCTACAATAGCCAATATTGTCTGTTGTAACTTGGCTTCATTTTGATATCAATACTTTTCACGGCAGGCCTAGTTTTTGCAAGTTTATAATTGTAATAATTTGAGTACTAGATAGTATAATCATTTTGATTGGTGTAGGTAATCAATACATTTATTTTGATATAGTAATATAATAGTATGAATAGCAATGAATGTGACAGGAAATGTATATTGATTATTTGTACAGTTATTTTGTTCTGGTGACTTAAAAAATGGCTGCAATTTATGATTGGCATTATAGGTTAATCTGTTAATTCTTCACTTAATTATACTAGTAGTCCTAATAGGATGAGTACAATAAGAGACTTAAAAGACAGAAGGTCAGGGAGCTACAGCAGGCAGCAAAGGGTAGCAGTACCCTTAGGGTACAGCATGCATCAAGACAGGTATACAACAATAAATGGTTAAAGTTGGACTATATACTGTATATTTTTTATTTGCATAGCAAAGTGTCTTTGCCAAATACCATTTGAGAAAAGAATGGAAACATACAGTACCAGTCAAAAGTTTGGACACACCTACTCATAGAAGGTTTTTTTCCATTATTTTTACTGTTTTCCACATTTTGGAATAGTAAAGACATCAAAACTATGAGATAACACAAATTAAATTATGCAAATCCAAAAAAGGGTTAAACAAATAAAAAAAGTCTTATATTTTAGATTCTTCAAAGTAGCTACCCTTTGCCTTGATAACGGCTTTGCACATTCTTGCCATTCTCTCAAACAACTTCTGTGGTAAACAGGTATTCCACAGGTAAAAAGGTGAGGCCATCATGACTGTATAAAAGGATATCAAAAGACTCCTGATATCCTTATTTCCAGGTACTCTTAGAAGCGATACTATAACCTCTGCATTTGAATGGATCTCTATGGGAATTGGGGGGTGGGACTAGATTTAGCTTTAAATTACACTGGAACAGTGTGGAACACATGGTTGGCTAAATGGCTCTAAGTCATCAAGGGTCTGATGTATCAAACAAGCCTTAAACCATCACTCTGCTGCCAGATATGCAGTAGATATGGATGGATCACTTGAAGGGTTGTTTCTCCTGACAAATTTTCCTATTGAACTCTATGGAAAAATAAGTCAGGAGAAGAAACCCTTCAAGTTATCCATCAATATCTACTGTATTTTACTATTCCAAAATGTGGAAAACAGTAAAAATAACGGAAAAAAACCTTCTATGAGTAGGTGTGTCCGAACTTTTGACTGGTACTGTAAATACAAATAAACTAAGCGTGCATAGTAACAATAACAACAATGCAAGCGTGTGTAGTGAAGGCTAATCTGTGTCATGTTTGTGTTTTTTTCATATAGGATCCACCCCTGAGTGCATTTTTAATTTAAGAGGTAAGTGTATGAAGTTTTCTTAAGTAAACAAGTACTCATCTACTCAAGTAAACGGTCCCACCCCTGGTATTGGGGGTGTGCGGCTGAAAACATAGTGTCGGAATTTAGAGTAGCGAGAATTCAGAACGTTGCTCTTATGGGATATTTGGTGAAAAGAGAAAATGCAATTGTCGGCAAACAAATCTCTCAGCTCCCTTTCGGTGCCAGTCACAAACAGATGTATTATATAAAGAAAGAGCAAAAGTAGCAGTCGAAGAGAGCAGTTAGGGTGACTGCAACCCAAGGTTTTACCTAAACATTATTTAAGTGATTTTTCCACTATTGTAGACTCAAAGCAAAGGCAAAGAGTAATGATCCAGAAATGAACCCAGTTAGTGAGTTGATTGGCATAACTCGTGGTCACCCATGAAGATCCTGTAGGCTTTAAATGAAGGGCTTTTTGTACGAAATGCAGCAAAAGTTGGCCGACTAATGATAATGTAAGACATTGGACTGTCTCTCCCCTGCACTTTCTGAGAGAAAGCATTATGTACACTGGGACATTTCCTATTCTTTAAGTATGCTGAAATAATAGTCAGTTTAAAAAAACTCAGTTTTGGCGAGAAGATACCCTGGAAAAGGGAGAGTTACTGGGGGAGCATGCTAATTTTAACTGAGTTAATGCGCTCAACCAAGCAGTCTTGTTATATCCATAAATGTGGAGATATTATACTGAAAAATGTCACTGTAAGGCTTTGTCAAAGATATTCAACTGAGAACCAATTCCATTGGTTATAGACCATTTTAAATGTAAGACTGAATAGGCCTACTGAAAGTTTGATACAGTATATGGTCACTCATCAAGAACAATTCACTTGTACTTAAATTTGTTTATTACCAGGACAATTCACTGAATGTGTCCAACAAATATTTTAGTATTAGTAAAATAGTATTACAATCCATAATTACATTGTAAAAAAAGGTGTACAAATATTAACTAGGCAGCTAGTGCCTGCTTGTCAGGAAAGAAAACAGTAGGAAGAACATACTCCTATCTACGTGATGGCATATTTGCCCAAATCTTTGGTGTTAAGCAGGTAGGTTAACAACAAAGCAAAATAGGCCAGATAAAATTAGGGGTGAAGTGATTCCCCCATTTTGATCCCATTCTGCATCGATAAGATCATCCCAGCTAATTCTACAAGGGTAATAGACTCCACAAAATCTGCTTGTAAATCAGTGGATAGAAAAAGAATGCTCAGATGTTGATAGATATCTCCCATTCTTTTGTGGCTCCTAACTGATTCCGAGGTATACAGGTTATAATAAAAAAAGATTTATATAACCCCAGTCTGATGTGATTGACCCTAACTCTGTACAATACCCAGTCACCAGCTGAGCAGCTTTGAAACAACACAACTAGTGAACCAGCGACTCTGTTTTTGGACCATTCAAAATAGAAGTACCTCTCTCTGGCTGTGTGACCTAGTAGCATCCTTCTTTTCAATAACAACATGTACGACTTTACCAGCCTCAATGTCCCAGCATTCCTCCATCACTCTGTCCCATTATTGAAAGTCTCATTTCAGGGAATGCTGCTGCAAGGGAGGGGCTCCTCCACCTGCTGTTCATTATATTTGATGCAGCAGAAGACTTAACACTGTCAGACAGTTATTTCTGGCAGCATAAAGAATTCGATTTTTGTTATATTTTACTTTTTTGTTGGTGGCTCATTAATTTTGTCATGTAAGATTTCTGAGCTGTAGCAGCTGACTAACCAAATTTTTCTAGGTGTCAAACAATGTAAACACACATTATTACAATAAAATCTGTTTATATTTACACTCAATGGACCTACATTTGATTTGTATGACATGGGTTATGATTGGCTTAAGTAAACACTTTGTTTCAATAAATTTTTGTTCAGGGTTTTTAAATGGGGAATATATAGTATCACTGGTCGGGTGGACCAAGCCAGATAGCTAGCTGACCAGACAATCTGGGTAGCTAGCTATCTGACCGTAATCTGGCTGGCTAGCTAGCTTGTTAGATGACTAAGGCCTAACAGTGATCACTTCAAATTATTTCATGCATTCACAGGACTAACAATATTGACAGTATTATAAGAAGAAATGAACTGAAAATATTCTCACAAACAGCTAGTTAATGTATTTGCCTCATTCTCACTGAACACATTCTACACCATTCCAGCACAAGGATGCTCATAAGAGTAGCTAATGTTGCATACCTCACTCTTGATTCATTCCAGTAGTATAAAAGGTCAGTCAGCCCTTAGTACACATCTATATGTGCTTACGGTGTATACAGCCCATCATAGGGGTGATTGCACATGCTCCTCCAAAGACAATGTTGTTTCCTGGGTCAGATTACATAATTGTGTTATTATGTTATTTTGCAGAAACTGTGCAGTCTTTTTTATCGTTGTTATTAGCTAGCTAGTTATTACCAATGAAGCAGATTTTAATTAATATTAATTGTATTTAAAATGACAGCAATGATATCACACATAAAGGTGGGATATTACTAAGAAACCATATTGTGGAGTAGTGCAGTAGTTTTAATATGTGGACTTGAAACCAGAAGGTTGCAAGATTCAATCAGCACTGGGGACAGAATAAATACAACAAATATCCAGTCAATGTTGATGTATTGCTGAATCCAGTCTTTTGTAAACACGCTAATTCTTACTTGTGTTTTCTTGTTGAAAACTAATAGCGCCTTGCATATCTTGTCTGCAGATCTTTAGGATATAGCAAATAATAATATTTCTATAATATTATAAAGTCTATAATATTCAAATTGAAGTTTGGCATGAGTTTACATTTTGATTGGATTCATTGAAGATGTCCAGTCCTGTATTATAGTAGGAAATACTGAACTAATTAAAGGCTTGTTCAGTGACCCAACGGCAGTTTATACTGATCTTTCCTGACACATTGGCTCTCGTCTTCCGTGTTAAAGATTTCTATCATAATTTCAAATTATTCTTTACACTCTTTAGAAATTCTAATTGGAAACGTTCTGCAGCTACTCTACTTAAATAATTGTGAAGTTGACTTTTTGGTATATGATAAAATTGATGTAGTGTCAGGTTTTCTGACATTAAATACCTCATTGAACTTGCCTGGAATAGTCTGGAACACTGACCTTTTGGCCTGGCTCAATTCCCTAATGATAGCCTGACTGAAAGGAATATAAACGTCTTCTGCCAGAGCTCTTAGTTAAGGGAGAGGGGAGGCATCAATTATTAATAACTATATGATAGAAATTTCATATGCATTGCTGGAATAAAATACCTTGAAATAATTCATTTTTAAGAGGCCTAAGTATCTAAAATGTGCCGCAGTGATTCTGAGGCAACACTAAAGCAATTAGGGTTTTATCTAGAGTCATGCTCTATGTTGCAGGATAACTACATTGAATCTTGCAATCTTCACAATGATTTGAAAAGCCTTGCTCCCGAGTGGATCACATCCACTCTGCCACGTCCGGACACGCCACACTCTCTTCCTCTACTGCCTTCCGTCTCGGGAACTGGAGAGACAGAGTGAGCACAAATGAGAGAGTGAGGGTGGGTAGGATCGAACGGTTTGTCAGGGGTACCGTAAGTCCCACGGCAAGAACACTGCCAAATTGAATATAACGCTAGGCCCCAAACAAACAAGCATGTAAATGATAGCGTTCACCTGGATAGGCAGCGCCCTGGCCGTGCTTCGAGTCCCTTACCAGGGCTCCTGCTCCTGCAGGACCCGCGGAACATTACTGCGTAGGCCTGGCGGTTCACAGGAGGTCATGGCCATCAGTCACACCAAGGCCTGCGGGCGGCCATATACTCTTTCCTTTATGGGCAAATAAAGAAGCTGAAGTACTGAACCATGCCTGATTAGGTGCTCTAATATGCTATTTGTGACTAATTTCGGAGCCGCTAAGGCACAGGTGACGCCCCAGTCCTATAAATCAACCCGCCCACCACCCCCCTCCCCTCCACCCCTTACCTCCTGGGGCCAGACCATGGCCCAGCTGTGAATATTCAGTGGTAGTTTAGGTGACAGGGCAGATATAAAAGTAATGGATGGAAGAGAAAGGCATGCAGGCCAAGCTGATAAGTGAACTTGAGCAAGGACTGGTTTGTTCTCTTTCTCTTCCCTGTGCTTTTATAATTACTGTGCGCCTGCAGTGCTAATGTAATTATTTTACTCTCCGGAACACTTTTTTACGTTCTTAAATATTTCTCACACATTTTATGTGCAGTGGTGGGTTAATGTTTCGCAGAAGGTAGAGGGCAAAGTGGTTAATGGCTGACCACTCCTGGCTGCTCTGGTACGGCTCCAGTACCCTTGGTGTGGAACACATAGTTTTGCATGTTCTCTCTTCAAACAGGTGGATTTCAGATTAGGGACGACACCTGAATTTATAAAATAATTAATATTTTAAACTTTAAAAGTATAAATAGGCTAAAAATTTTAATTTTATTTGGATGTATTTTCAAAACCAAATCATCTCTAGTTTTTGTTATGGATCTAAGTCAAAGGGGTTTAGTAATTAATGGAGGGTAGCCCATACTTTGAACAAAAGAAGGCTGAGAATCAAACTATGTGATTTATCTTTATTTAAGGTCTTAATTTACACAATCCATTGTAAGCTATTAGCTTTAACACTAAAAGTATAATTTCCCCACTATTACATTTTGTAAATTGTTAAAGATCCTGAATATAATTTGCAAAGACTCTAACAATATTGACACAATTATAAAAACTATTTGCATAAAATCACAAGACAAAAATATTTTCAGAGCACCACAGGAAACTAAACGCCTGCTTGTTAAAGCGACAGCACTTCAGAAAGTGGCCGGCAGTGCGTATTTTTACTCCTGTTTAAATGTGTCAAGAGTTCCCTGTTTCAACTACTTTTCTATTATCCCCCCAAATGCTGTTTTCTTGACCCTCAGTTGAGTTTTGACAGGCGGGGAGCGCAAGGTTGCCTGGCTAATGCGGACGACGTGCAGGCCTGAGTTGGGGGGGGAGGGCCCATCTGGGACCGGGGCCCGGGAGTTAACGGCGAGGGCTGGAGGGGAATACTGTCAGCCTGGAGGACACACAGCCAGCGCAGAGGTCGCCCGCGCAGACACCGCGTGTCACGGGGGATCCGGGGGGTTTCAGCGGAGGCGCTGATAACATCGCGCCATTTACAGGGAGGTGGGAGAGGAGGTTGGGGCCAGGTCCAGCACTTTCAAAGCTGTAGGAATTATACCCTGCACGCACACACACACCTCTGCGAGGGGGAAAAAAAGGCTAGGGTGATTTCAAATCTTAATTGCTCGATCAATGCCTTCCTGATAAGTAAATGGCTGCCGGGACATTTTGCAGCTTTCTCTCAGAGAACGTCTTCAAAAATAAATATGGAAAATGTAATGTCGAATTGACTGCATCTGTTTTTTTTTCCCTCTCTCTGATAAACTCAATTGTTCACAGATCACTCATGGGCAGCCTGGGAAAATAGGAAACGGTAGCTCATAAACAAACTGGTTTCACACAATTAAACACCAGAGGTTAAAGAATAGTCAAAATAATAGTATGCAGGCTCTCGGTCTGGTAAATGAGTGTAAAATGCTCTTCCCCGCAGCCAAATTCGCTGCCCTCTGTGGATCTTTTGAAATCATAGACAGTCCTTTCCCATATGGTAATGAAATGCAAAGTGGTGTGCAAATATCCCATCCCGCCTTTTTCCTTGGAGGAGACCTCAGAAATGTGGGTCATATCACGCACCACAAACAGATCCTGTCAAAACCACATTAAAACCATTAGAAATCAGGAACCCAAAGCCTGGCAATTATTATACCTCTTTTTAAGCTAGGGCTACTAGAGCAGCAAGCTACCAGTGCTCAATGTCAATTTTTCTGGGTAACAAATATATAAAGGTCAAAGTCCCTTCTCTGAGGGAATAAGAAAGACTCAGTGGTGCTAAATGATCTGTATCTTACAGAAATCCACACTCGGTCCCTCTTGTCCTAAGTCTGTACTGCCACCTACAGGCTTGGGTATGCACCAGCTGATGGAGAGATAGACACTGTGCATTGATAGAAGCACAAAAGTATTTGTACAAATATAATGTAACGTACCTATAATGAAAATTCAGGTGCTCAAATCTGAATTCAAATGCATCAGGTTTGCCAATTGGTTTACCTCTACTTCCCAGACAATTATTGCTTGTTGGTGCAATGTCATTGTTTGTTGTTTTGCTTGTTTTCTTTCTCTTGGACTCACTCCTGATTTACGAACACTCTTGATTCACTCTGCTTGATACAATTTCCATACACTATGTAAGAATGACAGGCTACAATATACTGATTTTGATATCAAACCAGGGTAACTTCATAAAAAAGAAACACATTTTCTGTTGTATTCAAGATTTACTAAATAATTCATGTAAAAATGTATTTGAACACTTTAGCCTTGTGCACAAAACTAATGGTGCAAAAACCTTTTAAACAGCATGAATATCTTTGACTTAAGCACTTTTGAGAGGAGATGCGCATCTTTCATCATCCATAGACATTAAGTAAGTGACATGGAGTAGTAGCCCTGCTGGCGTGAGTATTTAAAAAAGAAAAGTTTTATTTAAACAAAAAAGTATCATTTATAGTGTTTAAAATAAAAAAGATTTTGAATAAATGGGTTGCAGTGAACAATTTCATATTAAATGTTTTCTTGTAAAAATGTTTTTTTGTCATATGCAGTCATATTTTTATGGTTCAAATTTGTTACCTCTTGTACTGGTTGTGTTCTTATGTTCAATAACCTAATTTTAAATAATTAGCAGCGCAATATTCTTAACATCTTAACTCATTGCACAGTGCACTCACATACTGTATATATGAGTTAATCATGGATTGAAACATCACAGTATATACCAGCATATTAGTGATTCTATGATATCATTTTACTGTCAATGGCAATGGCATACTGTTTTAATTAACTTCTCCAATGATAAATATCAGCATGTTTACAGCATAATATTTGGACAATTTAACTGTGTATCTCTTTTCTGAAACCAAAAGTACTTGTATACTATATATGCCTCTGTGATGGTTCAGTTGCATTATGCTGATTCTTGTGCATTTCTGGATGGGAACCAATATTTTGTGAAAGAGCTGGAATTTAAGAGTCAAACTATCAAAATTAATAATTACACTTTTATATCAATTACTGTGGTCTATTTGGCATTAAAGCTGGATTTACAATAACCACCCTTGTCTTTTTGCAACAATTTATCACAGGTAGTCTGTCCTCAACATGTAATTGCAGCTAAATTTCAGTTGTTACATTGTTAAAATTGGAAGACTATGATTTCATTTGGGCAACAACCAATAGCAATAAAACAATCTTTTACTCTGTTTTAAGTACTGAAATGTTTAGGTTCTTTATACACCCATCTCCTGCCAACTTAACTTGGTTCCATTTGATTCACTGAATTACCTCTGTGCATTCTCCTAATTTCCCAAAAAGTGTTGTCAGTGTCGAAATTTGTATGCCACTGGATGCTAGAGGTAAAAGAACATTTTAGGCGAGTCTTGACTGTATTTGTCCATTTAGTTGCTTAGACCAAAACTAATAAGTGATCATTTATTGGTTATATTGTGTGCGTGTGTGAGAGAGAGAGAGCCACAGAGAGAGAGAGTGAGAGACTGGGTATCTGAATTCTTTTTAAAGGATGAGAGCTTATTCAAAAATGCTTCATATACACTTTTGCAGATAATTTGTCATTAACAGCACCAGTGCCTAAGACAAAAAAACATACACAGATTGGGCATTCCAGACTGGGATGAAAGGGGGTAAAATAAAAAAACATTTTTTAAAAAGTACCCCTCTTTTATTCCAGTCTAGAATACCCAGTTTGTGTATGTGTTCTTACTCATCCCTACAACCCCTTCCATCAATTCAGGAGAGCACAGACAAGCACACACTTTCCTCCAGAACACGATGTCAAGCCACTGCTTCTTCTCACTCCACAGTCCGACAGTTAAGCTTGCACAGACACTGAGTCAGAGAAGAACACTTTATGTGTAGCTTGTGCAGATAGAGGAGGCTATTGCTGAGTGATGAGACACAGGCTTCCTGCTGACAGATCCCTTCCTCACCAGGTGATGCTACATTCAATTATACCAGGCTGGTGGCCACAGCCAGTATCAGCATGGTCCGGATGCAATATCAGACCAGTGCATTATTACTGTTATGCATGAGTATTGCTATGCAAAAGAGCAACAGAAATGTAACTCCATGCTAAATTTTCTGTACCGTCAGGGGATCATGTACTTCGAAAGAGAAAATAGATATTATTCAGTGTATGCAAACACACGTCTCATTTATCCAAAATCCCAAGAAGGTCCCCGGGTCCTTATCTCAACTGAGAATAAGCGTATCTCCAACTCCCAAGTGCGAAACCTGTGCAGCAAAATGTGTGTAACTATCGCTCAGCCCCTCTAGTCACAGGACCCCTCCACAGTGACCTGAAAATGTTGAATCAGATGGCAATCACCCATTGGAAAGATGGGACAAAGAAGGCACCGTGCTTTGTTTACAATGCTTCTGCCAGTAGCTGTGTCTTGTATGTGGTTCAAGCTTACCTATACATTATGTCTTCAACATGGTACACACTTGCCCATGTATTGTCTCCTCTGTATGGTATAAGCTGGCCTATACGCATTGTATGTTATATATGCTGAAAGCTGCCTGTTATGCATTAGTTCTAGTATATGGCACGAGCTTTCCTCTTTGCATTGTTGTACACACAATAAAAAAATTTAAATACCGTTGTCCATGATTCATTCTTTTGTTATATAACACTATTTATTTGTATGCGCTATACATAGAACTACCACTGAGGCATTCTGAACAGGCTAAACCAAGAATTCTGCATATTCAGGCACCACAGTTAAGAGAAAGCCTGATGTCTGACCTTGATAAAAAAATATTGAATTTCAAAGTACCAATGTCAGGCCAATTAAAGAAATGGAATAGCGAACACAGTAATGGCACAATGCCACTCGTGTCACAATTAAAATGGCGCTTGTCCAAAAGAATTCTGTTAAACAATGCCTGTTGTAAAACAATACATTTCTGTTGTTGAAACTTCCAGTAAGCAGTGAACTTTCAACTGACATTTGTACTGATGTGGTAAGGCTTAAAGCTAGACTTTAATTAAAGCGCTCACCCCAAGAAAAAGGTGATATTCTTTGTCATATTTTGACAAGGCCCCAAGCACTAAGTAAAGCGGAATAGTTACATGCTTGGTAGCAGCGGAGAGAAGAATGGCTCAATGTTTGATTGCCAGATAGTATAAAGAATCTCTGAGCTGTTTCTTTGTTGACAGGAACTCAGACCCTTGTAACTGATGTTATATTAACTACTTGTTGGTAGAATGTGGTGGTTTTTTAATTATTCATACTTATTTTATTAAAATGTATTTGTATCAAAAAATGATTGCCAGGCTACATTATTTCTTATGAGGTCTACATTAATTGCATATTTCAGTGTTCAGAAACGGGATATTATAACAGTATCGTATTATTATTAGTATTTGTTGCAACAGCTGTTTGCTTCACAAAGGTGCCTGATTGGGGGGGGGGGGGGGGTATAATTTAAATTATATTTTAATACCTCACATATAATATATTATCATCTTATCAGCAGAACATTAGAGCCTATAATTATATGCAACGATTCTGTATGAAAACAGATTCCCATATTATGTAAATAGATAAGCCTTCAATGTTAAATCCTTTCACCACACAGTTTTCTGTGGAAATCCCATATAAAAATAACCTGTACATTTTTTAAATATCATTTTCTCATGCCAAAGTATGTTGTTATCATACGTGACCCACTATGTCATGGCAAGACGTAAAAAGATATGACCTCGTTCATTCTCTAAGACACATAGAATTTGGTCTGTAGTGCCAGTGGCTGTGATGAAAAGCAAAATTTGAGAAATGCTTGCACAGATTTAGCATGCTGCTCATATTTGTATTGTAGTCTGAACATGGTATCCTCTGAATGTATTCATTTGTGCCATTGGCTGCGGCCTTGCTGCCTGTCTTGAGCTGAGGAGCCACATTTGTCTGCCTTACATGACAGGCCCGATAAGGGGCTGTCTCTGTTTTCTAAACCTACAAAAGGACAGCAACCCTCAGGTGCTACAGCCAAAAGAGTGTTTTTCTTTCGCAGCGTAATTGCAACAACTGTGAGAAGAAAATTATACACCCATAGCATTACACAGGTTTAAGGCTAATTCAAACATGCGGTATGGGTGGTCTACCTTGATACAAACAGACACAACTGCAGAGGCAAGTTCCTCAAGTTTTAATGCAATTAAAAAGTGTGGATAAAGAATCGAATTTAGGCTGGTCCTTATCACCTCATTGGCACGTCCAGCAACGTAGTCACTGTATTTAAGCAGCCATGCATGGAAATCAAACTTTCATGTGAACTCTGGACATGAAGAAAAATTCATCTCCTTTCATTGAAGACATTAGTATAGGTTACAGATGTGCACACCTTCTACCATGCGTATATTCAAGTATGTGGTTTTTGTGTAAATAAGTGAACTTGATAAATCACAGCCTTATAGTTATAGTTGAGTTTTTTCTTTTTATTTAAACGTAAAATTGCCTCATATCTTTCTTCATAATTACATTTTATGCACCCTGTTTAAGCCTTCTCATAATCTGGGAGTTGCCTGATTTGGAAGATTTATCAATCGGCTGGCTACATTAAACGGACTTCTTAATGAAAAGAAGTCTTTATAGGGATTATCCCACCCCCTGCGAGGTGCCACCTGCTCAACAACCGTAATTGGCAAGGATGGCACCATTGCTATTGGCTTAAAGAAAGTGAGAGAGGACATAGGCACGAGATGCTTGACCAGCAACAGCAATGAAAATGATGTCACTTTGTGTTTCTCTGTCCAAAAAGGCCCTAAGGACATCAAATGCGAAACCAAACTGAATGTTGCCCTTCTTGAGCTCCAAGACCTTGACAGAGCTCAGCATTGCAACCTTCGGCCGCTGATGCACTGCATGCCTTCTAATGAATGCAGCTGTTAGGAATCCACATCATAGCTGTGTTTATTTTCATTTGTCACGCAAACTGGAGGAACCAAGCCAGTTTATTACAGATGTTCCTAGTCCACAGATAAAATCATTTTGGATATTCATTGTATATAATGCACTAGATTAATGCAAAAGATTAATCTACTTGGTTACTTAATAGTGTTTTTTAATTATCATAAGGAAATGGAATGAATGATTCTGCGAATAACGTGAAAACATCAGGTTGGTAATTCCTTACTGAAGGACTCACAAAAACATACTTGAATTTGACACAATCAAGAAGTCAAAGTGACATCTGACATCAGAGTGCACCGGAACAACCATTTCTGTGCCCTGAGATTCTTTTGTGATTAGTGAGTGATGAGCTTGTTCCAGGGTTGTAACCCGCTGGACTTGAAAGTGATTACATCCTATGTGCCAAAGGCTGGGTCTGTTGGCATAGTGAGCTTGTCACTCATTCTGTGGGGTGCCGTGTCACAGTGTGCCAAGCCGTACACCAAGGACAGCCTGCATGAGTCTGCAGGCTGACTGACCGCTGTACCAGTTATACACCAGACAGTACAATACAGAAATTAACTGTCTGCATATCTACAAAGCATTGACTATTGTGCATGGAACACAGGACTCAGAGGTGCCACCCCAACAGTTGTGCATTTGGATTTACCTGAGAGGCATTTTTTGTGTTTGTGTCATAATATTTAAAAAACTTTCATGAAGTTATTTCATGAAGATGGAACCTATAGGCCTGCCCATAAAATTATGAACAGATGTAATTAGGTTTTTAGGCAAGAATACTAAATATATTTTTTCTGCTGAAGCTTAATTTGATTCTTTGAGATATTCAGTTCTTATTTTTCTGCCATAAGCAAAATGTTCCATTCTTTTTCTCACTAATCAAATCACATCTGTATGCAACATCACTTTGATGAAAGGTGCAGGTACTGAACAAAAAAAAACTATATTTTGCTGATGCTCTTATCCACAGAAACCTACAGAGATTAAATTTTTGCACAAAACCTATTTAAACAGCTAGATTTTTTGCTGAAGCAATTGAGATTTCATACCTTGCTCAAGGATTCAACAGCAGCACCCCAGCTGGGAATCAAAACCACAACCTTTGCAATGGTAAAGCCTGATTTATACTTTGTCACGCGACCCTTTCAACAAGTGTCGAGTGACAAAAATGACGTATTTCCAACTGAAAAAAGTGTCGGTCGACACTTTTTCTCAGTGTCGCGCACCTCTAGAATGTTGTTATGTCGTGGACAACGTAGTACCAGAGACCTTAGAAAGAGAGAGAGAGACTGATATCTCTATCTCCACCATTCATTTTTTTATGCTCCATTGAAGTACATTATATGGCGCCCCTAGTGGTCGGTTCTTTTGCAGTAAGTGTAGAACTGCAAAAAATGACTGGGACTGGATGGGGCTACATGGCTAAAAGTGTCATTTGTGTTAAAATAAAAAGTAATGCTATTATACAATTTTAGTCGGGACAAGGCCTCAATCGTGAGATTCGTAAATCATACTGATTACATGATGAATTGTTATTGTTTGCTCATAAACAACAAATATTTGACAACTGCACTAGCACCTAGGCCACACATTCCATGAATGGTGGAGTAATTCAGAATGTATTTTACAACTGTATCAGAGCCAAATTTGCTATCACTATCATAATGCCTAAATAACATTTTGTTTTCACATGATTTTTTGATGATTGGTCAACAAAGTGATATATTTTAGAGGATATATGTTATCTACATACTCTTTTTTTTAACTTATCTAGTGTGGACATGGTTACTATGTTGTAAAATCAAAGAGAATCTGGAAATGTTGATTCAAATCATTCTCAAATTATGATTTTGTATAAAAGTCTCATTGACCCCCATGCACTTCTACACTTAGTGGGATCCCTATCGCCCCCTAGTGTTTAAGAAACGCGAAACCAGGAAGTACGGGAGAGTTGGATGTCTCTCCATTATAAGGTCTCTGGTAGTACTTTGTCATGTAGGCTGTGGGTTCATTCCAATCGCTTATTTTTACTCCTTGCATCCTTTCCTTGTGTCCTTTCCTCGCTCTTTAGCTCCGCCCAACAGAGGACGCGAGGAAAGGATGCAAGGATCAGATACAAGGATGGAGGAAATGAGGCAACATGCATTAGGCAAATGGAACATCCTTGCTCAATCAAGTGTCAGCGTCATATTATGCTCACATGCTTAACTATAATGTTTTTTAGCTTATTTTTTCATGAATAAACTGTGCTTTTGTTAGTTATAAAGAATGATTGTCATTATGGATTAGCGCTTTATTATAAATGGAAAGGACAGTAAAATTGCATTTGTGTAGGGGTGTGTCTGCGACGTGGCAGATGTGAAGAGTGGTGGATAATTTAGGCACGTCACACGTTCCGGGAAAAGGCTTCCGCAAAGGCTACACTTGTGTTTCCTCACTGAAGAACCCTCTGGGAGCCTCCTCGTCCCCCACTCCTCGCTCCTCCTCCGAGCATTAAGCGGTATGGAATGTCCTTAAAGTGGCCTAAATCGATTTCTGTGTCTGGCGAGGACCAAGGAGAAGAGGACAGATAAAATAAGCGTTTGGAATCCACCTTGTGTCTCAAACTGAAGGCAGCTGCCTCACTGCCTTCGTGCCTTGCTGTCTTGCTCCCACTTAAGGTACCTCAAAAGGCAATGAATTTGGGACTTCGAAGGCAGGATAATGTCACGTGAGATCAGTGTTTACATTTGTTCATTACGCTACATCAGCTTGGTAGCAAGTCAGAGCTGCTAGTTACTGGAAAGCTCACAGAGGCTTAAAAACATCAGATACACTATTCCAGTGTATCAAATAATTAAAATGCATTTTTAAATATAGCTACAACAAATTATGGAGTTTACTGCATATTCCCCTGGTGCTGCGGCAAATACCGCATCGTTGTTTTCGGCCGCCATTAATTTAACAGAAGTGAGAACCCTGATGTAATCACAAAAATGTATGGGATATCATACCCGGAGACGGATACATGCGATGCCCGAAGTATAACTGCCAAACGTCGTGTGACGCCGTCATTTTTGTCGCTCGGCACTTGTCGAAAGGGGCGTGCGACGAAGAATAAATCAGGCTTAAGGCTATATCCCTAACCATTATGCTACAACGCTACCAATGGCCCCCAATAGTCCCAACAGTGTTCTAGTTCTGTAATGGTGTTGGGTCCATTTTCCTGGCATGGTGTGGAGGCAGCCATACCCTTAAGGCAAGTTTGATGTCAGTTATTACTCAGTATCGAGTGATCATCTCAACCCATGCAAAACCACTTACCATAAAAACTAAAGAAAAGTGCACTGCACTACTTACTATGCTTTATTAGTTTAGATTCATCCTTAAGGTGATCTTTGAAGTGATGAAATGTCATATGAAATGTCAGGAGATTTCATTGTATTTGACCTGTGTGCTATGTAGGTTACGTTACGTTGTTGATGATGCTGCAATTTCATGAATATGTTACAAGTGATTCCATTGTCTACAAAATGCAGGACCAAGATTTGGTTGCTAAAAAAATGTGACAAGTCCGGTGTGGCAGTACTTTGTTTTTATAGCGCATAATAAAACAGAATCCAAATATTTAAATGAGGTAACCTAGTTGAAATTCAGAATGTTGAAATAAGGTGAAAATGATGGAAACATTTTGACTCTTTCTGCATGATTGTGAGTTTTTCATCCTGCTCAGTCTACGTAGCGGAAAAATACATGTTTTACAGCATGATTCTGAGATTTGTTGTTTGTTCCATTGGCACCTAGGGTGACCAGATTGTACCTTTTGTTCTTCATCCCATAATGACAGACAGTGTCCCACATTTTAAATAAAATTACATCATTACATATTCCTAAATCATGTATTTGCATGGTAAGCCTTCATATGAATTTCACTCATTCTCGAAAGTTGCATACATCTGCAGCATTTGAGCTGTCAAATATGGTAACATGTTAGCCAAAAATCTTGATAACAAGCATATCAATAGCCACATGTTGGCTAAAAGCCAGTTGTGTCTATCACTGCTGCTGCTGAAGTAACTTGCATTTACCACACTGCACAACACAACCTTTCATACAGGTCACCTGACTGTAGTAGCAAGTTGTGGTCACCATTTTGACATTGGAACTAGCTTACACATGCTTCAAAACAGCATTTGCTTGAGTATATCCTGCATGAAATTAAGTATAGAAATGATAACAAACTGGTTACTGAAATAACATGTGGATAATACATAGGAGCATAGTGAAGTAGGTTAATTGTGTAGTCAAAATGCTATGCAAGTCTTTCTAAGCAGATAGCGTGTGGTAAAATAAGGTACTTTATACAAAGTGTTCACACAGCCCAGCCACTCACCATGAATACATACCATGATATTTTTTAAGGGGCGATGTGAAAATCTGAATAACAGCGAACCCAAACAGTAAATGGAAACTGTTTCAATGGGGAAGAGTATGCAAAAAGAAACCATTAGCAGAGGATGTTTTCTTAAGAGTGATGTTAACTGTGCAGAAGAATAGGATGGTGTGAGAGTACCACTCAATGGACAGTGTGAGAGAAGAAGTGGTTGCAGTATAGCGAGCCGAAGTGAGATGTCACTTTCGCTGAGTTCAGTTCAGTGTAAATTTCCCTATTGAGTTTCCCCATTGGGATTTAAACAATCTGAGATTATAAAGAGCCTGTTTTCAGTACAATTACAGGACACAAACTACATTTCGCCACACAGTATGGAGTGGCAGTGTGCCACCAGTTATACGTCACCGTCCCTGACTTTTGAATGTAGACTGGTGTCAGAACTTTCATATAACATGACACATGTATTACATTTAACAGACACTGCACATTGATCATAACAGCTCTATCCTGATTATTACTTTTCAAAGTGATCCACATGCTGTGTAGGGATATTGTATCTGCCAAATATTGGTGCTTTTATAGACTTTTTTAATGGGCCGGCCAGTTCAATAATTTTATTCGTGACTTAGGTCGGGACTAGTTTAACATGTTTGAACATGAACGTTAACATCTTGTCATAATTTGTTTGCATTAGGCCGCAAATTGAAGTATTAGCCATTGAATTAACAATTTTAGGCATTTGGCTGACTGAAATCAGTAAAGTCTTAGGGCCCTATCTTGGCGATCTTGGCGCTTGATCTAAGCGCATGGCGTAAAGTCCATTTAGGGCGTGTCCAAGTCCACTTTTGCTATTCTAACGGCGTGTTTTTTGGGCGCTAAGCACGGCTCTCTTCATTAATTATAGGTGTGTCTTGGGCGTGACATGCAATAAACCAATCAACATGTCATATCCCATTCCTTTAAAAGCCTGCTTTTCCACCTTGGCGGATTGCTCATATGATGGCGAAACAGACATGCTCGTGCGTGTTTAGTGCGATCAAGGAATAGGCTATATGGATCAATAGTAGCCTATGATAAATATTATTCGGACAAACCATTATGAGTTCCCGGTAATTCCCAACAGTGCTGTTATTCTATAAAATATATGCGGTTAAATTTAGTTAAAGGCACCTGCAACAGCTGAGAATAAGCTACAAATGGCTTCCCTCTCACCTTAGAAAACGCCAAATTAGCCTGCTTGTTTAATGAATTTTGTTTGATTATGCAATGAAGCAATGAACTCATGTTCAAGCTTCATCCGAAGTTCATTACCTGCATTCTAATTTTGATTAATCAAATAAATAACGTTATTTTGCCTTAATGATGACAACAAATACAATAAAGCTGTCAGGTTGGCAACCCATAGGTTCACGCATATTTTCCCTTCTTTTATAATGTCCTGCTAATGGAAATGTGACCAACCAGTTTTACTGGTAGCGTAATGCTTTAAAACAATCAACTTTCCCAGGAAGACCGTTAAAAGTGCGGTTTACAGCAGGGGAAACAGACCTGCTCCTCTAAAGCGCACATGCAGATAATGGTATTTTAATTAATTGTGAATTAATTGTAACGTGCTGCAAATTTGTATACGTTTCTAATTAGACGCTTAGTTCTCTTTAAAATATTTTGTTCAGTTATGGAATAACAGGTGAAATCAACGGGGTTTTAATAAGCTGAGGGTATGGAAACCTTGTCACTGTAATTTTAAAAATATGAAGGACGAAGAATAACTAAGGTTACAATTCAGTTAACATGGTGACATTTACGTATCTCCATTTTTTAACCATAGGCTTTCGAAAAAAAAACCTTATGCATAGCGAATCCGATGTAGCCTAGGCTATTTGAAAAACAATAAAAGCAATATTCACTGGACAAGGTTTTTAACTTTTTTCAGTCACAAACCATTCTATTTACTTACAGGCTGTATTCCTAGATAAACAGACCTGTATTGTAATGACATCTGAAGCGCATTTTCAAAATTCAAATGTCCGTCTATTGCAGTGCGCAAGTTTTCCATTGAATGACAATTCACGCATTAGGTGTAAATGACAATTCGCGCATTAGGCTTGATATAGGTGTTATCAGCTCCTTTTTAACGGATAGCCATTGTCCCGTACCATCGCACATCGCCTGGATGTTGATGGAGTGGGCTGAGAGCAATGTAATGTGGCATCGTTTCCCTTCGCTGAGGGAAAGGTATGTGGACCTATGGAACCTTTTATTATTATGCATTTTTGACATAGCCTACACAATAATAATGTGATCTAGATATTTTAGTCATGCTTGTGCGCGCCCTGTGTGTAACAGACAGGATGGTACGCACGTTGTGCACACGCCTATGTAGACACACTTATATGCGCCATTAAAATAACATGTAAACAACTGCGACATGACTTTAGACCAGGTTTGTGGTGGTTCTAGCGCAAGCACTTTCTGCTGGCTCAAGATAGCAATACGCCAGAAAGAATCCTGGCTACTCCTCGTCTTAAGACCAACACGCCCAGTTCACTTGTAATGGGCGCAAGAATATATGGTAGTTAAAGGACGTGAACGCAAGGCGTTATTATGAACCATGCGCCGGGTGTAAGATAGCAAAGACACTTGCGTTTGGGTTAGCGCCGCTTTGCGCAGGGTGTAAGATAGGGCCCTTAGTCTTGCTCTTGCTGTGTCCACTTTACTAGCCTCACGTCATTACGTCTGAGAAGAAAATTGCTCTTTGTTTTAACTCACTAGATCAGCTGCATTTGCTAGCTAGCGCCCTCTGTCTTCGTCTAAGTTAACGTTACACAACTTGCTTCATCTATATCGTTAGCTAGATTGCTAAATGACTGTGGCCACTATCTTAGACAGACTGCTAACATTAGCCATTACAAATGCTAGCTGACACCACACAGATAACATTACACATGTTTACAGAGTGCTTTTTTATACGTTAGCTAAATTAATGTGACTGCAATATGAAGGGTGGGTGTGTTTAGCCGGGGTGGATTGGCTTACAGCACAAATTGAATTTGTTTTTCTCACTTTTGCTTATCTGCGATGACAGTTTGGCCTAGCATACCTTATCTTTTGCATTAGATGGGACTGCATAAAACGGACAGGACTATACACCCGAGCAATGTCACAGTCGGCACTGGCAGAGTTCAGATTTGACCCGAGGCCATGAGGCTCATCCATGCACCACAGTGTGTTGCCTTAACCGAATGAGCCACCCAGCAGCCTACAGCTGTGACCTGAAATTCTGACCTCAAGTTAAAAATGGGAAAGAATCCTTTCTTCATGTTTTTTTCCTTTATTCTCTATCCTTTGTATCCTGGATTAACATGGGGAAATTCTTGTCATTGCACAATGACAATGTGACAATGATGTTCCCTTATGTTCCTCAGTATTAGCCTTCAGAATATCAAGCAAGATACTTGTGCTAGTGTTATTACAGGTGACTACATCAAACAGCGTCATTAAACTTCACACATACACTCTGGATGAGACATCAAAGTCTTTGTTAAAGCTTAACTAACGAGTAGGAAACAGTAAACCTCCCTTTAACACCGCAAGAATTGTGCTCATGGGTGAACAAGAGAAATTCCTAAAAGGCTTGTCATTAACACCTCAGACTGCTACACCTTTCATGCCCAAACATGCCAGTCTCCTGGATGTGATAGCATTCCATGGCTTTGCAACTGAAGTACAGGTAGCAAGCTTTCAGTGCAAATCTCACATAATCTCTCAAAAAGACAGCCAGAGGCTTGTAAGAGCAATTTTCATCCAGCTTCTAAGAGAGGTCATGCTGTAGAAGTGCTTTGACTGTTAGCTTTGTGAGACTCGTCCCAAATATGTTACAGCCCTACACTAATAAGGATGGCCACCTATTTTCATTCATACCATGTTTAAACACTCTTGTCCACAGAACAAGTCCCTGTGACTTACTGTAGACATGTCGACATGTTACTATGTCGCTTTGGATAAACGCATCTGCTAAATGACTGTAATGTAATGTAATGTAGACAAAGTGTTTTTGAATGTGTTTCATGAACTAGAATTTTGCTTTTTAGTTCTACTAAGTGTCTACAGCCAATCATTAACACAGTACATCATAGACTGTCATATAAATGAAGGAGAGGTATAAAGTAGGCCTGGTTTACACTGAAGAGATGAAGGTGAGGTTTTATGTTGGGTTGTTTTAGAATATAGAAATGGATGGGAGATTTGATGTTGAGTTGCTTGTGAATATAGAGATGGAGGAGAGATTTGATGTTGGGTCGCTTTAGAATATAGAGATGGAGGAGAGATTTGATGTTGGGTTGCTTTAGAATATAGAGATGGAGGAGAGATTTGATGTTGGGTTGTTTTAGAATATAGAAATGGATGGGAGATTTGATGTTGAGTTGCTTGTGAATATAGAGATGGAGGAGAGATTTGATGTTGGGTCGCTTTAGAATATAGAGATGGAGGAGAGATTTTATGTTGGGTTGTTTTAGAATATAGAAATGGATGGGAGATTTGATGTTGAGTTGCTTGTGAATATAGAGATGGAGGAAAGATTTATGTTGGGTTGCTTTTGAATATAGAGATGGAGGAGTGATTTGATGTTGGGGTCCTTTTGAATATAGAGATGGAGGAAAGATTTATGTTGGGTTGCTTTAGAATATAGAGATGGAGGAGAGATTTGATGTTGGGTTGCTTTTGAATATAGAGATGGAGGAGAGATTTGATGTTGGGTTCCTTTTGAATATAGAGATGGATGAGAGATTTGATGTTGAGTTGCTTTAGAATATAGAGATGGAGGAGAGATTTGATGTTGGGTTGCTTTAGAATATAGAGATGGAGGAGAGATTTGATGTTGGGTTGCTTTAGAATATAGAGATGGAGGAGAGATTTGATGTTGGGTTGCTTTAGAATATAGAGATGGAGGAGAGATTTGATGTTGGGTTGCTTTAGAATATAGAGATGGAGGAGAGAGTTGATGTTGGGTTGCTTTAGAATATAGAGATAGAGGAGAGATTTGTTGTTGGGTTGCTTTAGAATATAGAGATGGAGGAAAGAGTTGATGTTGGGTTGCTTTAGAATATAGAGATAGAGGAGAGATTTGTTGTTGGGTTGCTTTAGAATATAGAGATGGAGGAGAGAGTTGATGTTGGGTTGCTTTAGAATATAGAGATGGAGGAGAGAGTTGATGTTGGGTTGCTTTAGAATATAGAGATAGAGGAGAGATTTGTTGTTGGGTTGCTTTAGAATATAGAGATGGAGGAGAGAGTTGATGTTGGGTTGCTTTAGAATATAGAGATAGAGGAGAGATTTGTTGTTGGGTTGCTTTAGAATATAGAGATGGAGGAGAGATTTGATGTTGGGTTGCTTTAGAATATAGAGATGGAGGAGAGATTTGATGTTGGGTTGCTTTAGAATATAGAGATGGAGGAGAGATTTGATGTCGGGTTGCTTTAGAATATAGAGATGGAGGAGAGATTTGATGTTGGGTTGCTTTAGAATATAGAGATGGAGGAGAGATTTGATGTTGGGTTGCTTTAGAATATAGAGATAGAGGAGAGATTTGATGTTGGGTTGCTTTAGAATATAGAGATAGAGGAGAGATTTGTTGTTGGGTTGCTTTAGAATATAGAGATGGAGGAGAGATTTGATGTTGGGTTGCTTTAGAATATAGAGATGGAGGAGAGATTTGATGTTGGGTTGCTTTTGAATATAGAGATGGAGGAGAGATTTGATGTTGGGTTCCTTTTGAATATAGAGATGGATGAGAGATTTGATGTTGAGTTGCTTTAGAATATAGAGATGGAGGAGAGATTTGATGTTGGGTTGCTTTAGAATATAGAGATGGAGGAGAGATTTGATGTTGGGTTGCTTTAGAATATAGAGATGGAGGAGAGATTTGATGTTGGGTTGCTTTAGAATATAGAGATGGAGGAGAGATTTGATGTTGGGTTGCTTTAGAATATAGAGATGGAGGAGAGAGTTGATGTTGGGTTGCTTTAGAATATAGAGATAGAGGAGAGATTTGTTGTTGGGTTGCTTTAGAATATAGAGATGGAGGAGAGAGTTGATGTTGGGTTGCTTTAGAATATAGAGATAGAGGAGAGATTTGTTGTTGGGTTGCTTTAGAATATAGAGATGGAGGAGAGAGTTGATGTTGGGTTGCTTTAGAATATAGAGATGGAGGAGAGAGTTGATGTTGGGTTGCTTTAGAATATAGAGATAGAGGAGAGATTTGTTGTTGGGTTGCTTTAGAATATAGAGATGGAGGAGAGAGTTGATGTTGGGTTGCTTTAGAATATAGAGATAGAGGAGAGATTTGTTGTTGGGTTGCTTTAGAATATAGAGATGGAGGAGAGATTTGATGTTGGGTTGCTTTAGAATATAGAGATGGAGGAGAGATTTGATGTTGGGTTGCTTTAGAATATAGAGATAGAGGAGAGATTTGTTGTTGGGTTGCTTTAGAATATAGAGATGGAGGAGAGAGTTGATGTTGGGTTGCTTTAGAATATAGAGATAGAGGAGAGATTTGTTGTTGGGTTGCTTTAGAATATAGAGATGGAGGAGAGATTTGATGTTGGGTTGCTTTAGAATATAGAGATGGAGGAGAGATTTGATGTTGGGTTGCTTTAGAATATAGAGATGGAGGAGTGATTTGTTGTTGGGTTGCTTTAGAATATAGAGATGGAGGAGAGATTTGATGTTGGGTTGCTTTAGAATATAGAGATGGAGGAGTGACTTGTTGTTGGGTTGCTTTAGAATATAGAGATGGAGGAGAGATTTGATGTTGGGTTGCTTTAGAATATAGAGATGGAGGAGAGATTTGATGTTGGGTTGCTTTAGAATATAGAGATAGAGGAGAGATTTGATGTTGGGTTGCTTTAGAATATAGAGATGGAGGAGAGATTTGATGTTGGGTTGCTTTAGAATATAGAGATGGAGGAGAGATTTGATGTTGGGTTGCTTTAGAATATAGAGATAGAGGAGAGATTTGATGTTGGGTTGCTTTAGAATATAGAGATGGAGGAGAGATTTGATGTTGGGTTGCTTTAGAATATAGAGATAGAGGAGAGAGTTGATGTTGGGTTGCTTTAGAATATAGAGATAGAGGAGAGATTTGATGTTGGGTTGCTTTAGAATATAGAGATAGAGGAGAGATTTGATGTTGGGTTGCTTTAGAATATAGAGATGGAGGAGAGATTTGATGTTGGGTTGCTTTAGAATATAGAGATGGAGGAGAGATTTAATGTTGGGTTGCTTTAGAATATAGACATGTAGGAGAGATTTGATGTTGGGTTGCTTTAGAATATAGACATGTAGGAGAGATTTGATGTTGGGTTGCTTTAGAATATAGAGATAGAGGAGAGATTTGATGTTGGGTTGCTTTAGAATATAGAGATGGAGGAGAGATTTGATGTTGGGTTGCTTTAGAATATAGAGATGGAGGAGAGATTTAATGTTGGGTTGCTTTAGAATATAGACATGTAGGAGAGATTTGATGTTGGGTTGCTTTAGAATATAGACATGTAGGAGAGATTTGATGTTGGGTTGCTTTAGAATATAGAGATGGAGGAGAGATTTGATGTTGAGTTGCTTTAGAATATAGAGATAGAGGAGAGAGTTGATGTTGGGTTGCTTTAGAATATAGAGATGGAGGAGAGATTTGATGTTGGGTTGCTTTAGAATATAGAGATGGAGGAGAGATTTGATGTTGGGTTGCTTTAGAATATAGAGATGGAGGAGTGATTTGTTGTTGCGTTGCTTTAGAATATAGAGATGGAGGAGAGATTTGATGTTGGGTTGCTTTAGAATATAGAGATGGAGGAGAGATTTGATGTTGGGTTGCTTTAGAATATAGAGATAGATGAGAGATTTGATGTTGGGTTGCTTTAGAATATAGAGATGTAGGAGAGTCAGCCAAGTCCTGCTTTACGAAATGAGCCATCACATGACCTTCGCTTATATTTTCACAATCTTGTTATGAAGTCAGATAATCCAGGGCTCATTTCACGAAACAAAAAATGTGACATGAAACCCAATTTCTTTAAGACATGATAATTTTGCCTCTCTGGAGGGTTTCACAAAGAAATATTAACTCCCTTTACTTTTTTTTCCTCTGCAAACAAATTGTGTGTATGGAGCTGGTGAGCGAAATCAGTCACATACCAATCATTTTCCTTCTTTTCTCCTCTGTTTCAGTGGCAACAAGAAGATACACACTTGAAACATTTTGCTCACAGAGAATACATCCTAGCAGAAAGTAAGAAAATATTTATTCAATTAACAAAATGATGTAACTATGAAGAAAAACTTAACTTAAAAAGAAAATATAATATCATCATCTGATTTCATCATGTCATAATTTGAATGAGTAAAAAAACAATGTTAATATGAAGCAATGTTAATGTGCTCAATTTAAAAATATTTAAGTGTGGGTGCTGAATCCCAGTAGGCTAAATGTTGAACATTTAAGAGGAGCACAACACTTGCTTAAGGATAAATATACAACTTTTATTAATGCGTCATAATACACTGAGCCCTGTGCCCACAATTACTGACATATCCAGTATTATACATATACATTGAACACTTGAATCACATTCCATTAAATTGACCTTTTTCTCAGTACAAGAAACATTAACTCCAGTACAAGAGAAAGCTGCATTAGCAGTAATCCTGAAGTGGTAAAACATTCATTTGCAAATTGCAATCAATGAAATTTCCTGCAATTTGTGATCTGAGAGTGAAAATGATCCATATTGTGCCCCTGACTGACTACATGAAATTCTTTATGGTCTCATGTGGAAGAGTGAATCACAAAAAGTGTGTTTCACTCAAATAACATCAATGGGAAGACTATCAAGACATAAGGACTAATCTAGTCAGAGAAAGACACATTTTTTTCAAGGGAATGTTTATTTCTGGGCTTATATACAGATGTGAGTTCAACTATTGAGACTATTCAACTATTGATCTGTGAAATTCACAATTCACAAATTTACAATGGTAAAAAGGATGCAGGTGGGTAAAATGGTAAAAAGGATGCAGGTGGGTCTTAAAATCAGTACTGAAGCCATGGTAATGATGCCACAACAGTGTCTTTACTTCCTAAGCAGACTTAAAAGATTTGGTATGAACAACAAGATTCGTACAAACTTTTATTGTTGAACTATAGACTGTGTATTAATTGGATGCAGCACCATTTTGTACAGTAATTTGGCTGCAGAGGATGAAGGAAATTCAGATTGTAGAGACAGCACACAAGATAACTGTGTCTTGTCATCAATAGAAGATATTTATTCTACTAGGTGCCATAGCAAGTCCAATGCCCCAACCCCAGCCACCCAGATTGTTTTCACCCCTTCTATCTTACACACCACACCAGAGAGAGTTTTTATCAGGCTTAGACATTTTACCCAAATGCGGTTTCACCTTTTAAATATCTGAATTCACTATTGTTTATTTATTTGTCCTTACATATGTCTACACAGTTTAAACACCAATAACCTTGAACTTGATCAATAAAATGACAATTTTTTTTTGGAATGATTAAAAAAAAAAAAAAACTAAAACATTGACACACAGGATTTTACATATTTTCTTTGAACTGCATATATCTACTACAGTTAAACTTCAACAGTATACGCATGGGGAAAAATCAAAATGCAACCTGTCTAAACCTTAAATAAAATTTCTGAAACAATACAAAGCAAAAAAAAAACATAAATGTTTTCTTAAATGACCTTTGATGATGATGTAATGCATGGGGTCCATCACATGACACCCACATTTCTAAGACTTTATAGCGTGGCCCTTGCGGAGTTAACATTTCAAAGTAAGATTTCAACCTGCGCCTACAAACACTGGCTCGGTTAGCACAGTGAGGATTAAATCTTATGTAATATGAAACTTCTAACAAAAAAGCTACAGTAATGTAATTTGTTTTGATCTGTGAGTGTATATAATGCATTGGTAGGAGATGTAATCCTCTTGTGTAGCAGTTAGGCTAATCCCACAATATGAAGAATTGCCCCAGGCTCTGAATTTTTGTTCACCCCTATTCCTTTTTGAGTTGTATAAAAGACAAAGACTCCTGCCAACTACAAAAGCCCACAGGACCCCATCATGCAAAATCCTGGATTCCTGAGATGACTAAAAAGTATGTTTGCAACAGAGAGATACCGTGTGGGGGAGGAGGTGAATCAGGAGTAAAACTCAGCAGCTATTAATTAGACCAAAAAAAGGTAAGTAATCCCAACATAATTTGTGCAAAACTTTATTTTTTTGGGGGGGGGGGGGCATGTCACCACAATAATTAATGTAAGCAGGCTTTGGCCAGAACTGAGTAATCAACCACATCACAACTACCTGCCTTAACACCCCTGTCAGTGTCCACTGCCAGACGTACCTGGGAGATGATCTACTAAATATGTTTGCTCATGTCTAAAGAACAACTTATTTAATTGCAAGTGCTATTTCCATTTTCCTCCTAGGGGGGGCTTAGCTGAGGGGCTTATCTCAAAGAGCTCATTATATTAAAGCCAGTAATTATGTGTTTTGCTTACTTTTGATGTGCCTCTGTTCAAATGGGGACTTAATAAGAGGATGGCTGCAAATATGTCAGAAGACCTTTACACAGTTTTTTTCATGTTGGAAATCCTGAGAGTGCCAGGGCACGCAAGCATGGTATTACACAGAGGTTAGGATAGCTTAGGCTCAATTCCTCTATTCTTTCTCTTGTATTATTCATTTGTGTTCCCTCTTGCCCTCATCCCCCAGGCCCCCAGATCAGAAAAGGGTGGAGCTTTCAGAGATACGCAGCTTTTTTTTGTTTCAATTCACAGCAAAGTTACTCCTGGCGAGAAGAGCTGCAGCCGCACCATCCCCAAGGAGGAATCTGACAGAGAGGATTCCAAGCTAAATAAAAATACTCCTTAATGAGGGTAACGGGAAAAATCAACATTTGGAACCAACCATGTTAGTGTGGAGATTTTCAGGTTCACAAGGTTAGATGCGACACTGCTAACTAGAGGTTGAGCTGCTTAAAAGGCAGCTGGGGGTGTTCCCTTTCACTTACAGTGAGTAGGTGAGTATTTTCATTTGCATTTTTAAAGGATAAGTTTACCCAAAACAAATCTTTTATCAACCCATGCATCAGCAAGTTCCCAAATTTAAAGAAGTTAATATGCAACAAAGAGATAAGGATTTGAATGGCCTTCTACTTTTACCTTAATACCTTCACTGCAATACGTTTGGAGAGCCAAAGTGCAATGTGGGGTCTCATGGTATGTGTGCACAATTGCCCTGAATGTATTGAGCAATTTACATCACAATGAAGACATCAAAATTGCATTTCCGTTTATATAGGATGGCCAGTGATCTGTTATTATTGTTTCCTCACTGCCTCATTTTTCCAGACTGCAATGGTTTTTGTGTCATTGTGGAGAGGATAGAAACAAATGCATTATGGGAAATTGTAGTTTCAGTAAGCTCAGTGGGAAGGTGCAGAAAAAATTGTGTTCAATGTACATTTAATAATTCCTATTTCTGATTAAAAAAATATAAGTAAATTCTGTATTTGTGCAACAATAAAAAAAACATACTGCAGAGCAGATAATGGTTAGAATTTTGCTTTAACACCTTGATCACACTGAAATAAGTTAGGAGCTTCCTTTTATGTTCTTAATGAGAATAATATATTACTTAAGTATATACATGTATGTAACAAATTTATACGTGGCATAAATAAAACAAGGTATAATTATACAGAAAGTACTTCAAATACTAAATATAATTCAACCTAATTGTACACATGATCCATACATGTTTCATGCATTTACCAAGGCCACGTTTTACAAAAACCTTTATGTATCATGACAATTCAAAGACATCCAGAATCACCACAACTGAGAGATGAGATTCAGACACTCTTTGAATGAAGAGAAAACTCAGCTAGAAAGTCAATAACACTGTTAAAAATATATAAGTGTTATTGACTTTATAGTGTGGGTATTCAAAATTAGCCATTCCTCAAACATTCAGGAGAGACTGATATTGCAAACTGTAAACATTGTTACAGTTTGAGGCCTTGGTCGAAGGCTGGGAGGATCATTGTATAGCCCTGTTGTAAATAATAATAAATATTATTGTATGTGCTGGAATCGGGCAAAGCTTTTTACTGATATATTTATATGCATAATTCAGAACTTAGTTCTATTTGCATTTACATTGCAGAACATAGTTCCATTTTGGCCTTTTCATCTTGCGGTACCAAACCAGGTCACGATGTGATCACACTCATACGAGGTTTCACAGCCTTTTCATTAGCTAACCATATATTAATTCCAAAGCAACTTGTCTTTTATAGAAACTTAATGCTACTGCCAGATAATGCTAAATGATCATAACTGATATTAATATATAATTTTATAGGTAATGCATCATTCTTGGCCACTAAAAAAGCTAGCTGGCTAATTAGCTACATGTTTTGTCAGCCAATTTTCTTTACAAGCACACTGACCTCTGACAAACTGCATTTGTCCCAAAAAATATCAAGTTAAAGACAAACAACAATTCATCAAGATTGTCAGCAATCAGCCACATGCAGAGGTAGGGTCCAACTGCAGCTCAAGCTGACAAAGCTACCGCTGGTGCTGACTAATCACCACCTGAGCGGTGGTATACGCTGGCTACCCTGTTCCGGTGTACCCGATTCACCTGCTTACCATGTTTGGGCTGCTCGCCGGATCTGCCTGCTTCCACAGGTGTCGACAAGGCTCCCGCTGCCACTGGTGCTGTCTAATCAACGTGTGGGCTCCAACCCGCACTCACAAAGACAACTGTTAAGTTTGCCCAGCTCCACTCTATACTGGACACATTCTTATTTACTGTTGCTATCTCCTCAACATTTGTTTCTCTGGCTTAGTGTCTACTGCTCCATTAGTGCTAACCTACCACTCAGTAAAACTGCCACTATTCCCTCTATGTGGTCCTCCTCTAATGGCCCTCCTAGCTCTGGTAAAACCAAGCACACTGCTGAAGGTAATGTTTTATGACCAGTTACCCTGACAACAACTCACCGTATTTATAAACTGAGATTTGCTCTATTTAATGTCCGCTCACTCAGTAATAAGGGCCTGCTCATTACAGATTTCATCACAAACAATAATCTGGACATTCTCTGCCTGACTGAAATCTGGCAGCAGCTTTAGGATTACTTCCACCACTGTTGACCACTGTCTACACCATGTCTCCCAATGTGTTCATTGTGGGTGATTTTTAACATTTATATCAATTCAGCCTGACCCACCTACACCACTGACTTTCTATCACTACTGAACTGCCTTGACATTAAACAACATGTTACTTTCCCCACCCATAACAAAGGCCATACACTTGATTTAGTTGGTTCGATTGGCCAAACTCCCATCAATTTCACTTGCCTACTGCTCCCCATCTCTGACCATAAAGCTGTCATGTTTGAGGTCCCTGCCCAGCCATCTAGGAAAAAACCTCAATGCAATATCCCATTCAGAAACATAAAAAATATAAACAATGCTGATCTCACCCATCTAATTTCCTCCCACCCCACCCCCGATTCACTCTCATCTACCAATGACCTCGTCACCCACTAAAATCCCTGTTTCTATTCTTCACTGGATACAGTAAGGTTTTCAGCCTCTCTGCACCCTGGTTCACCCCATGAACTGCGCCTATTAAAACCCATGGGGGCTCGTTTAGAAAGGTTAGCCAAGAGAACTGGTCAAAGAGTCTACTCCCAAGCCTACTCTGATCATCTCAACCTCTACAGAAATGCCCTCACAGCAGCCAGAAGTTCCCACTACTCTAACATCATCAACAGTGAAAAACACCCGGCACACCTACAGGAACAGGAAGCACATTAACCCTGTAGAGTTAATGGATATGATTAAAGCCATCGGCTCTACTCTACCTCATAATTCCTCAGTGACTGACTAAGTATACTATTATAACTTCAAGCTCTCCTCTCACTTGGATTTGCTGGCCCCCATCAAAACAATGAATGTGTCCTTTACCACATCTGCTCCTAGGTACACAACTCATTTACTTGCTATGAAGTCCTCTGGGAGACAACTGTAGCGACTTTATAAGAGGACTAGACTTACTGTTCACGCAGAAGCTTATGAAGACCATGTAACTAGGTAAAACGATGCCTTGGCCGCTGCTAAATCCACTTATTATTCTGACATTATCCTAAAGGAAAAAAGCAACCCTAGAGCACTTTTCTCCACCGTAAATAAACTGCTCCGCCCTCTGGAAAACCCTCACCTCTCTGTCACCCCCAAACTCTGCAATAATCACCTTTTTTTGATATCATATTTCACATAATATATCTGATGTGGTT
Organism: Synaphobranchus kaupii; assembly: GCA_029718625.1. Taxonomy (NCBI): domain Eukaryota; kingdom Metazoa; phylum Chordata; class Actinopteri; order Anguilliformes; family Synaphobranchidae; genus Synaphobranchus; species Synaphobranchus kaupii. Next base: position 31,634,867 of record CM056382.1, on the reverse strand, counting down.
TATATCTTACTTTCTTTTCCATGTGACACTGTCTTTAATGAAGGATGTGGAACTTTCAGTGAGTTGATTAAGGCTACAGTTACACTAGTCACTTCTTTTGGAAACTGAATTCCAACATCTGATCACATCAGGCCAGATTTGAGTTGCATCCACATTTGACAGTTCAAAGCGACCTCTGTGATCAGATTGCAGTTTGGATTTTGTGATCCCGTGCAATATTTAAATATTAACATGACACGCTTCCTGGAAAATGGTGTTTGTGAGGTTGTGCTTTTTTAAAATTTTGTTCAGATTGTGTAGTCGAGGCATAGTTTCCAACTTTTTCCCAGGGAAAGTAGCTAACACATGCTCTAGAAGTCGTTATATAATGTAATAAGTGTTTATGATGTCATCACGTACTCAACATCACGTACAAAAACGTATGTTACGTGAAGGACAGAAATTTTCTAAAAAGATTTCTCGGACAGAATGGAATATTTTATTTCATATATGACGGGGTACATTTTATTTTAAGCTATATATTACAAGGCATATTTTATTTTATACATTACAAGTCTTTTATCAGTGCAGTGCAGTGCATCAGCCTATTTACAGGCTGTAATGTCTTGTTATACAAGCCAAACAGTGTTATATGAGTCAAAATATACAGTAGTAGGCTACATAGGCTACAGGATAGTATCACACTATTTACACATCCAGCTAGCTCACCAAAGTTGGCAACTCTGTTACCTACATACAGTGAGCACCATAATTAATGGGCCAGTGACACATTTTTTGTTATTTTGGTTCTGTACTCTAGCACTTTGAGTTTGAAAGGATACAATGAGAATGATGTTGAAGTGTCGCCTGTCAGCTTTAAATTGAGGGTATTTTTATCCATATCGGATGAACCATTTAGAAATTATAGAACCTTTTATACAAAGTCCCCCCCATTTTCGGGCATTAAAAAATAATAATGTAGAATAATTCATATTTGATCTTATATCGTTTGTATGCCATGACTTCCTGATGTCTGACCCAACAACATGAAAATACTTTTGATATCTTATTTTCTGGTACTATTACAAGCGATACTATAACTTCTCTGCATTTGAATGGATCTCTATTGGAATTGGGGGGTGGGACTAGATTTAGCAGTAAATTATGCTGGAACAGTATGGAATACATGTTTGGTTAAATGGCTGCAAGACATCAAGGGTCTGAGGTATTAAACAAGCCTCAAACCATCACTCTGCTGCCAGATATGCAGTATATATGGATGGATAATTTTAAGGGTTGTTTCTCCTGATAAATATTCCTATTGAACTTTCTCACAACGTAGGAGCTATCCCTAGTAATGAACATGAATAGTACACACAGTCAGCTATACATTCTGAACTACAAAATAACCAAAAAAAAAAAAACACAAGTTAAATAGAAAACAAGCAAAAAACAGGAAGCGAGTACTATAGAATGGCCATATATAGGTAGTTTAGTCGAGGTGGATTCTGAAAAAGTGTGTTTTCGGACCACGACGGAAAACAGACAGTGTTTCAGCTGAGCGACCGGCAGCCAGTGGAGTGACCTCAGCAGGGGGGTGACGTGTGAGAACTTTGGGAGGTTGAACACAAGCCGAGCAGCCGCGTTCTGGACCAGTTGTAGAGGCAGAATGGCGCAGGGTGGTAGGCTTGCAGAAGGGAGTTGCAGTAGTCCAGACGTGAGGTGACTATGGTCTGGACAAGAAGCTGGGTGGAGTAGGTGGTCAGGTACGGTCGAATCCTCCTGATGTTGTACAGGAGGAACCTGCAGGACCGTGCCGTTGCCCTGATGTGTTCTTTGAAGTCCAGCTGGTCGTCCAGGGCCACCCCCAGGTTCCTTGGAGAGCGGGAGGTGGTCACCATGGTTCCGTCGACGGTGATAGACAGGTCTAGAAGCGGGGAGGTCTTGTATGGCACTTCATGCCATACAAGACCTCCCCGCTTCTAGACCTGTCTTGTATGGCATGAAATGCAGCTCAGTCTTGTCGAGGTTGAGCTTCAGGTGATGGCTAGACATCCACACAGAGATGTCAGCCAGGCAAGCAGATATCCTCTCCTTTACCTTAGGGGTAGAGGGAAGGAAAGAGAGGAAGAGTTGAGTGTCATCAGCATAACTATGGTAAAAGAAGCCATGTGAATTAATAACCAAACTAAGAGGCTTAGTGTAAATGGAGAACAGCAGAGGACCCAGTACAGATCCCTGCGGGACTCCTGTAAAAAGTGGATGAGGTGCAGAGACAGAGCCCTTCCAGGAGACTTGGTAGGATCTATCTGTGAAATAGGATGTAAACCAAGAGAGGGCAGTTCCAGAGATGCCCATCTCAGCCAGTGTGGAGATCAGGAGTTTGTGGTTGACCGTGTCGAACGCTGCAGACAGGTCAAGGAGAATCAGGACAGAGGAGAGGGAGGAGGCTCTGGCAGTGGCGAGTGCCTCGGTCACAGCCAGGAGTGCAGTTTCAGTTGAGTGCCCGGTTCTCAACAAGCAGGGATGGGGAAATTACAAACAGTCACATGAATGAAAAATTGTCTTATTTAGAGTATTAATGAACCGGGGCAGTGATATGAAGTGAGTGAGTTGTAGATCGTGTTATTTTAGCTCATGCTGTAGTGAGTTCCAATCAGAGGGTGCAGAGTGTTGGAATGCCTTGGAACCAGAATTAGTGCGGGATATGGGGACAGCGAGAGAAATGAAGTCATTGGAGCGGAGGCAGTAGGTAGACTGGGAAATGGACATAGTTTGGAGAGATAAATTGGGGTTTTTCCAGTTAGCGCCTTGTAGATGAGGGTATAGCAGTGTTTTTGATGTCGGATTGAAAGAGGCGGGAGACCGGATTCAGTATAAAGTGAACAGTGGTGAGTATGGTAGGGGGCTCCTGTAGCAAATCTGAGGGCAGAGTGATATAATGTGTCAAGTTTGGATAATAGTGTTTTGGAGGCAGAGCAGTAGATGGTGTCACCATAATCACAGGGAGGATGCAGGATTTGATGAGGAGGATTTTGGAGGTGGAGGTGAAGCAGAATTTGTTGCTGTAAAGAAAACCTAGTTTTTTGTTGTGCATTGAGAAGTTGAGGGAGTCATCAATCCAAATTCCAAGGTATGTATAGTGTTGTACTTGTTCTATTGGGATATTGTCTATTGTTGAGGGATAGAGCAGTGGTAACAGCAGGGACTAGTTTCTTTCGAGAAAATAACATTCATTTAGTTTTGATTGGGTTAAGGAGCAGTTTGATGTCTGACAGGGCGGATTGACTTACAGTGAGGTTGACTTGAAGGGAGGCAATAGCAGAGGGGAAATCAGGGGCAGAAGTATAAATAACAGTATCATCAGCATAGAGATGAACTGATGCATTTGATATGGTAGAGGCGAGGTTATTGATGTAGATGGAGAACAGTGTTGGCCCTAGAGAAGAGCCTTGAGGAACTCCTTTAGTTATTGTAAGGGGTGAGGAGATGAGATTGTAGGACTTGTGCCTGTTCTGCCGAGGGGGCGATGGTGAGTCGTCCTTGTAGGACTTGTGCCTGCTGTCTAGGGGGCGGCAATGAGTTGTCCTTGTAGGACTTGTGCCTGCTCTGCCTAGGGGGTGACAATGAGTCGTCCTTGTAGGACTTGTGCCTGCTCTGCCTAGGGATGAGTCATCCTTGTAGGACTTGTCGTACGAGGTCCCTGCTCTCCTCCGAGAAGGAGGAGAAAAGCCATCGGATTCGCTGTCCCACTGCGTGTGGGACCGAGAAGAATAGCTCTCTGTACGTGATCGCCGTGGGGAGCTGTGCAGCTTGGACTCTGAATGGGAGTCTGCGAAACAGACTCCTTGCCCCTGTCGGAGAGACGAAGGCGAGGGAGAGCCGTGGCTCTGGTTCTCCTTTCGAGGAGGTGAGGGTGAGAGCAATCTGTCGCTCTGTCGCTCCCTGCAAAGGAGTGAAGATGAGGCCAAAGCAGAATAAGCTGAGGAGGGCACGCTCAGCCAAGGAGTGCAATGGTTTTTCACCGGATTGCGGGGTTTCTGCCACTTCCCCTTGGGTAAGAGTGGTCCATCCATATCTGCTGCAAATCTGGCAGCAGAGTGATGGTTTAAGGCTTGTTTTATACATCAGACCCTTGATGACTTAGAGCCATTTAGCCAACCATGTGTTCCACACTGTTCCAGTGTAATTTAAACCTAAATCTAGTCCCACCCCCCCAATTCCCATAGAGACCCATTCAAATGCAGAGGTTATAGTATCGCTTCTAAGAGTACCTGGAAATAAGATATCAGGAGTCTTTTGATATCCTTTTATAGAGTCATGATGGCATCACCTTTTTACCTGTGGAATACCTGTTTACCACAGAAGTTGTTTGAGAGAATGGCAAGAATGTGCAAAGCCGTTATCAAAGCAAAGGGTGGCTACTTTGAAGAATCTAAAATATAAGACGTTTTTTATTTGTTTTAACCTTTTTTTGGTTTTTGCATAATTTAATGTGTTATCTCATAGTTTTGATGTCTTTACTATTCCAAAATGTGGAAAACAGTAAAAATAACAGAAAAAAAACCTTCTATGAGTAGGTGTGTCCAAACCTTTGACTGGTACTGTAGTCCCTCCCATTTTTGGGCATCAAAAATATTGGACAGTTTAACATAATGTAGAATAAAGTAATCATTTTTAATATTCGGTCGCATGTCCTTTGTATGCCATGACTTCCTTATGTGTGACCCAACAACATAAAAAGACTCTTGATATCTTATTTTCTGGTATTCCTACAAGTGATCCTATAACCTCTCTGCATTTGAATGGATCTCTGTGGGAATTGGGGGGTGGGACTAGATTTATCTGTAAATTACACTGGAACAGTGCCTGGTTGGCTAAATGGCTCTAAGTCATCAAGGGTCCTTCCATATCTGTCCTCCATTATCAACACCTCCTTAACCTGTGGCTATGTTCCTGCTGTTTTTCAAACTGCCCGTGTTACCCCACTCCTTAAAAAACCTAGCTTAGACCCCTCTGATGTTAGAAACTATCGTCCTGTGTCTCTCCTGCCCTTTCTGTCCAAAGCTCTTGAATGAGCTGCCCTTAACCAACGGTCTGTTTTTCTCCACCAGAACAACCTGCTCGACCCTCATCAGTCTGGCTTCAGAACCGGGCATTCCAATGAAACTGCGCTCCTGGCTGTGACCGAGGCACTCGCCACTGCCAGTGCCTCCTCCCTCTCCTCTGTCCTGATTCTCCTTGACCTGTCTGCAGCGTTCGACACGTTCAACCACAAACTCCTGATCTCCACACTGGCTGAGATGGGCATCTCTGGAACTGCCCTCTCTTGGTTTACATCCTATCTCATAGATAGATCCTACCAAGTCTCCTGGAAGGGCTCTGTCTCTGCACCTCATCCACTTTTTACAGGAGTCCCGCAGGGATCTATACTGGGTCCTCTCCTGTTCTCCATTTACACTAATAACTAAGGTTTGGTTATTAATTCACATGGCTTCTCTTACCATAGTTATGCTGATGACACTCAACTCTTCCTCTCTTTCCCTCCCTCTACCCCACAGGTAAAGGAAAGGCCGACGCGCAAGATCCATTTTTATGTTTGGTAAATGTGTAACATGGATAGGTCATTAAACCCTTTGCGCAGATGGCAAATTTGGTCAACTCTCTTGTTTAGCCATTTACCAAGTTTCTGTGATGCTCACATCTGCAGTTATAAAGCCTTAAACAGATAAAGCCCTAAATAGGTGTATTTAGGGCTTTATCTGTTTAAGGCTTTATAACTGCAGATGTGAGCATCACAGAAACTTGGTAAATGGCTAAACAAGAGAGTTGTGCCATTTACAGTATGAACCTAGATTTGTTTATTTTCATAATTTAAGTCAAAATAAAGTGCTACAAATGCAAATAATGCAAAAAAAGTTTTTCTTTAGTTTCACAGATCTTTTCAAAACATTTAGTCTACATTTAAAAATAAATATATCTGGGCATATTTTCATGCAATTTACTCATGTACAATTTACTTATTTAGCAAATAGGTGGTGTAAGTCACTGATTCGCTTGCAAATGACAAAAAAGATTATTATATAGGCTAGCCGAATATAGGCTATTTTATTTTATAAAAAAGAGCACAATATTTAGCAGGGACAATTTCGAAAGAACGTAGCTTTATTGGTACAAATATTATATAAATTGAGCAGATCAAGCAGCGGTCATAATTTTATGACCCGTTATATATCCATACACAGTAAACCATATCCAACAATCTGCACTGCAACATGTTCATTCCTTCACGGATGCATTCCACAATGTTGCCACCGCTTTCAGTTCAGGAACTGTTGCTTTCGATCACACAGACGGGAGGGGATCTGAAAGCTTGCCCCTCTCAATCGGATCAATGCTGTCATTTCACCCAATGGTGAAAATTGTTAAATAGTAGTACAGTCCCGGCCAAAAGTCTTGTCGCATGAGTGGACAAAAGTGACAATTGCTAATTACCCAACTCTTAATTAGCTAATACAGTTAGGAAACAACACAAATTAATCATAAGTGTCTAAAGTTTATTTAGATACTAGCAAAATGACATTGCAAAATTGTTACTAAATGTTACAGCTTGATAATGATCAACAGGCCAGTTTTGGCCGGACAAAAGTCTTGTCGCAATGGCCAACTCCAATTTCTAGGCCACAGTGAATGAGGAAGAAACAAACAAGGGGCTTGATTAGTCAGCTGTAGGTAACTTTGAGCTATAAAAGCAGAAATTTGACACTTTAAGCCAAGTTCATGCTCAACATTGCTTCTGTCAACATGCCCAAGATCAAACCAGAAACCAAAGTGCTGATCATCAAGAATCTCAAGTCCAAGTCTCCTGCTGAAGTTTCAGACATCTTCAATGTGTCTAAACGGCAGGTGGAGAGGATTCGCAAGTGCTACCAAGAGACTGGCGACGTCCATGACAGACCCAGGTCGGGCAGACCGCGCAAGACAACTGCTCGAGACGACAGCTTGCTAGTCCGATGGTCAAAAGCCAGCCCCAGGGAGGAGTGGACGCCAGCAACGCCTGTTTCGTCAAGAACTGTACGTCGGATTCTTGCTCGCAATGGTCTCCACGGTCGTATTGCTGCCCAGAAACCAGCGCTAAACAAGAGACAGCTAAGAAACCGTGTTGCGTACGCCAAGGCCCACAGCCTGACGGAAGGTTGGACAGTAGAAAAGTGGCAAAAAATTTATTTTTCAGATGAATCGTCAGTTGAGCTCCATCCCAAGCGCCGCCAATATTGTCGACGACCCTCTGGGGCCCGTCTGGACCCACAGTTCACCCAGAAGACAGTCAAATTTGGAGGTGGAAAGATTATGGTTTGGGGTTACATCCAATACGGAGGTGCCAGGGAGATCTGTAAGGTGGATGGTAACATTGGCAGTGCCAAATATCAACAGATTCTTGCCTCCCAGTACATTCCCAACTACAAGAGGGGTAAGATTTTTCAACAGGATGGAGCTCCTTGCCATACCTCAGGTTCCACTATGAAGTTTCTCAGGGGGAAGAAGATCAAGGTCCTTCAGGGATGGCCAGCACAGTCTCCAGATATGAATATTACTGAGCATATCTGGGGAAGAATGAAGGAGGAAGCTTGGAGGACCAAGCCGAATAACTTGGAGGAGCTTTGGGATGCCTGCAAGGTGGCCTTCCATGCCATCCCCGACGACTTCATCAACAAGCTCTACGACTCTCTGCCAAACCGGATGGCAACTGTTCTGCAGGCCAAAGGAACCCATACAAGATATTAATTTCTTAACTTATAGTCCATGATGAAATACTAGACTGATTTTTCATTTGGTATTTTATTAACTTTTTGAGAAAGATAAAATTTATTGATTATAATTTGATTTGCGACAAGACTTTTGTCCAGGTAGAAACTGGCTTGTTCATCATTATCAAGCAATTAACCTTATAAGCATCTATTAAATTTTTGTTTTGCTAGTATCTAAATAAACTTTAGACACTTAGGATTAATTTGTGTTGTTTCCTAACTGTATTAGCTAATTAAGAGTTGGGTAATTAGCAATTGTCACTTTTGTCCACTCATGCGACAAGACTTTTGGCCGGGACTGTAGCTGCAGCTTCAGCTAATGGCAAGTTTGCACTGAGAGCAGGCACAAAGGAACAAATCTTGACATGGGGTGCGTCCCAATAATCGAAAAATGCACCCGCCCTTCCTCCACTACCACCTCCTCTACTCCATGCCCCGGAAACGGATCTTTGTGTTTTAATGTAATGTTGCTGATTACATCTTAATTACGTATTAATGGTTACATATTAATTAATGTCTCGACGCAAACCGCAATGTCAGGTACATTGTATACTGTACTCAAAACTTTCAGGCAATTTTGCATACTTCTGGAGAGGAGTGGTAGTGGGGGAGTGGAGGAAAGGAGGTGGGGAGTGAAGAAAATTGGGACGCAGCCATGGAGGTGAGTCACTCTTTTTGGTGAACGAAAGGAACTAATTCAAAAAGTTCACAAACGACACACCACTACTGGAGAGCAGGGCTTCCACCTAGATAAAATTTTGCATGCCCTCTCCACCACCCTCCACACAGCTATCAGTTGTGACACAATATGGCTAAAGTGACGCCTGCATTGGACAGGGAAATTGTTGGAGAATAGCAACTAATTCAATCCCAGTGGAAGTACTAAACTCTCCTCCAATGTACACCATGAAACCACAGCAGTGGGATGAAACCATTTTACCAGGAGCCATAATATGAAAGCCCAATAATAGAACTTTAAGTTGAGGGGAAAGAGGCCTCCGTACAGCCTCTCTCGCTGCATCATAGTGAGTTTGAGACGTGGGTGTTTGCCCCTCCATACAAATTTAGACACTGCTGATTTCAGTTTGTTGCAATAACGGGTCGGAGGGGAAAGCAGAAAGAACACAAAATTAATATATGGTAGCACATTCATTATTATTATGGATACTCGTGCCCTGAGGGGCACTCTTGCATCCTTTCAATAAAACAAATATAATGTCATATTAGCCAATCTGAAAGTGAGAAGTGTATAGAAACATGTGTGAAACATGTTTTAAATCCTGTCTCCTTTCGAGTGCTATGCATTAGAGGATGCATGCGTCCTACAGCTCGAAACCCTTCTCATGCATCCTGAGCTACAGGCGATATCAGCGTTATAGGCGATATCGACAAATTATGCCTGCTTTCAGGGGATCTAAAAATTCTCACGCAAAACTGATACCAGCTTTGCACTCTTGGCATTCTCTCAACTAACTTCATGAGGTAGCCACCTGGGATGCTTTTCCAACAGTCATACATTATACATTACATTATAGGCATTTAGCAGACGCTCTTATCCAGAGCGACTTACACAACTTTTTTTATTTTTTTATCATGTTTTACATATTATCCATTTATACAGCTGGATATATACTGAAGCAATTCAGGTTAAGTACCTTGCTCAAGGGTACAACGGCAGTGTCCTACCTGGGAATCGAACCTGCAACCTTTCGGTTACAAGGCCAGTTCCTTAACCATTATACTACACTGCCGCCCACTTAAAGGAATTCAGTCTTAAAGGAATTCCCACATATGTTGAGCAGTTGGCTGCTTTTCCTTCACTCTCCGGTACAACTCATCCCAAACCATCTCTATTGGGTATTGGGTTTAGGTTGGGTATTAGATTAGGTCATCTGATGCAGCACTCCATCACTCTCCTTCTTTGTCCAATAGCTCTTAGACAGCCTGGAGGCGTGTTCTGGGTCACTGTCCTGTTGAAAATCAAATGAGGGCCCAATTAAAGTGCAAGCCGGATGGGATGGCATGTCACTGCAGAATGCTGTAATAGGCATGCTAGTTAAGTGTGCCTTCTAACTAGTCCAACAGTGTCACCAGCAAAGCAACCCACACCATCACACACACACACCCCCCCCCCCCCCCCCCCCCCGTGGAAACGGTGAAGTTCTAAATCAAAACTACTTTTTGGGGGTGCATTTCTAAAACAATTCTTTTTTAATTCAAATTTTAGTATTGGAAAGAAATTCATACATAGGCATGGACTTCACTATTTACAGTGCCCTCCACTATTATTGGCACCCCTGGTAAAGATCAGTAAAAAGGGTTGTAAAAAATTCACACTGAAAAAATCCAACCTTGATTGAAGTAAATTTATTATGAGGAAAAAAAATCACTCAAGAAATTATTATTAAACATTTTTTCAAAGTTTCTTTGCATTTGTGGCACTTCCCTTTGACTTATTGTAAATGGTACAATTGTCTTGTTTCATTTAAGCCATTTAACAAGTTTTTGTGATGCTCACACCTGGAGTTATAAAGCCTTAAATAGAACACCCCCTAAATAGGTGAGAATTGATCAAATTTAGCATCTGCATGAAGGGGTTAAGTAGACAATTAAGTAACCAGCTTCAACTTAACCAGTACCGGTACACCGTGTGAGTAGTTAATTTGCAGTTGGAGCAGTTGAGCTGACAAGCACAAAATCGTCTCTCTGTCTAAGCAAAGATGATCCAGACACTGCCTATCAATTAATCCTAAAACATCTAATATTGGTCTGTATATCCTTTTCCTTCTTTGCCTGATGCACCTCTCCCTTAAATACTGAAATTCATAATCGTGATTTAATAATTAATTTTATGTGTAATTATACTTTTGGCACCATTTGGTCACAGTATGAGGCTCTATATATGTATATTCTCAACACTAGTTGGTGCTCGTGTGAGGGTATTCATGCATATTACCGACATAGCTGGTAACCCAGTGTGAAGCTATATACATTTATATTTATATATTCTGCACATACATTGGTGCCTCCATGTGAGGACTGTTAAGATGTTAAGATCTGTCCTCACTAGCACCAAATTCATATGTAAAGGACACTACACTGTGTAACCCTGTTAGGTCACCTTTGTTATGACTGAGTACTACTAATAAACTCCACACTGCTTTCTGTTCTAAAGAAAGACCATAATAATATCAAACAATTTGAAATTAAGGTAACAGTAGTGGTAGTCACAATTCCAATGGAAGGACTTGAATTCTTTCCAAAAGAGTTACAAAAAATCTTAATTATCTTTTTTTATATCTTAGCAGTTAACATCCATCAAACAGTGGATGTTATTGTTTGCCTGCCCCATTTGTTCATTGTTCATACATATGTGAACACTGGTAAGAGCAAGGAAATAGCACAATGTGCAAGCGTTAAAACCACAAATTATTCAACACCAAATATATTTATTGACACACACCCTGTTGCTTCACCCAACCCCATGTTGATGTAAAAGAGTTTACTGCAGACCACAAAACTACCAAACCAGGCAGAGTCCAAAAATATTCTGTATGCACAGAACTAAAATAACAATTGCACCAGCAACAAGGTGTACACTAAAATGAATTCCATTTTAAAAATCCCAAAACCTAACACTTAGATACAAAAGACATTTTTATACTTTCAATTATATTATGTTTATTTAAATTATATCCAACTTTTAAGTTTTTATTCACCACCAATTCTTTCCACATACAGCCACCTATTCCAATTGTCTTAACAAGATTGTGCTTTCCATGTCTGAACTGTGCTATGAGCCAAGGTTCTGTTTCTCATCCCCAGTTGGAAATCTATTGTCTGGCCCTATGGAAAAGTGTATTTGTGACATCACCCAGTAAATTTGACATGGGTGACTGGAAGTTGTCTCATCTGTCCCCAGCTGTTGTCTGCATCACATTCGGTGCATAAAAATGAAGAGCTGTGGTCACTTTAATTGGTACAGGGATGACATGCCCGTGTCTTGTTTTCAATTCTAATTCAGGCTGCAGCATGTAGCAAAAGCTGTTATTGTGCCTGCACCCAACCTGTATTGATGCAGAATTTGTGATCTCAACAAAAATATCTTTGAACTTAAAACCAAAAGGCATATTTTCACATTCCTTTCATGTGCATAAAACATTTATCTTTCAGACATCTGAAATGTGTGAATATGTAAGTGAAACTAACAAATGATTTGAATCACAAGGGACTGTAATGGGCAACATTACTAAACACCAACAAACAAAATACACTTATAAAGTAATACTACCCAGTGTTTACTAGATTATTGTAACATTGTTCTTTTTTCTTTCATCTCACCCTGTGAAGACAATTGACTCTATTTGGAAAATTTATTTTTGAAAATAGCAGAGAAACCACAGTGTCAGCATTAAGAAGTGGTTTTGGTAAGCGTAAAAAAAGCTGATTGCATCAGGTGAAATAGATGAAAGTTGCACTTTGCTTGGTGAATGCAACTAAAACTTTGTTCTATTTTGCTGTTGTTTAAATAATTCAGAAAGGACTCTTTCTACTTGTGATCTATTCCACTGCCTTGAAGAAGAACCCTGGACATGTCATATTTCAGAGATACCTGAGAAAGCAGGAAATGGGGCCTATCCTCACTTTGAATATACAGTTGTAAATGCTGTTCATGTCATATAAAGTCTCCTTTTCTGATAAGCATAGTATTCTGAATTATATCTTGCATGACTGTCATCAAAAGAAATTCAAATTACATTTATTTCCACTCAGTTTGGTTTGGAGACATATTGCAGACTTTTAATACTAACCTTTACGAGATGAGCAGATTATATAACAATCTTCTTAAATAAGTAAAGTATATAATTTAAAACCCAATGAAAAACCATGGCTTAAATTTAACACTCCATTCTTAGTTATACACTACATGGAGATCCTTTTAAAATCACTGCCTCATCCAAGAGTTAAAATGTGCTAATTATGTAGGAGAAAGTTCAAACCCATACTGTATGTAGAATTGAAAAGTTAGATATACTGGCTAATATAGTTCTTCAGATATTTGAAGTGAGGGAACTAGTAGAGACAAAAAATAATAGGCTTGTAAATGTGAAGGATATTCACGTAGATCTGCTGCCTGTTCATATTAAGGAAAGTCTTCTGAGATACTGGGCCCTATCTTACACCCGGCGCAAAGCGGCGCTAACCCAAACGTGTCTTTGCTATCTTACACCCGGCGCTAGGTTCATTATAACGCCTAACGCTTACGTCCTTTAACTAGCATGTATTCTTGTGCCCATTACAAGTGAACTGGGCGTGTTGGTCTTAAGATGAGGAGTGGCCAGGATTCTTTTTGGTGTATTGCTATCTTGAGCCAGCAGAAAGCGCTTGCGCTAGAACCACCACAAACCTGGTCTAAAGTCATGTCGCAGTTGTTTACAAGTTATTTTAACGGCGCATATAAGTGCGTCTACATAGGCGTGTGCACAACGCGCGTACCCTCCTGGCTGTTACACACAGGGGCGTGCACAAGCATGACTAAAATATCTAGTTCACAATGTGAAATATTATTATTGTGTAGGCTATATCAAAAATGCATAATAATAAAAGGTTCCATAGGTCCACATACCTTTCCCTCAGCGAAGGGAAACGATTCACATTACATTGCTCTCAGCCCACTCCATCAACATCCAGGCGATGTGCAATGGTACAGGACAATGGCTATCCATTAAAAAGGAGCTGATAACACCTATATCAAGCCTAATGCACGAATTGTCATTTACGCCTAATGCGTGAATTGTCATTCAATGGAAAACTCGCGCACTGCAATAGACGGACATTTGAGTTGTAGCCTAATGACGCTTCAGACGTCATTACAATACAGCTCTGTTTATCTAGGAATACAGCCTGTAAGTAAATAGAATGGTTTGTGACTGAAAAAAGTTCAAAACCTTGTCCAGTGAATATTGCTTTTATTGTTTTTCAAATAGCCTAGGCTACAGCGGATTCGCTGTGCATACATAAGGTTTTTTCGATAGCCTATGGTTAAAAAACAGAGATAAATGTCATCATGTTAACTGAATTGTAACCTAAGCTATTCTTCGTCCTTCATATTTTTTAAATTACAGTGACAAGGTTTCCATACCCTCAGCTTATTAAAACCCAGCTGATTTCACCTGTTATTCCATAACTGAACAAAAGATTTTAAAGAGAACTAAGCTGCTAATTAGAAACGAAATTTGCAGCACGTTACAAAATTAATTAACAATTAATTTTAATGCCATTATCTGCATGTGCGCTTTACAGGCACAGGTGTTTCCCCTGCTGTAAATCGCACTTTTCACAGTCTTCCTGGGAAAGTGGATCGTTTTAAAGCATTACGCTACCAGTAAAATAGGTTGGTCACATTTCCATAAGCAGGACATTATAAAATAAGGGAAAATATGCTGAACCTATGGGTTGCCAACCTGACAGATGTATTGTATTTAGTGTCATCATTAAGGCAAAATAACGTTATTTATGTTATTGATCAAAATTAGAATGCAGGTAGCCTAATGAACTTCGGATGAAGCTTGAACATGAGTTCATTGCATAATCAAACGAAATTCGTTAAACAAGCAGGCTAATTTGGCGTTTTCTAAGGTGAGACGGAAGCAATTGGTCGCTTATTCTCAGCTGTTGTAGGTGCTTTTAACGAAATTTAACTGCATATATTTTGTAAACAGCACTGTCAGGAATTACCGGGAACTCATAATGGTTAGCCCGAATAATATTGATCATAGGCTACTATTGATCCATATAGCCTATTCCTTGATCGCACTAAACACGCACGAGCATGTCTGTTTCGGCATCATAAGCAATCCGCCAAGGTGGAAAAGCAGGCTTTTAAAGGGAATGGGATATGACATTTTGATTGGTTTATTGCATGTCACGCCCAAGACACACCTATAATTAATGAAGAGACTAGGTTCAGCCCAGTTGCACCTTGCGCCGTGCTTAGCGCCCAAAAAACACGTCGTTAAAATAGCAAAAGTGGACTTGGACATGCCCTAAATGGACTTAGCGCCATGCGCTTAGACCAAGCGCCAAGATCGCCAAGATAGGGCCCACTGTATACTATTTCCACAGTTTCCATCATAATAATATATTTATTACATGGCTTTGTTGAATACTCAAATCTGATTGGTCAATGAGCGGTCATTATTTTGTATAATGACGTCTTTATTACGACCCGCGAAAGAAGTGGATTCTGTCAATAAAAACAATAACGAGTCCTCATACATATTTTATTTTTTAATTCAATGGCCCTTTTCTTGCTTTTTCGTATTTTATTTGGAACGTAGATCTGGTAGGTAGGCAATGTTCTTGTGCCAGGAACAGCGTTAATGCGGCGATGCGTCAGAAACCACTCATTGGTCCAAATTTCCACAGAAACATTCCTAGTACTAGTATATATCTATGGTCTGACCTCAGTGTATGAGCCACGATCACAGCCGTGTTCCATCTCCATGCTGTAGGGATATCGATATAGTCTTCCTGATCTTTCGGAAAGCTGCAGGCACTCATGTGCTGTACACATGCTACTATCACACAAGTAGTATGGCCAACACCTGATCCAGGATTGCAACTGCGTTCTATCTCCATGAGGGATATCGGTACAGGTAGCGGGTTTCTGGTCATCTCCTGTTTGAACTGACAAACAGACATTTATACCAAGGAACATCATTTACAATTGCGCAAGGGTGGATTAATAAATAGATAAAAGATTTAAATATGTACACCTAGTAAATACACTAAATATTTTATGCAACAAACCTATCCAGACGTATGTTTGACCCATGAATGTAGCCTACTACATGGTTGTGGATCAGTTGAAGCCAAAGAACTAAAATACTCATTGTTTTAACATGTTTGATAATAACAAATGTTATTTGTGAACAAAAGAATGTCTAGGCTCTGTAGAACCATACAGGTTCCTATTCAAATACAAATATTACAAATAATAATACTATTTATTAATTAATATTATTATGCATGCTGTGCTTTTCATACACCCAAGCACTGCATGCAGATGTAGTATCATTAGGTACATTAATAATTTGGCAGTGAAGACAGACAGT
Source organism: Synaphobranchus kaupii (assembly GCA_029718625.1). Classification (NCBI taxonomy): domain Eukaryota; kingdom Metazoa; phylum Chordata; class Actinopteri; order Anguilliformes; family Synaphobranchidae; genus Synaphobranchus; species Synaphobranchus kaupii. The sequence goes on along the minus strand of CM056382.1, from coordinate 31,618,963 downwards.
TAAAACGTCTTAAGTCATCACATGGAAGCACCAATGAATGTGCAGAAAATATATAAATTTATATATTGCTTCACACTAGGTGCAAAAGTATAATTAATTATTAAATCATGATTATGAATTTCAATGTTAAATATTAAAATAATAATCAATAACTTAATCTGAAAGCGTAAGTTCTTTTGGAGGATAGGCTCAAATGTTTATCCAAACAACAATCAGACAGACGACCAGGTTTGATAAAATACAATTTATTAAACAACAAACACATCTAAACTAACATCCTAAAAACACTGAATGATATGGAAAGCGAAATGAAGTGTAGACAAAGAATGGGGCATATAGAATTCACAGTTCTATTTCTGTATGTGCGCCAGACATGTGGGGCCCTATCTTACACCCGGCGCAAAGCGGCGCTAACCCAAACGCAAGTGTCTATGCTATCTTACACCCGGCGTGGGTTCATTATAACGCCTAGTGCTCACGTCGTTTAACTACCATGTATTCTTGCTCCCGTTGCAAGTGAACTGGGCGTGTTGGTCTTAAGATGAGGAGTGGCCAGGATTATTTTTGGCATATTGCTATCTTGAGGCAGCAGAAAGCGCTTGCGCTAGAAGCACCACAAACCTGGTCTAAAGTCATGTCGCAGTTGTTTACATGTTATTTTAACGGCGCATATAAGTGCGTCTACATAGGCGTGTGCACAACGCGCGTACCCTCCTGTCTGTTACACACAGGGGCGCGCACAACCATGACTAAAATATCAAGATTACAATGTGAAATATTACTATTGTGTAGGCTATATTATAGCATCACAATAATAAAAGGGTCCATAGCCTACCTTTCCCTCATCGAAGGGGAATGCCACATTGAATTGCTTTCTGCCCACTCCATCAACATCCTGGCGATGTGCGATGGTACGGGACAATGGCTATCCATTACAAAGGAGCTGATAACACCTATATGAAGCTAATGCGCGAATTGTCATTTACACCTAATGCGTGAATTGTCATTCAATGGAAAACTCGCGCACGGCAATAGACGGACATTTGAGTTCTGAAAATGCGCTTCAGATGTCATTACAATACAGCTCTGTTTATCTAGGAATACAGCCTGTAAGTAAATAGAATGGTTTGTTACTGAAAAAAGTTCAAAACCTTGTCCAGTGAATATTGCATTTATTGTTTTTCAAATAGCCTAGGCTACAGCAGATTCGCTGTGCATAAGGTTTTTCCGATAGCCTATGGTTAAAAAACGGAGATAAATGTCACCATGTTAACTAAATTGTAACCTTAGCTATTCTTCGTCCTTCATATTTTTTAAATTACAGCGACCAGGTTTCCGTACTGTCAGCTTATTAAAACCCAGCTGATTTCACCTGTTATTCCATAACTGAACAAAACAATTTTAAACTAAGCGTCTAATTAGAAACGAAAACAAATTTGCAGCACGTTACACAATTAATTTTAATGCCATTCTCTGCACGTGCGCTGCATGTTCTCTGTTTCCCCTACTGTAAGTCGCACGTTTCACGGTCTTCCTGGGAAAGTGGATTGTTTTAAAGCATTACGCTACAAGTAAAACAGGTTGGTCACATTTCCATAAACAGGACATTATTAAACAAGGGGAAATATGCGTGAACAGGTTGCCAACCTGACAGCTTTATTGTATTTAGTGTCATCATTAAGGCAAAATAACAGTATTTATGTTATTAATCAATATTACTATGCAGGTAGCCTAATGAACTCCGGATGAAGCTTGAACTTCGAGAACTCCATGAGAACAGCCTCATGGAATTGATGTTTGACACTTTCATTGCATAATCAAACAAAATTCGCTGAACAAGCAGGCTAATTTGGCGTTTTCTAAGGTGAGACTGAAGCCATTGATAGCTTATTCTCAGCTGTTAGCTGTTGCAGGTCCTTTTAACAAAATGTAACCACATATATTTTGTAAAATAACAGCCCTGTCGGGAATTACCGGGAACTCATAGGCTAATGGTTAGTCCGAATAATATTGATCATACTCCATTTAGCCTATTCCTTGATCACACTAAACGCGCACAAGCATGTCTGTTTCGCCATCAAGCAATCCGCCAAGGTGGAAAAGCAGGCTTTTAAAGGGAATGGGATATGACATTTGGATTGGTTTATTGCATGTCACGCCCAAGACACACCTATAATTAATGAAGCGACTAGGTTCAGCCCATTTGCACCTTGCGCCGTGCTTAGCGCCCAAAAAACACGCCGTTAAAATAGCAAAAGTGAACTTGGACACGCCCAAAATGGACTGTAAGCCATGCGCTTAGACCAAGCGCCAAGATCGCCAAGATAGAGCCTGTGGTGTTCAGACCTCACAAGACCGTACCTCGAGGGGGAAATACAAATCTAGCTTTAGCATGAAACCTGGCGTGTATTGAGGCTATAGAAATTTAGCTACGTCTAGCTAAATCCCAGGCCCCTATCCTATATCTGATGGGTTAGGTATTAGTAGAAAGATTGCATGCACCGATCTCGATTTAAAGGGAGGCGGATTGTAAATTAGTTTTAGAGTAAGTTAGAGTAGGCTCTGTAACTTTAGCTTATGCGAGGCTAATTAGCTGCCGATAGCCTGCAAGCCATGTGTTGAGCTATAAGTTAACGTTACTCTAAATACACACAATGGATGCAATCAAATATGCAATTACATTGACAATAAACATTACACAAAAGTTTTCCTAACTATTGCCCAGATGTTCATGTCAGTCTTACTGTACTGAAGTTGCTACAGGAGAGTCCATGGCTTGATGTCCGGAAAGTTCTTTCCTTTGGCAGCGTCTGGACTTTCTCTCGGTTTCCTTGTGGGTAGAGCAGATTGCTTGCTTCCAGGTGAGTCGTTGCTGGAAACTTGCCGTTGGAGTACTTCTGTTAGTTCAACAAGTGGTTTCCTTGGGTTCCTTTGCGGTTTGCGGTTTGTGGTAACGTAGGCTACACATGTTTCTCTGGCTGTTGCTTTAAGGCTACGTCTTATGACGGTAGCTCGTTTTAGTGGCTTTCGCGAACACGCTAACTGAGAGCTGGGAGAAAGAGCGGTCTTTGTGGCCGCATAACCTGAGGGAGGGAGCCGTTCTCCCCGCGTGTTCCTTCCCAGCCGGGAAGATGGACAGGAGACGATTGTTCTAACAAGTGAAAATGGTAAGAAGGAAGTGAACTGTTTGCTCAAGGTTTTATAGAACCGAGGACTCAGTCCTGATTAGTCAAGGATCACATGACTGCCCGGGATCACATGACTGTCGCATGCCAGTATATGTAGTCTTTTGGAAATGCAGTCCAGGGTCACATAAATGCGGTTTGATTCCCACTAGACATGCACTACACAGACAATTGTTATTTATATTACTCATTTCCTTTTGTAACACATTTTATTATCACATTTCTAAGTGTAACACATGTGAATTGCAAATTATTGCCACTATAAATAATCGCCATTTTACACTTTGATGTGCCACAAAGTTTCAATGACCACATTACCACAGATTCACAGATAGTAAGATGAAAAAACACAGGGCCAAATTACATGAAATAATTTAGCAGATATTTGGGTAGCATTGATTTGGAATAGAGCTAGTTTAATTAGTGTGAGCTATGATAGGCAATACTGTTTGTTGTAACTTGGCCTCATTTTGATATCAACACTTTTAACGGCAGACCTGGTGTAAACTGGCTTACCTATTTGAAGAGAGATATGGGACCTGGGTTCTTCAGTGCTAAGGCTTTGGGCAGGTGTTGCAATTTGAACTGAACTGGTGTAAATGAACATGTAAAATAAAATACAATAATTCTAAATGTGGTTTCTATAACAAATGAGCGCAGTGCCTCCACCTAATAAATAAATACAGCTATAGTGATCACTTATTAGGAATACCTTAAAGGTATACTATGTAGTTTCATTGTAAACAACTCGTTCTTTGTTTACATTCAAATTTTCTCCCCAAAAAACATTGTATGTGTCCTTGTGGTCTAATAAACATGTTGAATGTATTTCATACCTCATAAGTCGTTCGTGAAAAAGTGTTTTTTTGTTTATGTTTTGAATGTTACAATGTTGACATCCCGCCGCCATTTTTAAAGCCAGAAACAGCTAAAATGGTGTAAACGTCATGAGTGGGCGGTTCCTGCTCATTTGACATGCCTCACGCAAATAGGCGAACGTGGACGTTTCGAACTACGCGAAGTTTTTTTTTGCCATGACATTTGTGAAAGACAAGCCAGAGCATTGCAGCAAGGGACGCTATAGCAGAAACAACAGTAAAACAACTTTCTTGTTCTATCTGTGCTTTCCTCTGGTTTGTCTTTCACAAATGTCATGGCAAAAGAAAAACTGTTCACATAGCTCGAAGCGTCCACGTAACAATAACAATATCATTAGCTATAAAAGGTAACAATATCATTAGCTATAAAAATAGCGCCCATTACATTACATTATAGTCATTTAGCAGACGCTTTTATCCAAAGCGACAAACAATAAGTGCATACAGAAACGTCATTGAAGTAACAACAGAACAGATAAGATACAGAATATCCTTCCCATAACGTAGGAGCTATCGATAGCTAAGGCTATCGATAATCTATTTATTTATGTTTGACCAAACCTTGATCATGTAAATGGAGACTACATTACATGCTCAAAGCATATAAGTTAGTAATCTTAGCTATTGCTCTGTAAATTTGACCACTGTTCATTTTCATAAAATAATTCAAAATCATAATTTTGTAATTCTGCTCGGTTCATTCTGTAGCCATCAACATCCAGTGGTCGCGGCCCCAGAGTAAGGGTGAGGGGCAGTCATTACAGACATTTAGCAGACGCTTTTATCCAAAGCGACAATCGTGTTTGTGGTGGGCGAGGCAGGGCCAGGGGAAGAGGACAGCTTGATCAGAATGACCGTGATAGAGTCAACATTGCCATCTCAACAAAGTTGAGACGGAGCGGCACTTTATCACAAAATGCGAAAAATACAATCAAATCAGAAATAAATATTTTCCCAAAATAAATCAGAGATACCCTCAATTAAAAAATTTAACAGACATCCAAAAACTCCCCATCCTCTTAGGAGAGGAGAGGACGTGCTGTGACCTGGCAGCACAATATATAGCCGCCTGCCATCATCTTAGGGACAGTGAGTGACAGAGATCATTAAAAACCCATTTAAATTTTTTATATTTATTATATTCAATTTATAAGATCATATGTGTCATTCTCTCATCATTATTATCATTTCTATTTATAATTATTATTATTTTTAATTGTACTTTATTATTTTACATTATTGTTATTTCTAAATCCATAATCAAATAAAAGTTATTGTTTTCATGTATGGTTACTGTTCATTAGTTTCTAGTCTTTGCTGTTTTGTATTGTTCAGAGTTAGATGTATGTCTTCGACTGTTTTAATGCAGTATGCTTTGACAATACAGATTCAATGTCTTGTCATGCCAATAAAGCGAATTGAATTGAGTCCACGGTCAGGGAAAATATGTGTGAAACGTCACCACAATGCTCGTGCGTCGTCGTGCGCGTCTGAGAAGAACACGTGATAAGCAATTTTCGGGGAGCCCTTTTCTCCTACGTGCTCAATATCGCCATCTAGGGTTCTGAAACTACATAGTATACCTTTAAATACAACGTTTATCTGATAGCTAGGGGAAACCAGTACAAAGTACCAAGCAAAAGTAGCAGTATAACATTTATTCACAGTAGTAACCAAGGTCAGGACAGTAATAACTCAATTCAGCTTAATCCAGTGTGCATTCTGACACAATTCAATATTATAAAGTACCTTAAGTGGCCACGTTACGCTTTAATGTTGAAACAGTTTCCGTCTGAAAAAAACCCAATTACCTAACATTAAACATCACATGCATTCACAATGACCTGCGTTTACAATTCCCATAGATACCAGAGAGCTCTTAATCAAAGATATTTTTGCATTTACCTTTGGGGATCCCCCTATCATTTATGCCAATGCCATTTTTGAGATTAAATGAGAGAAATTAGATTAAATAAAATGTCCAATTTGATATAATTGACAGAATAAATCTAGCATAGCATAGCCTGGATTCAATAGAAGTGGCTACAAATAGCTAATCAGTCACTGAAACCTAGAATGCCAATTTAGCAGTCTCTTATCATTGTTCATATGAAAACCACACAATAATCTTATTTTATCCTCGCTTTGACAAAACTCAGTTCCGATTCGGTTTCTTAATTAATTAAACCAGACAGTTTTTATGATGATTTCAGTCTGTATTATCCAGCAGCTTAGCTAGCGGCTACTTCCCTGGTGCGTTCCGTGTCCCGCAGTGATCCGGTGACGGTGAATAAGCTCCGAATGTTGTAAAATCCTCTTCTGATCGATGAAAAAGGAATATAATGTATTCACTTTTATCTTGTAAAAAATCTAGTTCAAACGGCGCAGCTAACTTTACTCCAAGCTAAACTTTAACACAGTCCGGGTTGCATCCTCTTGCTACTTGTAGCTTCTTTTCTTCATTCAAAATCACAAGTTAACCCACAACAGCATAAACAGCTGCTTAAGCACCCTGGCGAATGTCTCCCACAGACGGAACCCGACAGAGCGCTGTCTGAGGTTAAGTTACAAATTCAGTCCGAGGCTTTATGGCCTACCTTGTATTAATGTAGCTATCTGAGTCATGAAATGATATTATGTGGGATTTTTATGTGAAATGATAGAGAATGCATCTCAGAAATAGAAAAAAATAGCTTCCCACAAAGATTATTCAGGTGTAAAAGCAATAGTTTGAATTTTTTTAAAACAAGCTAGCTGCTGCAAGAAACAAAGATGGCGACGACGACAGTTTTTGAAAAATATTTTGTTGCATCAGAGATGGCATGTTCTATTGGCTGAAGTAGCATCACATATGCACTTATAAATCCAAAACCATGACATATTCACATCCTTATGTGGATATTAAAAAAGCATTACGTAATGCACATCATGGATGTGTATCATGCAGTTGTCTAAGGCTGTGTCCGAATCAGAGCCCTGTTCCCTGTCCACTGTCCCGTCCACTCAGACCCCTGTCTACTATGTGCCGTCCCCTCACATTGCAAGCAGTGTGCGAAAGAAATCCCGCAAAACTCTTTCCAAACTAGTGAGGAAGTAGTTTGTAATATCTTTTTTTTTTTTATTGAAAATATCAATCAGTTAACATATGACAATTGTTACAAAGTGTAGACTATGAATGAAGATAGAATTAACAAAAATATTTCGTAATATGACCGACTCTTTTACCATAGATATGCATATACGCTCTACGTCTTTTACGTTTTTACTTCCGAGTTACTTACTGAAATTGTCGGGTGAGTGCACAGTTCTGCAGATGAGCGTGCTCCTGAATTCCCTCACCAAAACCCTGGAAATAAGGGGTTCATCCTGGTATTTTAAGTGCCCCCATTTGTGAGAAAAAGTCGCCCACTCAAAAGCTTTTTGACGAAGTGGACTCAAATATGCGTACTCAAAAGGGTGTAGGGCTCTGATTCGGACACAGCCTAAGACTAGTTTGATAACACTTTGTTATTGGTTGATGAGATGTCGTTATTGGGTGATCAGATGTTATCCAATGGGGATAATTATTATTTGTGGGCAAGCAGCATTTGTGATGACGAATTCTGCAGGAAAATTAGAAGAATTGGAAGAAGAAGAAGAGGAAGGATAAAAATGGCAAAAATAACAGAAGTTTGGGGCTTTATTGTGTGAAGTTGTATTTGAATTATATGCGGTTACATGAGGTCAGAATGTGAAGAAATTAATGTTTTTAAGGGCTGAGTGTATGTGGTCATTGTAGTAATTTCTGTAGGAAACCCTGAAAGTGCCAAACTCTCAGTGCTGTACAGGTATGGGGCATGTCAGCAACTGGCCGACGAACAATGACGTTTTTGTCTCTCTCCTTTCACTCCCATTGCATGGTGAAACAGGTCTCAAAAGCATACTTTTAGCACATAAACAAATGCAAACAATGCAGCTTATGCCGAAATACAAAACGGGGGAACATGGAGGAAACGAGGCAACATGCATTAGGCAAATGGAACGTCCTTGCTCAATCAAGCGTCAGTGTAATATTATGCTCACGTGCTTAACTATAATGTTTTTTTTTCATGAATAAACAGTGCTTTTGTTAGTTATGAAGAATGAGTGTCATTATGGATTAGCGCTTTATAATAAATGGAAAGGAACAGTATTTGTGTATGGGGTGTGCTTTATACACGTTACGCGTTCCGAAAAAAGGCTTCGGCAAAGGCTATACTTGTGTTTCCTCACTGTAGCACCTTCCGGGAGCCTACTCGTTCCCCACTCCTCATTCCTCCGAGGAGCATTTAGCGGTTTGGAATGTCCTTAAAGATGGGGAACCTCGATCGATTTCCGGGTCAGGCAAGGACCGAAGAGAAGAGGACGGATAAAATAAGCGATTGGAATCCAGCCTATGAGTAGCGCTATTTTAATCAATAACACAAAATCAATAATATAACTATAGGTATATTCTAATGGACAATATATAACTACTTAGAATGAGAGAACAATTTTGTAGGCTAACTGAAAGTGACCCAAGACTATCCCAACAAATGTAAATTGGCAACAGAATATAATAAGGATACAGGGTATTATGCAAAAAGATATATATTTTAAATAGTGCATACAAATAGTGCATATTGCAAAGGCAAAAGTCGTTTCCAATATTAACTGTTCAATGTTTCACTTGTACTACAGCAAAATGGTGAAAGTCAGACGGACACTGATAAATGGCCTATAGCCTATATCATGTGACTGTATCCCTTTGATCTTCTGGTTAGCGTCAAGCCTTAGAATGCGAGAGACGTGGGTTCGTACCCCGCCTGGTTGGTAGCTACTAAAGTGTAATTTCATTTTGGACTCAAACAGTGTGCACACGTTCTGGTTTTCTCATACAAGAATGTTTTTTTATTGCAAAGGCAAAGACACGTTTACAATTTTAACTGTTCACTTGTAGCCTGTTAGTTAAACAATTCAGTCACTGGACACGGCAGTAATGCAATAGGCTAGTTAACGTTATGGGAACAGGTATCCCATGGCCATTTGTCAAGAAAAGAAAAAAGTTTCAATGCAGAATATCATCTGGTTAACATCACGTTGTTGCATTAATGTAAAAAAAAAATCTATAAATAACTAATCTCACACAAATGGCGACAAAAAAATGAGTCTGTGTGGAGCCTGCACTCTTGTGCCGCGGTCATGTCTAGACTCACTATGGAAACCGAACCTTCTACGCTCGCCTCGGCCAACATTTCTTTATTATGTCTTCATTCATTTCTTCACTTCAGCTCTGTTCAGTTTATCCTTTTCACACATAACACAACGTCACCATAAAATTAACTACTAGGAAAATTAAGAATTTAGGATAATACATTAAGAATTGATGATAGCCTACTATAAACTGCAATCCCTTAAGAGATCGGATTTATAAACCTCCAATTACCCAAACATATCAGTTTCATGGTTAGTCACTTTAAAAAATTAGAATAGCCTCTGAACATTGCTCTAGTCTATGCTACTCTGCAGCAATGTTCTTAGTAGTATCTATTGTTTTCTTTCTGGCTAAGATTCCTGGGAAATATGCATTGTCCAATTAAGCTTGCTAGCCAACGGTAGTTTTGCCAGAGAAACGTCAGTCAGCTACTAGTCAGGAAGCAGGTACAAGCTTGGCTACTACGAAGCAAATCAACATGCCTTATATATCCATTGCACTACAGAAAACTAAACTAAACCTACCTACATGGTCCGGTACCAAAAGATTTCCTGCAGACAACGTTAGACTACACTACCAGAAAAAAAACTGTGAAGGTATTATGCTGTGCTTATGAAGTTCGGCAGCTCGTAGCCCAGACATGGAAGCTTGGAGTTACACATCCGACAAGCCAGTGTTGAATAGCCTAACGTTATTTCTATAGAATACTAATATGCCTATTTTACAACTGTACCTATTTCCATATTTTAGGCTCTATGTATTTCTTTCAGCTACAATGTGTTTGCATCTAGCCTATTGTGCATGCATGTCTCCATATAGACTTGGTTAATGAATTTACATGCCTCTTCATGATCCATAGTTCAGGTGGTGCTGTTCATTGTATTTCATTAGACATTAAATACAGCTCATCTACAAACTCTTTTAATGTAATTGTGGGCTATCGGTAATAGGAGAAATGTTCTCATTCTCGTCAGTAGAGGGTGTTATGGTTACGCAAATGTCTGCATGCATTTATTTGGAATGCATGTATTCTGTATGCATGTCTCTCTCGATGTCATTATCTTCATGCATTGTTCATCATTAGTTAGCTACCAAAAATAAGTGATATCTGAACAAAAACGTCTCCGACGTAAAAAAAAAAGCCAAGTTACTCATGCATAGCCTACAGAGCGCTGTCTTTAAGGTCTTAATTCCAACTTGCAAAAACTAGGCCTGCCTTTAAAAGTATTGATATCAAAATGTGGCCAAGTTACAGCTAACAATATTGCCTATTGTAGCTCACACTAAATAAACTAGCTTTATTCCAAAGCAATGCTATGCAAACTTTCCTAAATTATTTAATGCAATTTGGCCCTGTGTTTCTTCATCTTACCATCTCAAGAGAATGTCGTCAATGAAACTGTATATTCCACATCAAACTGCAAAATGAGAATAATTTATAGTGGAAATACTCTGATTCAGATGTGTTGCACTTAGAAATTAAACAGAAAAATTACTACACTATAGGGCATGTTTGAACAATTGTCTGCATCCACTGCTCTGGGTCTATGAAAAGCACAGAATTAATAAAATTGATTATTATTATTATTATTATGTATTTATTGATTTATTTATTTGGAATATTTGGATTTCTATCAAAACCGGTGTGGTCCTACAGAGCATAGATATCCTTGTGTTCACAAAATTCGCAAATATCATAACTATTATTATGTTAAGAAAATTAGTACTATTACTTATTTGCCATCATCTGACCCACAAACATGTCTGGATACGTTTGTAAAAATGATATATGTGTGCTATTTTAAAAATATTACTTATTTTTATCTGCATTTAGCTATTTATTCATCCCCCCTTTCTCTATTGTACATGATGTTTCTTGATGTAAATGTCTGCTTGTGAATTGTAAAGAAATCTGTAGCAGCAGTTAACATTTTAAAACCTGTACATTTTATAAAGTAAACTTGCCAACAAAGTATAACCATATCCTTTCTGGAGTGTAATTATTAATTAACTGTTAAAAACATTAATTGAAATCATATGTTGTTCCATGAGGCACAATCTCTTCACATGCAAAGATGAAGAAACACAGGGCCAAGTTGCATTAAATAATTTAGGAAAGTTTGGATAGCATTGCTTTGGAATAGAGCTAGTTTATTTAGTGTGAGCTACGATAGGCAATATTGTTAGTTGTAACATGGCCACATTTTGATATAAATACTTTTAAAGGCAGGCCTAGAATTAAGGCCTTAAAGACAGCACTCTGTAGGCTATGCGTGAGTAACTTGGCTTTTTTTATGTCGGAGATGTTTTTGTTCAGTTAGCTTTTACATTACCTAGATTAAAATAACGTTACCTAAACAAATGCGTAGTACAGTGGTGAATGTACATCATGCATAATTTAATAGGCATGATCGTTCAGCAGCATATGATCTTTGGTGAACAGGTGAGGTCTGGTCTGGTCTAACCTTGATCATCATTGATTGGGTGAGGCAGTTTCAACCTTATTGGCTATGAAAAACACCAGGCGAAACTCATTAGACTGTTAGCAAAACAAGTTGTAGTAGCACAAAAGTGGTGTTTTTAGGCCGTTTTTATAAGCACAAATACGGTACAACAAGGGTACAACGCGTCCAGTTTGTGGCGAATTGTGACTCATTTGGAGTTCCATAAGGAAAATCGATATTCCCGCACTGCACTCGTGCTCTGTGGCGTGGGTTCTGAGCATGCGCAACATCCTTATATCGCCTCAACGTTTTTCCATCAAAAACAGTCAAATCAATTTACCGCTTAATCCACCTCTAACGAGCGTATTAATTTAGCACGTTACATTTCATTCTACATCGATTTAACTTGTTTTCCACCAGCCTTCTCGCAGTAACTTTCTGATGCGCATCAATTTCTAGCTAATTAAAATTCTAATGGAAAAAGGGCTATAGCTTCATTGTGGAAAAATACACAAAGTTGAGTCTACTGCAGGGATCTCAAACTCAAATCCTGGAGGGCCGCTGTGTCTGCTGGTTTTCGATGTGTTCCTGCACTTAAGTGTTTAATTTAAGTCATTGATTGGCTAAAGAGTCTGCACACCTTGTTTCCAAGGCCTAAATTGGCTGCTGATTGAAAGGAAATCACAAAAACCAGCAGACACAGCGGCCCTCCAGGACTGGAGTTTGAGATCCCTGGTCTACTGGATATGTGTCCAAACTCACTAAATCACTAATTTATACATGAAACGGTATGCAAGTATTCAGTAAAACCATAACATGTGTCAGGATGTGTCATAGATGTCTAATAGTACAGATAAAAACAATTAGTGAAAAACCGATGTATTTTCACTGACGGATAGTAATTTTCGCTAGAACGCAAGATGTGTAACGTTAACGTCTTTAGGGCTACAGCTCTGGGGCTACGTTGACAGGATTGCCTTGGAAACGTGTTTCGTGGCTAGAGATTGGACTAGGCAGCCATCATTCAACTAACGTAATTGAACCCCGCTTCTTTTTAAGGTGAACTTGATTATCAGTACTGATGATCATCTGCAGTCACGTCGCATTTTACACAATACACTCCCTTAAATCACGGCCCAAGAAGTTTCACTCGCCTGACGGACTAGTGGTCCTGAAATTGGACTCACCCGAAACTACTCGCCTGAGGCGAGCGGGTGAGCTTAATTTCCAGCCCTGAAGACATTATTAAATAAGTTGGCCAGATGTCCATCATATAGCCTGACAGTCCGCTTTTTGATTCTGCTGTCCTGCATCCTCTGCAGCCTCTTGCCAAACGCGTATTAGTCCAGCATTTGTGAAAGTAATATAAACACATGTAAATACAAAAGCAACGTGTTATATTCCTAAATATTATTGGCTCAGATTTAAAACAAATACATTTGCGTGCTTGATTGGTATATAAAAAGCTGGTAGCCAGATTATTTATCCTGGAACTCCCTCTCTGCCTCCGGGGACCAAATGAATTGCGAGGCTACCTTGGTGATGGCCAGCAAGGGAGACGTCTGCGCACTGAAGTCTCCAATGAAACAACAATTAAAGTTAGCGAACCACAGGAAGCATTGAACCTACTTCACTGTGGTTGGGTGGGGCCATTCTGAAACATTCCAAAACCACTTTAACCTTCTGAGGGTCCATCTGAAGGTGCCTGCTGGACACTATGAACCCTAGTAAAGAGACCTGTGAGACATGGAATTCATACTTTACATATAGACGGTGTTTTAGGAGATGCTGGGGAACCTGACGGACATGATCGACATGATCAGACATGCTTTTATAAAAAATCAGAATATTGTCTAAGTACACAAATACAAAGCGATTCAGCATTTCCCCGACCACATCGTCGATAAAAGCCTGAAAAACAGCAGGAGAGTTAGTAAGCCTGAAAGTTTTACCCCAGGGTACCATCCTTTTTACTGATAAAAAATAACCCCGCCCCAGCTGGAGAGCTAGAGGGCTGTATATGCCCTGCAGCGAGGGCATCCTTGATGTACTTCTCCATGGGCATCTCAAGAGCAGATAAGGAGAAGTTTTCCCGGAGGAGGAGTGGTCCTGGGCAGTAGCTCAGTAGCACAGTTATAGAGTCTGTGCGGGGCAAATCCTGGGCCAATATCTTACTGAATACGGGTCATTGGTCCCAGTATTCTGGCGGCACCCAAGAGAGATCAGGCTCCTCCATAACCGGTGTAGACTGAGAAGCAAGGGGTGAGGGAGGCAAGGACCTGTGGTAACTATAAATGGGAGTTAGACAGTATAACAGTTTTTCCCCCCACACAAACACAGCTCCCAATGTGGCAAGTTAACTAGTGACACCTTCCTAGCGGGAAGCATAGTCCAGGAGAACTGAGCTGACTCATCAGGAGTCTCCCAAACCCCAATGAGTCTGCTAGTTTCCAAATAGCTCCATTGCAGATTTTGCTGCTACAAATCCACAAGTCTCTCCTTATTTTTAGCACTCCAGAAAACATGTTTGTTTATTCGGCTCAGCCATTGCGCAAATTCGATCTTGTCTTTACTTCCATATTTTTCCCCACTCTTCCTTCCTCTGTCGCAAACTCAATTTTCATTGGCTACTGAAAATTCCCGTTGCTTTTTGAGCACAGGTGTAAAATTCAGGTTCAGAAAGTCCTCCTCCGTAAGTTCAGTCAGGCCACTGTTGTTCAAATAACTTTATTGACATTATGAAACAATACATTTTAGGTTTGGCGGTATGGTTCTGTTCACCAAGCCCTCCCGCCCATCCACGCGAGCAAGCATGGGTATGGCGGCGAGGGCAGCTGCACAACCCCCATTAGGGTTACGCTAGAACAGAACCGCAGCACTGAGAATGGTTTTGACAGAATCCATTCAGTCAGTTATATATATATATATATATATAAATGGCACTTTTAAGTGTCATTATCACAACAATTTACAAGGAACCAGGCCTGAAACCCCGTAGAGCATGCCTAAGGCGACAGTGGCAAGGAAAAACTCCCTGCTGTTAGCAGGAAGAAACCTTGGGCAGAACCTGACTCTGAGGGGGAAGTCCATCCGCCGCTGACTGGCACCGGTTACTAAATGCTGATTACAGAATAGAAATTTGTAGACCGAACATATGAAAATGTCAATGTATAAGGAGCCGGTGAGGAAGACTGATTGAAGCCCGGCAGGTGCATCATAGCTGGGTACATGCATGGAGCTGGAGCCGACCGTCTGCTTCTGGAGAACGATGTTTGTTGATCTATAGCTATCGCTCCGACGGATGCCGAAGCGGGAAGGAAAGAGGAAAAGAAATCAGTAGGCACTCGAAAATGTTAGTGATTCATGCAGGAGCGATATAGGCTAGGTGTATGTGCGCAATGGGAAACTGAAGAGGATGGAGCTGGGGTGGAGGGGGGGGGGGGTTTTGTGTGCAGCGGGTGTGCTGGCAGGGGATCCACCATGGTAGGGCGAGGCGGTTAAATAGACCGCCTTGTTATGTGAATGGACTGATGGGTGAATCGTCACTACTCAGCTGAGCTGTCAGCTGATTAACTATGGCCGGGTTTCACTCTCGTGACCTGCCTGAACTGACGCTATGCTCGATTTCAGTCAGGCCACTGTTGTTCAAATAACTTTATTGACATTATGAAACAATACATTTTAGGTTTGGCGGTATGGTTCTGTTCACCAAGCCCTCCCGCCCATCCACGCGAGCAAGCATGGGTATGGCGGCGAGGGCAGCTGCACAACCCCAAAAACAACCATACGCCAAGTGCTGCCAGCATGTGCACACGTGATGACCGTGCAACGACCCCTCGCCTTGGAGGAAGCCGATCTGTCCATCTGCTCAAGGATCCCCCAATACCACAACGATCAATGTCATGTGCACCAACGCCTGTTGGACTCCCCCGTGCGCCAGACGGAGTGCGGACCAACCCCATGAAATCCATGTGTAGTGATGAAGAATAATGTGTGACCTTCTGGCTACCGATGAAGCCATACTGTCCTTCAGCACAAGGTCCTTCTAACGTAACATGGATCACTGGCTATGTGCACCAACGCCCGTTGGACTCCCCTGTGCCAGATGCAGTGCAAAATAACCCCAGGAAGTTCTACGTGTAGTGATAAAGAACGATGTGTGACCTCTGGCTACCGATGAAGCCATGCTGTCCTTCAGCACAAGGTCCTTTAACGTTACATGGATCAGTGGCTAAGTGTACCAACGCTTGTTGGACTCCCCCGTGTGCCAGAGTATAGTATGACTAACCCCAAGAAGTTTATGTGCAGTGATAAAGAACAATGTGTGACCTTCCAGCTACCGATGAAGCCATCCTGTCCTTCAGCACAAGGTCCTTTAACGTTACATGGATCAGTGGCTAAGTGTACCAACGCTTGTTAGACTCCCCCGTGTGCCAGAGTATAGTATGACTAACCCCAAGAAGTTTATGTGCAGTGATAAAGAACAATGTGTGACCTTCCGGCTACCGATGAAGCCATCCTGTCCTTCAGCTCGAGGCCTTTTAAACGTTACATGGATCAGTAGCTATGTGTACCAACGCATGTTGGACTTCCCCTGGGAGCCAGACATTGGATTAACCAGGGAAATTCTATGTGTAGTGGTGAATAACGATGTGTGACCTTTCAGCTACCGATGTAGCCATCCTGTCCTTCAACCCAAGGCCCCTTTACATTTACGTGGATCAGTGGCTATGTGTACCAACGCCTGTTGGACTTCCATGGGAGCAAAACTAATCAGGGGAGTTATATGTGTAGTGATGAAAAATTGTGTGTGACCTACCGCTGTCGGTCCTTCAAAATTACGTGGATCAGTGGCTATGTGTACCAACGCCTGTTGGACTTCCATGGGAGCAAAACTAATCAGGGGAGTTATATGTGTAGTGATGAAAACTATGTGTGACCTTCCAGCTCTCGGTCTTCTAACATTACGTGGATCAGTGGCTATGTGTACCAACGCCTGTTGGACTTCCATGGGAGCAAAACTAATCAGGGGAGTTCTATGTGTAGTGATGAAGAACTATGTGTGACCTTTCGGCTACGGATGAAGCCGGCATGCCTATGGGAGAAGCTCTTCATCCCTTCAGGTCACTGCCAATTAATATCGTACCAACGCCTGTTGGTCTTCTCCCTAACGGTCATGGAGGATGCTGTGCGTAACATTGGCTTCATGGCGCCCGTATGCCTAGGGCCATTCTAACTACTGAAGTTGTATTTGTAGTATATGTATATGTACCAACCACCTAAAAGCTATGTGTGAACTTTTCGCTACGGATGAAGCCGGCATGCTTATGGGGAGAAGCTCTTCGTCCCTCAGGTCAATGCCAATTAATACCATACCAACGCCTGTTGGTCTTCTCCCTGACGTCAGGGAGGATGCTGTGCGTAACATTGGCTTCATGGCGCCCGTATGCCTAGGGCCATTCTAACTACTGGAGTTGTATTTGTAGTATATGTATATGTACCAACCACCTAAAAGCTATGTGTGACCTTTCGGCTACTGATGAAGCCGGCATGCTTATGGGGAGAAGCTCTTCATCCCTCAGGTCAAATGCCAATTAATACCATACCAACGCCTGTTGGTCTTCTCCCTGACGTCAGGGAGGATGCTGTGCGTAACATTGGCTTCATGGCGCCCGTATGCCTAGGGCCATTCTAACTACTGAAGTTGTATTTGTAGTATATGCAAGAACAGCGCGAAGCGTGAATTTTTCATAACGCAAGTCCAAATCCAATTATGCATAACGCAATCCAGTCCAGGCGTCTACTAGCCTATTGATGAAAGGGACAGACGAGCATCCTTTGTTAATGATGTTGACGGTGGCTTGGTTGTCGCAATAGGCCAAAATTTGTTTCCTTGGCCAGCTGTTTCCCATAGGATGCAAGCAACGATGATTGGGTATAGTTCGAACAAAGCTATAAATTGAATATTGCGAGGCAGAGTTTGCAGCTCTTTAGGCCATGTTTCTGCAACCATAGTATTATAAACCCCCAAAAGCAATAGAAAGCGCTGCGTCGGTAAAGAATTTAAAAGTAACTGATGTTTCGACGTAGTCGTTATGAAAACGCAAGGCTTTAATCCAAGTGTGAATCTTCCAGCCCCGAAATTGGACCTCTTGCTCCGCCTACCCACTTGCTATAAGTTTAAAATCCATGAAAATCAACCATGCGTCGAGAGCATCATGTTGCATAATTAATTGAATTTTGCATCGCAAACGTTAAACGGTCTGAAATTGATGATTTAATAGCAACTCACTTTTATTAATAGCTACCAGACATCATTTATTAATGCTTATTATACATTACATTCATTTATACCACGGCATTGTTGAATACTCGGTTCTGATGGGGTCAATACGCATTCCAAGGTTGTGCATTGATTTTCACCACTGCCTTTAACAGTGTGTCTTCGTCCCGCTCGTGTCTCGCTTGCTTCAACTTGGCTATCAGCTAATTCTCGCAAGCATCACATTCGAACCTATGCTGTCCTTTAGTCCACAGTTGTATTAAGAAAATTATGCATGTTTGGAAAATTCAAACATGAACACACTTATACGACCGAAAAACACTTCCGGTTTCGATATTTTACTTTCAGCGGTCAAAATAACTTTGGTCTAGCACTCCGCAAAAATGGGACGCACATCACTGGTTCTTTGCAGAGTGAAATGATTACACGTGTCACATACTGACTGATCTACGGTATTCGGGTTTCTGTAGTTTTCGCGAAAATCAATGTTACTCTTTCGTCCCGGTTCTCCCCTAGTAGTATCCACAAAAACTACACGCGTAATGTTGCAATGTGAATTAGGGTTGTCTGCAATCAGTAGTATGCTAGGGTAATATAGCCTACAAATCCCTGGCAATGATATAATTTAGCCGTAATAATGATGAATAGGCTACAACACTTAAATTCAACCTGAAAACTATTAGCTAGGTATACGAGTAGGCTACGCAGATGCAGTAGGCCTACGAGCGCAATTATGTCCCGATAAATTAAAATACCATGCAGGATACAGATCGGCCAACGCAATAACATGCAAGATATAGAAAGTATAATTACATACCAGGTTAACGGTAGGCCTAGTCTTCACATCATTACCGATTACACACGCAGAACTAGTTACGATAATAGTTGGAGCAGCAGTGCGTTCGGACGTGAACTATGTAGACTAATCATTTGTCGCATTTGTTTATTTATTCATTTTCTCCCCACTTACGTATCAGCCTCCGTGAACGGCCACGAACCTCTCGTATCAGAAGCCAGCTCAATGATTAGCCTAGTCGGACCGCGTCCACGAAGTATCAGATCTCTTTGGTCTCCCACTTCCAGAAAGAGGCAGTGAGTATACGAACATGACCAACCAATAATCCGGGGCAGGGTGTATGCTTACCGTTTAGGTTAGCCCAAGGATCATATAAAGGTTACCGTGCGTTTTATGCCTCTGAAGCCAATATAGTCTGTTAATGTCAGCTAGCAATCCTGTTGAAAGGTTTCGAATACGAGCAATAAGGTCCGGGTTACACGACAAGACACACGCTTTAAATAGCCAGCTTACGCAACGTGAATATCGCCCTTCCTTGTCCGGGAAATGTTATTTGAATATCGCCAGTTTCCATAGCGGACCATAAGCTTAAACGATACTTGCAGTCACTTAGCTTTAGCAACAAATTCAGGAATCCTATTCGTTTTCGCTGACAGTGTGCAGTCATGCATGCAGGGAAGCAGGTTTCGAAAAACCGAATGTTATTTGAATATATCGCCCTTTTCTTTTGTCTAACAGAGCATAAAACTTAAGAATACAGAGCTTGACATCACTTAGCTTTTACGTAGAATTTTGCAGGATTCCGATTCTTTTTCCCCGGCGTGTAGTAGAACAAGCAGGATGTGCAGCGCAGAAGATGTTTTTTGTGTGCAGGTTTTTGTGTGCAGCGGGTGTGCTGGCAGGGGATCCACCATGGTAGGGCGAGGCGGTTAAATAGACCGCCTTGTTATGTGAATGGACTGATGGGTGAATCGTCACTACTCAGCTGAGCTGTCAGCTGATTAACTATGGTCGGGTTTCACTCTCGTGACCTGCCTGAACTGACGCTATGCTCGATTTGTTCCAATCACCTGGATTTGTTAATTACCATAATTATTCAGCCAGAAGGTAGAACTAATTAGTTAATGGGTGGAAGAAATACAGGGCAGGAGTTTTACTTACCGAGCCCTGAACTTTCCACCTCTGCATTTGAGTCTTTGATGAGCACAAACCACAGGATTATGAAAAAGACTAGCCTCGATTAAATCAAATCTGTTTGATAAAATCATGGTGCTGCCAACTGGGATCATACAAAAGAGATTTCAGTCTTTCACTCCCACACACATAACAGTTACATATGTATCACTCATACATATATCACAAAGATTCCAGAGTTTCTACAGTGGTTTTCCTCACAAGGAAATAGCCTGCCATATTGGATGCTCAGAGATTTTCAATATTTCATAAAAATGCTTTGGCATCAAGTCCATATGTATAGTTACATTACAATTATTTGGCATACTTTTATCCAAAGCAATGTACAATAAGTGCATATTGAAGGTCATTGACGCGACTACAAAGCAGATCCGACAAGGCACAACTTTCTCACAACATAGGAGCTATCCCTAGTAATGAACATGAATAGTACACACTGTCAGCTATACATTCTGAACTATAAAATAGCCAAAAAATAAAAAATAAAAATATACACAAGTTAAGTAGAAAACAAGCAAAAAACAGGAAGCAATCACTATAGAATTGGCCTTATATAGGTAGTTTAGTCGAGGTGGAGTCTGAAAAAGTGCGTTTTCAGACCACGATGGAAAGCAGACAGCGTTTCAGCTAAGCGCAGTAGAGTGGGGAGTTCGTTCCACCACTGGGGAGCGAGGGTGGAAAAGCTCCGCAGTCGGGACGAGCGGGAGCTGTTAACACAGAGGGAGGGAAGTGCAAGACTTAAGTAGTTTAGTTTAATGTAACCAATCCACCAGGAACAGTCAATGACTTGGGAAGCCCGCCCACTATGGGTGTATGTTCAAAAGCTCCAGTAGCTGCGCTCTTGACATCTCTTCTTTTGGAGTAACTTTCTTTTCTCAAGAGATTTCAATGCTGTGCCGCTTGCCTTTAAAATGTACATCTGTTTTCAGCTGTCCAAGGCAATACAGCACTCAACACTACAATACAACATTCCTGGGCTTCTCAGAATTGCACTTTTTGCTTTTAGCTGTAGTCCTGGATTCAGACTGTTGTAACAGGTCTCTGACATGACTTCTGTGTCAACCCCTGAGTCAATTTTGAAGTTCCTTTTGAAGGAACAGTTTCCTGTAATGGGGCGTGACGTGTGACGTGGGAGGAGCCAAACGCAGCAAGGGCATTCATTAAGCCCTTAGGCCACTAAGGCGGGAAACCCCGCAGATAAGGGAAGGAGACAAGACAAGGAACAACAAACACCACTACAGATGCTACTAACCGGCTAACTGTGAAACGCCAAGTAGAGCGCAAGGACAGGGATCTGAACAGCCAGAAATAAATACGCGCCCTGTCTCGGTAACGAGACAAAATAAGAACGGGCGAGTAGCGTAACGGCACCAATAAATAAACAGTCAACAAATATAGCAGAATGAAATGATTGTAAAAGAGGAGGCGAGAAAACAGATATAACGTTCCGTGGCTACTTCCATAAGCTAAAACTAACAGTCACATGCAGAACCTAAAGGGGGTAAACGCCCGATCTCCCAGGGGGGAGAAACATTTTACAGGCGAGCCGACGGAGAACCGCAGTCCCATAGCCTTAC
The DNA here is from genome assembly GCA_029718625.1 of Synaphobranchus kaupii. Taxonomy (NCBI): domain Eukaryota; kingdom Metazoa; phylum Chordata; class Actinopteri; order Anguilliformes; family Synaphobranchidae; genus Synaphobranchus; species Synaphobranchus kaupii. The sequence goes on along the minus strand of CM056382.1, from coordinate 31,597,394 downwards.
CAGCAAAATGACTAAGCTTAAAATAGAGCCACGTCCTAACCTCTCAGTAAGGAGATGTAACGAGGCAAAGGAACAGATATTTAACGTTCCACGGTTAGTTTAATAAGTACGCAGTCTAAAGCAGAAAACAAGAGGTAAACACCTGATCTCCCAGGAGGAAGAAACATTTTACAGGTGAGCCAACGGAGCACCGTCGTCCCATAACTTTCCTATCAAAATAGACTAACGCAAGCTCAATATAAAACAACCGCCCTAGCCTCTCAGTAAAAGAATGTAACGAAGTAAAAGAATGTAACGAAGCGAAAGAACAGAGAGCTAACGTTCCTATGCTACGCGCAGTCACACACAAACATGTCCACAACCTCGCCATAAACTCCACACAAGGAGAAACATACCCGGAAAACGAACAGAACAATAGTTCCGAACAAAATCGTCCCGTTGGTAAAAAGGACGGAGGACAGCTGCAACAAAGACCAACGCAAAAATAGCACGACAGCCTCTCAATATAAACAAAAACCCTGACTCATAACAAAGGGGAACGTAGTCCACGAGAAAGACAAAACAGGGAAATAAACGTACCCAAGCTACTTACTGGCTCACAGTAACAAGGAAATGAGTAGAAACAAAACGCCAGGTCTCTCAGTAAAAAGACCAATCAAAGGCGAAAAAGGAACAAAGAACTGCTACTCTATACTTCTACGAGCTAATAACTAAGTAGAAGCGAAACGCCTGATCTCCCTATGGGAAGACATGTGCCGAAGGGCGAACAGAACTACTGTTCCGAACAGAATCGCCCAAAACTCCATATACGGAGAATAAGCACAAAAAGGCGAAATAGAGCAGAGATTTACGGTCCCAAACTTCTACGAGATAATTAACTAACAAGCCAGGAAGAAATAAGCCCTGCCTCAACAAAGAGACGTTAAAAATAGGCGAGTAGCCAAAATGGTACGAGAACTCACAGCCAACAATACACCACAGTACAAAACAATAAACAAACAAAGAACAATTAATGTCGAAGCCCCGAACGAAGGAAACGGTAGGCTTATATGTCTCTCAGGTGACTACGCACAGGTGTAAACGCTTAACAGAAGCTCCGCCAACTCAGCAGGGCGGAGCAAGCATCTACCAAAAGGGCAGCGCCCTTGCGTGGTCACCGAGGAAAACGACCGCATAGGGAAACAGGGTCAAAACCATGACATTTCCATGTCAGTGGGTGAACTCGTTTTGCAAGCGGGAGACCAAATGGACGTGTTCTACACTCATTTTGCACAAAAAGCATCGCCACTTTGCCTGAAAAACAGCAGGAGTGCTGAGCATACCCTGCAGACCCAGTGTCTCTCTAGGACCAGGGGGGTATTTAACAAAGTGCGATTAAGCTGTAAACCTGGTTTATTTCAGTGAGTCTGGATAGGTTCTCGGATAACTCTGTTTCACGAAGCCAGCTTTACTAGATGCCAGTTATGTTGCTAAGGCAACATATGCGTTGGGGCTAGCCTGGTCGGGAGCAGGTTAACGTGGGTCAAACTTAGCCCATTTGCAGTGTTACAGACATTGACGCGGACGAACCACTGCCTTAGAAGCAACACGTTCCAGATATTTTTTGTAGTAATTCCTTTTTATGTTGTCATATTATTAAAACTTCAAGTATTACAATTCAAGTTTTCGTTTTTATTTGCAGGTTATGTTAAAAAAACTTCATAATATTACTCAATCATATAAAATTTATGTTTTAATTTGTATCTCAAAAAAAGCCATTCTGTAATATTTTTGAGGCGTAAACAAGGCATAGGGGTCCGTGAACCTACGAGTCGATGACATAGTCAAATTTTCAACATAGATGGTCGTTAATGGAAGTATTGGACCCAATTATGTAGGGTATAAAAACAAATGTGTCTTGACTGCTTCTATTTCAATTATGGCATGTCCGTTCATTAACAATCCTGTAAATGAGGGGGTACAAATAGTAAGGAGAGCGTTTTGAGCGGGGAGGGTGTTCCGAGGTAGAGTGGATCCAGTCAGTTAATCCAGACGAGCATCTCTATGAACGCAACAGATTTTCCAAGGAGGGAATAATCTACATTTCTATTTGCTAGAGGCCGATGTCGCAAATGAAACACATTGCAGTCAGTCCATGCAGGTACCCTATTTAATAGGCTATTTTATAGTTCCTTCCAAAGCATCAATGTATAGGTAGCCAAATGGGTTTCATACGCGCACTCGCCACACTGTCAGCATAACCTTTAGCGTATGCATGCGGAAGGCCTATAACTTTTTTACACTGTTAGTTTTACCCCAGCTATCTGGCTATATGGTCATCATTTCACCATTTCTATAGATGATCTGCAACTCTGATTGCCTCTTCATCAACATTTTGATTTGTATTCCGGTCCTTTTTGTCCTATAGGGATTTCTCCTAATTTAGTACAAACTAGGGATTGCTCCTAAAGTAGAGTACTATTAAAATACTTATTTTTTTACTGTGGAGATGCAAAGTATTACTGATCGGACTAACGTACGCATTTATGCGCTCGGCAATTGATTCCCAGGCTGTTTCCCTTGCTTTAATTACTGTGGTGTTGCCTTTTTTTTATAATTAGACTTGTAATCTTCATAAAACTGCATAATGTGTTCCTGCTCCCAAGCTGTAAACAACACTATACGTTATTTTGCCAATTTACTTTGGTTGAATCTTTAAATTGAATTTCACTTACTCTGCCTGTTTAAATAGTCCATGAACACAGACGTACAGTTGAAGTCGGAAGTTTACATACACTTAGGTTTAAGTCATTAAAACTCATTTTTAACCACTCCACAGATTTTATGTGAGCAAACTATAGTGTTGGCAAGTCAGTTAGGACATCTACTTTGTGCGTGACACAAGTAATTTTTCCAACAATTGTTTATAGACAGATTATTTCACATTTAATTCACTATATCACAATTCCAGTGGGTCAGAAGTTTACATACACTAAGTTGACTGTGCCTTTAAACAGCTTGGAAAATTCCAGAAAATTATGTCATAGCTTTAGATAGGCTTCTTCTGATAGGCTAATTGACATTATTTGAGTCAATTGGAGGTGTACCTGTGGATGTATTTTAAGGCCTACCTTCAATCTCAGAGCCTCTTTGCTTGACATCATGGGAAAATCAAAAGAAATCAGCCAAGACCGCAGAAAGAAAATTGTGGACCTCCACAAGTCTGGTTCATGCTTGGGAGCAATTCCTAAACGCCTGAAGGTACCACGTTCGTCTGTATAAACACCATGGGACCACGCAGCCGTCATATCACTCAGGAAGGAGACGCATTCTGTCACATAGAGATGAACGTCCTTTGGTGCGAAAAGTGAAAATCAATCCCAGAACAACAGCAAAGGACCTTGTGAAGATGCTGGAGGGAACAGGTACAAAAGTATCTATATCCACAGTAAAACGAGTCCTATATCTGCTCAGAAAGGAAGAAGCCACTACTCCAAAACCGCCATAAAAAAGCCAGACTACAGTTTGCAACTGTACATGGGGACAAAGATCTTACTTTTTGGAGAAATGTCCTCTGGTCTGATGAAACAAAAATTGAACTGTTTGGCCATAATGACCATCGTTTTGTTTGGAGGAAAAAGGGTGAGGCTTGCAAGCCGACGAACACCATCCCACCCGTGAAGCACGGGGGTGTCATGGTTTTCAACCCTGTTTTGCTATGCGGTCGTTTTCCTCTGTGGCCACGCGAGGGCGCTGCCCTTTTGGTAGATGCTTGCTCCGCCCTGCTGAGTTGGCGTAGCTTCTGTTAAGCGTTTACACCTGTGCTTAGTCACCTGAGAGATATTTAAGCCTTCCGTTTCCTTCTATCGGGGCTTCGACATTAATTGTTCTTTGTTTTGTACTGTGGTGTTTTTGTTGGCTGTGAGTTCTCGTACCATTTTGGCTACTCGCCTATTTTTAACGTCTCTTAGTTGAGGCAGGGCTTATTTCTTGCTGGCTTGGTGGTTGGTTATCTCGTAGGAGTTTGGGACCGTAAATCTCTGCTCTATTTTGCCTTTTTTTTTGCTTTTTCTCCGTGTATGGAGTTTTGGGCGATTCTGTTCAGAACAGTAGTTCTGTTCACCCTTCGGCACATATCTTCCCATAGGGAGATCGGGTGTTTCGCTTCTACTTAGTTCTTAGCTCGTAGAAGTATAGAGTAGTAGTTTCTCTGGTCCATTTTCGCCTGTTATTTGGTTTTCTTACTGAGAGACCTGGCGTTTAGCTTCTTCTCAATTCCGTGTTACTGTGAGCCAGTAAGTAGCTTTGGTACGTATTTCCCTGTTTGGTCTCCTTCTCGTGGACTAGGTTCCCCTTTGTTGTGAGTCAGGGTTTTTATTTATATTGCGAGGCTGTCGTGCTATTTTGCGTTGGTCTTTGTTGCAGCTGTCCTCCGTCCTTTTTACCTACGGGACGATTTTGTTTCGGAACTATTGTTCTGTTCGTTTTCCGGGTGTGTTTCTCCTTGTGTGGAGTTTGGGCGAGGTTGTGGACATGTTTGTGTGACTGCGCGTAGCATGGTAACTTTAGCTCTCTGTTCCTTCGCTTCGTTACATTCTTTTACTGAGAGGCTAGGGCGGTTGTTCCAATTTAAGCTTGCGTTAGTCTATGGATAGTAAAGTTATGGGACGACGGTGCTCCGTCGGCTCACCTGTAAAATGTTTCTCTCTCCTGGGAGATCGGGTGTTTACCCCTTTGGTTTCTGCATTGGACTGCGAGCCTATTAATATCACCGTGGAACGTTAAACCTCTGTTCCTGTTCGCCTCGTTACATTTCCCCTTACTGAGAGGCAGGGCTTGTGCTTGTGTTAGTCAGATAGCCGACAGTTTCGGTACAGCTGTCCTTTCATCTTTTGTGCTATTTCTCCGTGTATGGAGATTTGGGCGATTTTGTTCTGAACTGTGTTTCTGTTCGCCCTTCGGTGCAATTCGTCTCTTAGGGAGACCGGGCGATGTTTTGGACCTGTTTGCGTTTGACTGCGAGCCTATTAATCTCGCCATGGAACGTTAAATCTCTGTTCCTGTTCGCCTCGTTATTTTCCTCATCATAGAGAGGCAGGGCTTGTATTTTCAATGAATCTCGCTTTGGTCTAGCCGGTAAATGTCTGGTACTGCCTGTCCTGCTCGTTCCTTTCGGTGCCTTTCTCCTTGCATGAAGTTTGACGATTTTGTTTGGAACTGCTGTTCTTTTCGTCTTATGGTGCATGTCTTCCTATAGGGAGGACTGGGCGATGTTCTGGACACGTTTGTGTGTGACCGCGAGTCTGAGAGTAGCCTGGGAACGTTGGATCTGTTCCTTTCGCCTCCTCATACTATCGTATTATTTTGCAGTGTTTGTTTGTGTTTTATGTTTGTCTTTATGCTACTCGCCCGTTCTTATGTGTCTCGTTTCCGAGACAGGGCGCGTATTTATTTCTGGCTGTTCATATCCCTGTCCTTGCGCTCTACTTGGCGTTTGACAGTGAGCCGGTTAGTAGCGTTTGTAGTGGTGTTCGTTGTTCCTTGTCTTGTCTCCTCCCTTATCTGCGGGTATTCCCGCCTTAGTGGCCTAAGGGCTTAGTGAATCCCCTTGCTGCGTTTGGCTCCTCCCATCTCACACGTCACGCCCCATTACAGGGGGTGGCAGCATCATGTTGTGAGGGTGCTTTGCTGCAGGAGGGACTGGTGCACTTCATAAAATAGATGGCATCATGAGGAAAAAAGATTATGTGGATATATTGAAGCAACATCTCAAGACATCAGCCAGGAAGTTAAAGCTTGGCTCTTCCAAATGGACAATGACCCAAAGCATACGTACTTCCAAAGTTGTGGCAAAATGGCTTAAGGACAACACAGTCAAGGTATTGGAGTGGCCATCACAAAGTCCTGACCTCAATCCAACTGAAAAGCGTGTGCGAGCAAGGAGGCCAACAAACCTGACTCAGTTACCCCAGTTCTGTGAGGAGGAATGGGCCAAAATTCCAGCAGCTTATTGTGAGAAGCTTGTGGAAGGCTACCTGAAACGTTTGACCCAAGTTAAACAATTTAAAGGCAAAATGCTACCAAATACTAACAGAGTGTATGTAAGCTTCTGACCCACTGTGAATGTGATGAAAGAAATAAAAGCTGAAATAAATCATTCTACTATTATTCTGACTATTATTATTATTTCACATTCTTAAAATAAAGTTGTGATCCTAACTGACCTAAGACAGGGAATGTTTACTAGGATCAAATGTCAGGAATTGTGAAAGACTGAGTTTAAATGGATTTGGCTAAGGTGTACGTAAAATTTCGACTTCAAATGTAACTTCATTCCTCAAACCTGGCTTTCATCATCAGACTTGAATTAGCTGTTGACTGAAATAAGTGTAAATTAATGTCAATAAATATTTTGTAGATACTTTGCTTATGTAAGCATTATGTATACTCTTTCATAGAAACTGTTTACAAATGAAAAAAAATGTTGTATAATATAACAAGAATGACCACAGTAGAAAGAATAGTGTAGCTTTAAGCAAAGATTTTAAAGTATGGATAAAATCTTATAAACTGACCCCAATTACTGAATAAAAACATTAGTCAATCAATAAGTAATAGTGAGTATTTGTAATACTTACAGTGTAACCTTAGCTTTTTTGCAAATCAGACAAAAATACAAGTTTGTCCTGAATTAGAATACAATAATATAGTGCAATTTATCATCTTCAAACTGTGTATAACTAATTATTTGCCAGTAGTCCTCCTCCATGTTAACTAGTTAGAACACAAATTATTTCCAAATACTTATCAATTGATAGCTGAACAAGATACATTCAAGTCAGATCACTGACAGATTTTTATACTACAACTTGGATACTCAATTCTGACTGGTCAATGAGCAGTCATTATTTCTGTATAATGACCACTGTTTCACACCCACACTTTACCACACTTTACATAGCCAAGAAGTCAGATCAGATTGCACTCTTTTGTATCAGTAACTAAGCCCTGTCCAGGGTGGCCCCCTAGTTGTAGTCGTCAACGTCCCAATTAGAGTATTCATGTTTCTCTGAAATTATTAATTACAGCTTTAAGAAAACCCCCAAAATTCCGACACAGGATTGTTAAAAAGTATCACCACTTGCGAAAACATGAGCCTCTGAAGTTGTACTGCAGGGCAATAAAACAGCAGGATACTAGTAGCCCAAACCATTATTTACAACCTTCATCTTGCCACAGTCACAAACAATAAAATGCACTGTTTCTACATGCTTGAAAAAAATTATCTTCCGATATTGGAAAACAATATATTAAAAAGTTGTATAAATAAACATTCACTGTTTTCCCCTTGCTTACTGTACTATGTACTTTCGGTTTAGTAACCACCAAATTTTTTTCTACAAGATCTCTGGTATAAAGATGTTTATGGAACCAAATACCCTACCTGGTTATTAAGCTAGAACTGTTTTCTGATTAACCCTGAAGAGTTTATCATATTACAGTTTGCCAATGTCCAGCAAAGTCGACATTTCCACAGCGACCAACTATCTCACTGTAATTCACCTTAGTCTCACACACTGTCATCTTGATTTTGGAATGAATTAAAATGAGGCTTGTGGGGGCAAAACCCGGAAGTTGGCAACAGCATGTCCTTGTACTGCTGCGTCTCAGATTGTCATTCAAATGAAAGCACCGAAAATGGGCAAAACAAATCATTTCACCACTTCCCTAAATGCCAAGACCAGCGTCGCGAATGGGTAGTCAAAATAAGAAGAGAACTCGGCCGGCAGCGTAAGGTAAGGGAGCGTATAACATTACAATCAAGACCTGAGAAAGCTGTTACATTATCTAATGTTAGCCAGCTCAGGTTATGGTTCGCAACCAAAAAATATGTTAAATCAAGTGTGTTAAATCATATGTCATATGTGATCCACAATTTACAAATCTGTAATCAGAACAGATCTAGCTTAATCCGTTCAAAGGATATAATGCTAAAAATCAGCGCTTTTTTGGGCCACTGAGCCAATTCAATTGATAGGCAAGCAACGTTAGCTAGCTGTGTGTGCACTGTGCACTGCAAATTATGTTAGCATAGCAAGCCATCTCGCTAGCTAGCTAACTAATTATTGTTATTTTCTACAGATCACAGCACCTAAACAAGCCCAGAACGTGAGCAACCCTGAACAAGCTCTGAACGTAAGCAACATAACACTGTCACCTGCCTGGCTACTTGGGCTGTGTAGGGTGGCTCATTTTTTCGTATTGAGTGAAACGCCCTCGATTTCACACCAGCCCTGTCTCTTCTCCTGACTGCAAAACTATTGTTATTATCGTCGTTGCAGGGAGTTTTTCCTTGCCGCTATTGCCTTTGACTTGCTCTTCTGGGGTTTTAGGCTATGTTTTTCTGTGAAGCATATAGAGCTCGGAAAGCTGACGTCACAAGCGTTGCATTCTAGACCAGCCGCCATGTTGGGAGTATACTCTCCCTCTGGACCCGTGTCTGACTGAGTCAAGTAATTCATTAATCTTCTACCCGTTTCCCTTAAAAAGAGCAGGTTTCTTTAGTAAACAAACGCATTAAATAAACAGTTTATTCGCAGATCTGTAACATTAACTGTGTGTGTATTAATTCAGATGGATCGCTACAACATTTTCAGGTAAATCAGCCAGATTGTGTGTAAAACATGCTTTTTGATGCAGGGGGCAGTCAGGGATAGGGACGCATCTCAGCCTACGACGGAAGGTGGGCAGAAAATGCCTTCAGCAGCCGGTACCTCGGAAGCGCACGAACAGTTCACGAACGGCTGGGTCCAACAGCTACTCATCTACCGCAGTAGTAGGCTAGACTACGTTAAGTAGGTTACACAGACACTGGAGACGTGATGGAAACAACTTGCATAGGACAAAACTGTATAAATTCACCAAAAACCATATAGAACATTATCTATCTATTCCTATATTAAAATCACTAGCCACCACAGTTATTTGTCTGATTCAAGTTTATTTAATAGGCTATGTTCCTGTAGGCTATTTAGCTTCTCACATAATAATGACTGTGTAGCTACATAGGCTACAAATTCAGCAAGGTGCTCATTTTAAAACAGTTGAACAGTCACAGAGACACCCCACATGACTGACCCCAAAGAAAAGGAGAAAGAAAATGTGATTGCTGTGATTGAATTAATTATGTTGGAAAACGTTTGGGGAAAAAACGGATTTCCCGTATCATAACCTTATACGCCCGTATACCTTTGAAAAACCGTGTTTTATACAGGAAAACTGTATGGCTTGACACCTATGTTGTTGGTATGCGTCCACAGTTGAGTAAAGTAACGTTAACGACAGCAAGCAAAGTAAAGAAAAGCAACTTTCGCTGAAAGGACTGTTGTCACAGTTGGCCGACTTGTTGATAGCTCTTGGACCCAGCCATTAGTGAACTGTGCGCTTCCAATGACTTACAGTTCTTAAATTCCTGCATTGTGTAGGCACTCAGGCCATAAACGAGATAGTTCACTATGTCAAGGTAGGTGAGTGGAGGCAGCCAATCTGGATCCCTAGTCCAGTGCTTAGCTGGCAGTTCATATGGATCGACATTGTTGATTGTGCTTATTTTTTGTATATAATGTTTTTTGGCATCAACCAGCAATTTTTCTATATGGTATTTTATCTGTTGCTCTTCCTTTTTCAGTTTTTTTTCATTTTGCGTGTTTTTTAGTTAGCTAAAGTTACACTTTATTTTCTAGTAATAGCCTACATTATATAGACTATACTTGGCTAACGCTATATCATACTCCCAACATGGTGGCCGGTGAGGTTGCCATAGCAACCACCCAAGCGTTTCCCGAGCTCTGTTGTGACGACTGGTTGTGAAATGCACTATATAAATAAATACTGATCAAAAAATGTATTTGATTTGATTGTTGTAGTGTGTTGTTATTGCTACCACAAGCTAGCTCGCTATCTAATGTTATTAGCATAACAAACTTACATTCAACATCAACAATATATCCCTCGATCCGGTTACTGTAGCCTTTAGTTTGTACTTGCTTGGGGATCCGGTGCTTCTCATTGGCACACTGCTCAATAATAGCCCCAGTGATCAGCGGCAGAAATTCCAAATTTGTTCATTTTCCATCCATATTTGTTGTAAATGTGGACTGCTACTACTAGATGGCAGGATAAGCTTCCGGGTTTGCCAAGCCTCGTTTTCGCTTTTAAAATGGCCGCTGTGAGCCTAAAGTGAATCGTCTGTTGTTATGTAAAAACATATACGTTTTTTAACATATTTTTTAATGTATATAAAAACATTATTTTTATGCGTATCATGATTCTGACATGAAATAATTTGGTTGTAAATTTCTGAATGGTACAGCCTCTTCTTCAATTCGAACATTAAACCATGAATGTGCAGTGAATAGTTTTTGAGATATTAACACTTAAATAAGACGAGTAGAAACTAGGAGAAAATTGCATCTAGTGGGCCATAGTCAATAGGGCTGATGTTAACATTAACTGGGTGACATGGGAAAAAAAGCTTAGAAAGAAGGAAAGGAAAAATGTGAAAACCTGATCAGGCAACACCGGGCATGTCAAACTCTAGTCATGCAGGTATTTTTGGTTTCCTTTCAATCAGCAGCCAATTAAGGCTTTAAGAACAAGGCTCATTCAATGACTTAAATGACTCACTCATGCTGAAACACACCAAAAACCAGCAGACAATACCGCCCCCCAGGACTGGAGTTTGACACCCCTGTACTAAGGAAACTGCTGACATTCCAGACCTGGCCACCAGCATCCCAGAAATGCCCCATTTAACCTGACACATTCAGAATAAATGTTAATGTCCAATTTAATTTTTGTAAATAATGTTAAGTGAAATTAAAAATGTTGTGAGTGAGCTGGTTTGTAGCTTGTATTATGTGGTTTTTGTTGTTTGTTGGAACTAATTTTGTGGCAGAAATGTACAAATATGCATAATAAATTCAATTTAAACATTATTTTGCTGAAGATAATTAATGTCTTAGGGTATGTTTAGGCAAGTAGGCATAGTGTAAATGTAATCGTGTAAAGCAAGCTTGTCAGCCCCTTCACAGTGATTATTTTTGAAACATTTGACACACTTGCTGTACATGTCCCTTACACATTGACTTCATAATTAAATGAGACATATGTAGATTTTTGGTTATTATTCTGTTAAAATTTCCAGGTTTTGATATTTTTGTAGCAGTCATCTGAACAATTTCAGCATTCCAAATCATAATTGTCAATAATTTGTCGACAACAAAAGCACCAATTAATCTGACCAGAACACAAAGCTCAATCTTGACAATGGCTCCCCTAACCTCTCTCTGTTTGGAAAGTACTGAAATGTTTTTTTCATGGTGTTAGCTGCAATGGCAACTCTAAAATAACACTTGAAAACTTGAGTGCTGAAGTGAGAGGGAGAATAATCATATAGGGATCAGATTTATTCCAAAGAGGGCAGAGTGATTTCTTTTTGCTCTGCCCGTCTGATTGTGAAAGGAGACATGCAGTGAGGTCGGGGGTCAAGCCAAGAGGAGACAGCATTGTGTAGAAACTGTCACGCTTCGCCACCTATTTTGACATGCATGGGGCCGTTTGTTGTCTGTCGAACATGCAAATTGTAGCCCTGCTGTCATAAGACAGCAGATAGCTGTGAGGGGAAAATGAGACCACCTGTAACCACTGAATAGAGTGATGGACAAGCATTCAAGGCTTGTCATTTCTAAAACGCCATTCACAGCAGCTCCTGGTCCACATATAACATGTAAAATTCTATTCTTAATATTCACAAGCAGGAAGTGTGGGGAATTATGGAAGAAACCACAGCCTGCTGCTTCTAATGGGTTTCTCGGTGCAGACAGCTGTGGGTCACCCCTTGTAACGAGATGTCTAGAAATACACACGTATATGTTTCACAGGAGATGTTATTTCACATTTATTTCATATTTGTGTGTGTGTGCATGCGTGTGTGTGTGTGTGTGTGTGTGTGTGTGTGTGTGCATTCTCTGGATTTTATATTCCTCAGTTTTCTAATGTCAATAATTGATTTCATTGACTGTGGCAAGCAGTAAGTGCCAGTTAGTGATTTGTTTCATTGATACCAAGAAACAAGAAACTCCCACTTATAATTAACTGATTAACTGACCAATGTATAATTCTGTATCCTTGAGTATCCATGAAAGGTTTCATTTGAAGTTGGTGATTCTGCCCATTTGTAAATCTGCCCATTTGCTCTTATTATTAGTTACCTGTAGATGTCTAGGGCAGTGGTGCACAAACTGTGGGTCGTGACCCAAACTTGAGTCATAGGAGATACAGTGCATTCCGTAAGTATTTGGACAGTGACACAATTTTTGTTGTTTTGGCTCTGTACTCCAGCACATTGGATTTAATATGCAGTATATATGGATGGATCACTTTAAGGGTTGTTTCTCCTGACTCATTTTCCTATTGAACTCTATGGAAAAATAAGTCTGGAGAAACAACCCTTAAAGTGATCCATCCATATCTACTGCATATCTGGCAACAGAGTTATGATTTCAGGCTCGTTTGATGCCTCAGACCCTTGATGACGTATAGCAATTTAGCCAATGTAGAAGACAAATTTCCTCTCTTTCAGTTGTGACCTCAGGTCGGTTCGGTCGGGTATCGAGAATTCTAGATATCCTGAAATAAAACAGATCCTCAGCTTCACAGGCCTTTCTTAACAGAGTCTGTTTAGGTCAATTACAGCATGTAAGGGAGAACAAGTTTACCCAGATCATGCAGCAATGGACACTGGGGTAGGGTGGGGCACAGCACCTTAATATCTGAACCATGTCACCCCCTCGCAAATTTCCCTTCTCTTGGCCTTACGTCACTCGCAAACATCTCAATTTCATCTCAAACCCAAGGCCCATCTCAGTCCGGCAGGGGCTACTTTTGCCTGACAACGTCCTAGGAACAGATTTTATGACTGCATTCTTTACTGATACGGATGCTGCTGTGAGGCCCTCTTCTTCAGGGAGAGAGAAGTGAGACACCTCCAATTGAGCATTGGAATGCCAACTCATAACACAGTGAGAAAAGAGTAAACCTAATGTATTGAGATATGTAGTCAATTAACTAGTATAAACACACACACACACACACACACACATTAGTATTTTGTGCTGTCAACCAAGTGTTTGTTAGTATGTAAACTTACCATTATATTATGTATTGGATAGTAATATAAAGATAATGAAGCTTTGGCTTCATCCAGGAACTGGGCCTCTGACTCCTGAATGAGCTTTGACCTTTAACATTTACGCATAGCACTGTGTTTCTTTTCAACTAGCTCATCTACTTGCAGTTACTTTTAAAGTTCATTGTTATTATAGAATACATTTCTCAATCAAGTATAAATGTATGAATATGGTATTTAAAACATTGGGTTAAACAGCAATTTCTTCAACACCAACCACACTATTCCCTTGTAATTGACAGCTTAACCTAGTCCCACCCCTCTATTTCCATAGAGATCAATTGAAATGCAGAGAGGTTATAGTATTCCTGGTAAGAGTACTTGAAAATTAGATATCAAGCCTTTTGATGTTTTTGGGTCACAGACATCAGGAAGTCAAGGCATGCCAAAGGATATGCAACCACATATTAAATATGATGACTTGTCCAATTACTTTTGGTCCCCTAAAATTGGGGGGGGGCTATGTATATTAATGGCTACAATTGCGACACGGTTCACCCGACATGGATATAAAAACTTTCAAATTAAAGCTGAAAGTCTGCACTTTAACCTCATAGTCACTGTTCCATTTCAAATCCAATGTGCTGGAGTACAGAGCCAAAACAACAAAAATTGTGTCACTGTCCAAATATTTACGGATTGCACTGTATCTAGGCCTATTGGGTCATGCAATCGTGTAGGCTACAGCAACATTCCAATGCAATTACGCCTATATGAACAAAGTGTTTGTATTCCTTAATTTTATTCTGCATTGTGTACAAATAATTAGAAAAAAATAAAACTACTTAAAACACATTTTTTACTGTTTCGTAGGATCACGGAAATGCCTAGCCTACTTTAATTAATCTTGAACTTGGCACCTCATTAATGCTCACTGCACTCCATGAGATGCTGATAACAGCTGCTCTTGATGCTCTTTGTTACAAGCTAGCTAATTACTTGTTAAACAGCCTACAACATAAGATAGTTAACGGCTTTAGCTAATCATCAGAATCCAGTCTTTTTGTGCTTTTGACATCAAACAAAAAGAAATATCTGTAGATATAATATCTGTATCTATTGAAATATTGGCTGTATTTAAATATTAGCTAATTTGTTTTAGTTTCCTTCCTGGAAATGGATAAATGGCTAATAGGCTACATCCCAACAAAATTAAATGCACTGACGATGAATGTAACATTAATGAGAAGAAATGTTTTGTTTTTATCCAACAGTTGTCTGACTGGCAGCTTTGAACACGATACCCCAAATGTGCTTCATTGATAAAGCCAAATGCCCGATTCACACTGGACTAGTATTAGGCTACCTGGGGACGTGTGATTTTTAATAATTGCAGAGGTCGTCTGTGATCTTAATCCAGTACGAATTTGCCAAGTCCGTAATTTGTGAAGTAAAAATTCCATCGCAAGCTACCTACCATATTTCGCAAAACATAGAGGGGAGGACAGGGGCGGATTGCTAATTCACATGAAGTCCCTAGGCCACATCCAAAGCATAGGTGTCAACCAAGGGGCCAAAACTGGGCTTTCGTTTTGAAGCTCACTTCCTGGTTGGGCTGGGAGCGGCCATAGTGCCGTTACTCACTGGCTCCACTGTGGTTGGCTCCAGTATAGGTCTTTCAGCCCCTTTTTCCATGCAAGTCAATGGCAGCAATGTGGTCAAAATACTAAAGTAAATACATTTTTCCCACAAGAAAATGTCATTACAATAGGCACTTTTCCTTACTCCTAATGCCACTCCATGTGCCGAATTTTTTTATTATTGTGTCGTTTGGACAGGGTATTAACATTTGTTCAGGACCAATCAGGGCAAGTTGCATCACTCACTTGGAGGGGCAGGACCAGGGAGGGATGTGGGCGGTACCTCATATGGCTAGTAATGACCTTGACATTCCCACCCATCCTCCTCCTTTTAATGTGCGCATTTGGATAATGGACACATCGCAGTTCATATTGTCACTCGTGTGGAATTCGTTATGGCGTGTTCTGCATAGGCCTACAACTGTAGCCTACTAATCGATCCTTTCAAAAGCATTCTCTCCAGTTTTTTCGGTAATACATTTTTGTTGACACCGTGGCTGTTACATCTATTGCACTAGCCCCCTCTGCAACGATGAAAGCAAGCGATCAGACTTTGTAATTTGATCCTACATCCTACCTTACACTAACCTTCCACGGAAAATGAGAAAATCTATGTAATAACCATCCTCACTCTGCTGTTAACATTGCGCATCAGATAATTCATTATTACCAGTATGTGAATAGGCTAATAATATATAATAAATACAAAATAAAAAATACAGAGCAAATAATAACAACCAAATATATTTTAAAAAAACAAAGCATACAGAATTTGTTGCGAGGCATCAGAAGTGAAATAGAAAATGGACCCAACACAAATTTTGAAATATAAACTCACGTATTATTTCCCACCAATATTATTATTTAAAAGCATGTATGCATGTTTTTATTGCTTAGAATAGCAATAATAAAAAAAAATTAAATATATATTTTTTTAAATATCGTGGCTACAGACAGTCATCTCTGTGATATTTTCAAATATCACCATGTCCAATATTATTGGATATCGTGACAACCCTATTGTGGAGTTAGCAAGTTTAGCTCCGAAACCGTTTAGTTTGGCTAGCTAGTGTTAACTGGCCAGTGTACAACCTGTCAAAACAATGTTTTTTCAGTTGTGTCATTACATTCGGTAAAACCTCCACCGCGACCAGCTGACATGCTTTTGAACTTTCATGCCATAATACGCTATTAGCCACATTATTAAATTTTTCGCAGCTTTGTAATTTAATGGTCGCGTCGTGGGAATTTATTATAATTTGTACTTCGTCCTATGCTCTCCACTGGCTAAGTGTATTTTATGTAGAGTGAATATCGACATTGCTACCGTGCATTAAGCCCTATTCAGACAGGATAAGTTTTACTGGGGGAGATGGGGTAATCTGCCATGTTTGTAATTTTTACGGACACTCCCGCGTCTTTTACCTACTGTTAAATGCCCTGTAAAATTCACCCCAGGTTAAAGCAATCCCGTGAAAATTAACATGTTGGTAAAAATTCTGTTATTTCCTGTGAGAAATTAGTTTTCTCCTGGTTTTTCACGTATTAGACACGTGAGGATGCCTTTTGTTGTGCTCTCTTCGGTCCAAGTGCAAGCCACAACTATTGGCCGACCTCTATATTATGTGTAACATTACACTAAATAAGAAGACAGAGAAATCCAACAAAAACAGGCTCAAAAGTAAACTATAGTGGGGCAACGCTTGTGGCAGCTTTAGGTAAGCTATTGTAGCCTAGCTATAGCCTTACATACATGTTATGGCCTAACAGTGTACTATTTTTCTCAAGCTAACATTAATAAAGAGGTGTAATGCAGGATTCCCCACCCTTTTTGTAGACAGTTTGCCATGCCTAAATTGTGTCCACGTAGTTTTCTTTTTTTGGGCACCTGCATCTTTAACCTCTTAATACCAAACGCCCCCTAGCGGTAACGCGGGCGTTACGGAAATTATTAAATTATACATTTAATTAATTTAATAATATATAATAAACTGCTCACCTCAATATTTTGATTAAATATCCTTAAGATATATCCATTCCTTCTGGGAAAGTGGTTTTTAAGCCCAAAACGTCGGGATAAAACTTCGTAAATAACGTTGGAAACTCGGACCTAATTCTCAAACATGTATTGCAGCTTGATGTCACACCATAAACAATGTGCTGGTAAACTGTTCTGCTTAATTGTATTTCACAAAACTTTGGTTTGAAAAATCATTATACCTTTAGGCTTCAAGAAAAAATACTTTAAAACTTTCATACGGCTGTACATTATTTTTTTCCAATTTTAAACCGACTTGCGCTTTTTTGCACTTGATTACGACTCGTTCGGCTGTGTTCACTTTGGCGTTGTGAAACTCAGCCAGTTTCTGGAGTACCAATCCCATGGCTTAGTATATGTTAGCCAGAGTTGTTTTGAACTTGCTTGCAGAGATTTATGCAAAACCGTCGTCAATTGGGTGTATTTCTTTGACTGATAGCACAATAGGCCTATCTGAAGTAGGAAAAACCCGCATCGACCCGCCTCCACTGCGAGTATTATTTGCTTTCCATTGGGTTTTAAAACTGTCTGTCAAATATTCCAGCCAATAGCCAAGACTCTTATCTTTCAGACAAGCCCTCATTCAACACAAAGCATTCAGAAGTCAGATAGATCGGGCTACACGTAAGAGGAGGAGGCAACCAAGCGTAATTATCTAACCAAGATGGCGAAGTGTTTTTACCTTGTAGCGTAGCTAGCTACATTCTGTTTAGCAAAGCACAATTAATTAGGTAACTGCTGCTGTTCTTCTTTTTACTTTACAGTCTCTTTCATATAGTTTTTGGTTAGTTATGTCTAGGTTATTCAGGAGTTTCTCCGTGCAGCAGGTGTAAGGTAACATTTATTTTTTTTTGCCGGTATACCAGTGCGAATTCACTGTTATGTATAAAACGAATCCCTCTCAATTAAATGAATATAGCTAACATTACTATATTGTAACAATGGCAAGCTAGCCAGCAAAATTACACATAGCAGCTAGCTATCTATTTGTTTCTGAGATGAGCTGTTCCGAGTTTCTTTTGAATGAAATGGCGTCTGAAGGGTTTGTTTTGTTCCACATGAGTAAATTGTTCTGTATGCAGTACAGCAGGCTGTGCAGGTAAATGAACGAGCAATTTATGCACGACGTAACATGAGGGAGACATAACATGAGGATGAGTTTGTTGTTGTTGATTATTATGCAGGGGTTTATTTTATCGAGGAAACTGCACGGACATTTGATTTTATATCCCGTTTGCATATACCTGGACTCATTTCTGGCTAATGGGGCTCTGGTGGAATACAAGATTCACTGTGCTGCTACATGGGTTTGGAGAGCTTTTTGGGGACCAAAAACACATCTAAAAATGAACTTTTATTGCCAATATTGACAAATTATCAAATTTTATTGTAAAACTGTAAAAAAATAAATCATATTGAGATTTTTCTGGAACCTTGCCATTTTGCACAATTTGGCACAATTTGTGCCAACTTTGGTAATCGAAATGGTTCACCTGAAAAAAACTTGACACCATATTTTTAGCAGAGATAGGATTTACGATTTAGCATTTACGATAGTCGTCGTATTTTATTTTCTTTGGGTGCACTGTGGAGTGTTTAAGTGCGTTTGGTAGTGGATGCTACCGGTTACCTTAGAGTTGCGCTAGCATTAGCAATGTGTGTATGTCCAAAAGAAGGGACAGCATGGAATTAGCTGAAAATGGTTTCCATCAATCAACTACATCATGGGTAAGTCGTAATTGAGACATTATGTCCAAAATTCCGAACTATCCCTTTAAGAGGTTAAAGAGATACTGCAGAGCATTTTCTAAGGCCTTTTTTTACTGCTTCAATTTGAACTGGAACTTGTGAGGTCATATGACGATGATGCCACGTAGTCATATTATGAATATTCATACGGTCAAGGAGTGAAAGGGTGTGTCGATATAAGTCGTAATATTAACGTTAGCAGTAGTGTTGTCACGATACCAAAATTTTGACTTCGATACCGATACCAGGTTTAGTATCATGATACTCGATACTGAAACGGTACTTGAAACTGAAACGATACTGATTCGATACTCGGTACCTCTACTGAAATGACCTTAACCCTATTTACTTTGGCCCTTCAGAGGCCATTTCCTCCTGGTTTCTACTAGTTTTATTTAAATGTCAATATCTAAAAAAATATTCCCTGCACATCCATGGTTTTAAGTTCGAACTGAAGAAGAAGCTGTATCATTCAGAAATTTGCTACAGAATACATTTATTTCAGAATAGTCACATACAGTATATATATAATAACCATAACATACGTTGTCTAATGTATTTAAATACGTTTAAAAAGAACGTACGAAAGCGCGTGTGTATTCACACAAGTACAGCAACCTATTTCAGCCCTAAGTGAGAGGGGTGGTCACTGCGGAAATGTCGACTGTACGGGACTTTGGCTAAATATAACAAGATAAACTCTTCAGGGTTCATCAGAAAACAGCTGTAGCTGAATATACTGGTAAGTACTTGGTTTCTTAAACATATTTATACGAGAGATTTTGGAGAAAAAAATGAGGTGTCTTCTAAACCGAAAGTGCATCAGGTACTGTATATAGTACAGTAAGCAAGGGGAAACGGCGAATACTCATTTGTACAACGTTTTAAAAAAATATTATTGTTTCTATACGTGACATGATAAAATACGACGACAGTCTATCGGGGTTATTTTCAGTGATTATACCATCATTTTTCAAGTCAAACTATCGTTAAATCCTTTACTTTGTGCTCACCTAAATTCTCCGTGGAAGTAAGGCGTTAGTTTAGTAGGTAACGTAAAGTAGCCTATAGCTCTGCCGGCCAAAAACAATATCGCGCGTGTGAAAGAATCAGACTCGTAGTATTGTTAGCTAACGTTCACCTTTCATCCTCTCAATCAGTAATGCAG
Organism: Synaphobranchus kaupii; assembly: GCA_029718625.1. Lineage (NCBI taxonomy): Eukaryota > Metazoa > Chordata > Actinopteri > Anguilliformes > Synaphobranchidae > Synaphobranchus > Synaphobranchus kaupii. Next base: position 31,577,631 of record CM056382.1, on the reverse strand, counting down.
ACACATAACAGCAGAGCACACATTTGACCTAAAAGTACCGAACGTCGGAAAATTCTAATACCGAACCGTTTTTTTTTTTAAGTATCGAAAAAGTACCGAAGTTTCGGTGTACCGTGCAACACTAGTTAGCAGTAATACAAAGGAATTCGCATTTGAACTTGAACTAGCTAGTTAGCAGTACAAGGGTCTCAGTCTCAAAGAGGAAAAAAAAAACATTGGTCTCTGCTTTTATACCACATGCCCAGCCGAGAACACCCTAGGATCACCTCAACTCCACCCATTTTTATGTTAAGGATCTCGTGACATCACAAACCCCTGGAAACCAGCATATTGGTAAGCCTACACAGAAACTCAGAAAACACCAATTTTGACTAAACATGAGATTTCTGGACAAAAACAGTTGTGTATGATCATAATCTAACCCAAAACATCGGGTTTCAACGGGAAAAGTCGGTTTTTGACTGCAGTATCACTTTAAAGTGATCCATCCATATCTACTGCATATCTGGCGGCAGAGTAATGGTTTGAGGCTTTTTTGATACCGCAGACCCTTGATGACTTACAGCCATTTTACCAATCATGTGTTCCATACTGTTCCAGCATAATTTACAGGTAAACCTAGTCCCACCCCAATTCCCATAGAGATCCATTCAAATGCAGAGAAGTTATAGTATTGCTTGTCAGAGTACCAGAAAATAAGTATCAAGAGTCTTTTGATATTGTTGGTTCACAAACATCAGGTCATGGCATGATTACTTTATTCTAGATTATGTTAAACTGTCCAATATTTTTCATGCCCGAAACTGGGGGGGACTATTTAGAAAAGTTTCTATAATTTCTAAATGTTTCATTCGATATGGATGAAAATACCCTCAAATTAAATCTGACAGTCTGCACTTGAACCGCATTGTCATTGTATCCTTTCAAACTCAAAGTGCTAGAGTACAGAACCAAAATAGCAAAAGATGTGTCACTGTCCAATGAATTATGGTGCTCACTGTATTAACATATTCACCGCACTAACTACCAAATATGGAGGCTGAGGTTCAGTACACCATTGGTAAGTCATTATGTTTCATACAAATGTGTAGTAAATTTGATTAACTACAAGAAATAGACAGAATACATTGTGATTGTTTAATTATACAAAGCTACCTTTCCAACCTAGTAAAAAACTTTGTCTCATTACAGTGCTGTTGCTCTGCTCTGAAAGCAATCTGAAAATGGAAAGAAATAAAAAGAACCCAACATGACCCAGGGTAAACAGAATGCAGTGTTTTAGAACGTGACCTGCCCCATATAAATAATGCGGTCGTACCCCTGTGAGCGTTCACTTAACCTGTGAACCGCAAGGTTATTGCTGTTGCTGTGCTGCGCCTACCCAACCCGAGATGATTTATGAGGGAGAATCCATCTTCATCATCTCGGCTCTCACCTTTGTCTCCATCAACATTAATTAAAGGAAGGTCATTGTCACCCTTGTGCTCTCTTTTACATAATAAATCACCTCCTTTCACAAAGGGAGCTTGTTGATGCAAAAAGAATGCTCTCAAGACAGTGGTGAATGCTACCACACACCTTATCATATTTTTGGACAAAACCACCACACTGAAATAGAAGTTAGCAGAAAACCCAAAGATATGCAATGTTTCTGAACAACCTAAGGTTATGATACAGTAAAAGCATGCACATTTCTTTGATTTGTTTCCTTTATTTTACAGAGAAGAACAGTACATTGAACTAACAATAAGGTGAAAATTAACTAAAATTGTAAAGATCATGTGCATAAGCACATCTGTTATTAACGGCTAAGAGTGCATCCCAATGACAGTAATAGATACATATGATCAATAAGGGAAATTGTGGTACCATTCGACCAATTTGCAGCCTATTGTCATTTTTATATATTCAAAGTTGCCAACAACCAACTTCCAGAAAACAATCTATAGCTTTATAGGTTTGATATGCCATGAATTGCTGACTACTGCTAAGGAAGCAGGGCTGCTATGTAAATTTTAAATAAAATCACTGTAGATATTTTGGTTTAAAGGATTTTCATCACATTCTGCCCTTCATTTCCCTCAAGTAAGATGCCTGCATTTGTTGAAACAACACGCAATTTATTACAAGCATTAATAATATGAAGAACAGCTGTACAAACACAAAACAAACTCAATATTACAGTGACAGAAGACAAGAACATCAGCTAAAGGATTAGCAGAATTCAGTGTTCAGTGTTTCCATAATAACAAAACAAAACTCCATATTGAGCTAATAATGACCTCATTTCAGAACCAGCACGGTGGTTTTACACTTTACACATACGTAAGCCAAAACTGAAATCTCTAGACTTTGCGGAATCACGTCTAATTGGGCTATTTTTTATGTTATTGTGCAGGGGGAAATGGCTTTGGTTGGCTTGTCATAATTTGGGCTATTTTTTCTTATATTGGGCAGTTTTTTTATCGTCCTCTTCCAGCTAATCATTCACATTCATTGGCGCTGATGCAGTTTATCCCTCCTCCACCTTTTCCTGTTGTCATTGTACCTGAAGCTTATGAATAGTGGCTGCATTTATTTGATATGAACAGGCTTACCAGTGTGTGGGGTTTGGACACAAAAAGAATGCTGACCTTCACTTACTCGTGGAAAGGTTTTTCTTCTTCTCGCACAAGCTATGCTGTGTCTGTGGGTTTGTGTGTGTGCGCACGTGCATGTGCACATAGGCTATGTTTGTGAGTATGCTGTGTTTATGCTGTAACAGAGTGACAGGATATCACATTGGTGCACTGTTAACCCGAACAGTAATGTGCCCTTAAATTAATTAAGGTTAACAGACTTAAAATGCACAAAATTTGGTTCAATATGACGTCTGTTATTGGTAAGCATCCTAGCTAACATACAAGTTTTGTCTTTTGTATTTTAGCCTGTTTTTTTGTTGTCTTTAGTATAATTAGCCTGTAAATAAACATGTGTAAAAAGAAACACATGTCCATATTGTTTGTGCAGCCAAGTATACGTGACTTAAGTGCTTTAGTACGTTCAATAATGCGTTTGCAAGGCAGCTATCTGGTATTAATGCTATTCTATGTAGAGTAGCACCAATGCTAGCTACAAACTTCTGATAGGTTCAAAAAGATAGCTGGTCTTTTCACAAATGTGCAAAATGAAAATGTTATCTGATTGGACATTTCTTAACTTACCGATTTTTATTTGTCATGTTTGAATGACGGACCTGGAAATGGCCAGGAAAAATAATACGATGGGCTTTATATTCGATATAACGTTACATTGGGGGGGAGGTTCAAATTAGGATTAGCCAATGTCAACCGGATGATGCCATAGACCGTAAAACAATGATGCATCGTTGTCACATCGCTGTCGTTTTCCAGACACGTGAGAGAACGAAAAGTGAAGCGCGTGGATGAGCAATCTGCTATCAATATTTGGTAAGTGTTTAGACTAATGCCGTTAGGTAATATTTTTGCACGTTGCAATTATGTATTGTATGACTTCTTATTTTGAGGACTAAAAATGTTTACTCTGGTATCATGAGCATTTTGGCCGTTATTGTGATTTTGAATGATGGTAGTGAGCTAATTATGTAAATTAACGTGAGCTAACGTTAGCTAATGCGTGTCAGCATGTAAGCAGGTTGATTGGCTGACTAGCTAGTTAGCAAGCAATAAATATTCTATCTTACGGTAACGCTGCAGAAATGGCATATAATGGTACTTTGTGCACTAACAAGAATGTGTTGGCTGTTGTGAATTAAAATCGACCGAAAAAGAGAAGTTAGTGAGCGAGTTGCCGCAAAAAGTTAGTAACAGCTAACATTAACTGCTAGCTGTGGATGTAGGCATATGCATGTAAAATAACTGTTTTGCATACTATTCTTCACAGCGTATAATTTTTCCCGGCCATTTCCGGATTTGTTGCTTGTGTACGGGAGGAGTGTAAGGTTCGGAAAACCAAGCGCTACAACCAAGGGATCTAAAAGTGTATATCATGAGAAATACACCACAAAGCGGACAGCTCCGCAGTGGAAGGGAATATAAATGAAAACAATGGGAATCAAAACCTCCCAGCGTAGGCCAACACAAAAACAACCCCAAAAGAGGGCAAACTCCGCAATCGCGAGTAATCAAACAACAAAAGAACCTCATGCTCTCACACAAGAAGCGTATAACTGGAGGTCAGAGAAAAACAAAAGAAAGCCTGTGTAACAAGGGCGAAAGAAACAAAATAGAAATAGAACCTGTTACCTACAGCTCTAGGTGCGAAAGAGCTGAACAAAAGGTAACAGGTAGAGGAGTATAAAAGGATAACGAGAGAAAAGGAAACAAAAAGACTAAATAAATCTTTACCCTAACTCTAACCGGACTACCTACGTTTCTTATTTGTAACAACCAGAAATGTAGAGACCGCAATCCTATACCTTACCAACTTCGATGTCAAATAGCAAAGACAATATCGAAGCACCAGAAATGCAGAAGTACTGGGCTATTTATAACCAGCAGGAAATCCAAAACAGGTGAAAGGGATAATTGCCGGGCGAGATTCAAACACCGAAACGGAGGCAGAAAAAATCAGATAGATGGCGACCGCAGAAACAACCGGAGGCTGCCAGAAACCATGACAGCTTGACTGTGTAGGCTACGTCCGGCTACGCCTGTGTCTCAAACCAAAGGCAGCTGCCTCGCTGTCTTACTCCCTCTGAAGGTACCTCAAAAGGCAACAAATTTGGGATGCACTTCGAAGGCAGGATGACGTCACGTGAGATCAGTGTTTACATTTGTTCATTACGCTATGTCAGCTTGCTAGCAACTTAGCTGGCTAGTTACTGGAAAGCTCACAGAAGCTTAAAAACATCAGATACACTATTCCAGTTTATTAAATTATTAAAATGCATTTTTAGATATAACTACAACAAATTATGGCATTTACTGCATATTCACACTGTAAAAAAGCTCCATTGCTGCTGCTTCGGGGTCAGATTAGGTTTATGAGAAAATTAGATGTCAAGCAGATGATGTCCTTAAGTCAATAAATTGTCTTAGTGTATTTATTTATTTTTGTCTGAATTAATCAAGTTTTTCTGCAGCAGAATCTAAAGTTTAGATGTTCTAAAAAAAAAACTAAAGAATTACTATTCTATATATACCCAACTCCCTTTATACTTACCTGTCATACCTGTAGAGAGAAATCCAAGTGAATCCTAGTACTTACCTGTCCGAAGTCCTGTGGGAAAAAAAATGTAATGGTTGGATTCATTACACTACCTAATTACTTAGCTTGCTATCTGTCCTAAAATAAACTGTTATTAGAATCATAATATTGACATTAACAGTCATGGCAATGATTTCCATTGAGCAAACTTGGTAAAAAAAAATCTGTTTGTTTGTTGTAGCAATGGCAGACTCATCATCTCAAGGCCTTAAATTGAGAGTCATCCTTAAAACTGATGACATCAGTGGTGAGGTTTGGTCACTTTTATTCAGAATTATTTAAGTTCAACACTCAATTAGAATTCTATACGTCAGTAGAGCCCAACCTAATGAAATAACATAGACACGACAATGGGTTGGAAAAATTACATATGTTTTATTGACTACAACTATGAATATGTGAATAATAGAAACAATAATTGATATTACATGAGGAATATATTCTATGACTTAATCTTAATCAGAGGAAATTATAATTATGTGATGGCTAAATATAGAAGCTAACAGTCCATTAACGAGGGTTAGTTCATGTTATGGGTTAGTGATACGCTACACTATATTTTGTGGTTAGCTTGTTTTATCAGTCTCATAAATATAAAGTTTTAACAGTGTAAAACTATAAGGTCAGGGAAATTAGCTATTCCCAACCGAAATGTGCATAGTAAAACAAAATAAAAACAACAGTAGGAACCAGCAGTAAAATTACCTCAACTGGGTATTACAGGTTTTATGCTAGCCTATCAATTGATGTCAGTGCTAAATAAAATGTGTTTCAATACTTAACGGTAACAAAGGGAGGCCAGTCCCGATTCCGTAAGTGATGTCAGCTCGTCAGCTGGTCCAAGGTCCCGGAAGGTGCGTGGACTCCTAGAGACTTCTTCACCGAAGTCGGGTTGGAACAGGTTTCCAGTCAGGTCGAAGTGACGTGCACAGATCCCCACTGGGGTCCGGCCGCAAGAGAGACAGTCGAGGAACAGTTTGAAGAAACATGTCGTCAAAACAGCTGTTGAAAATAAACCAGCCTAGTTTATTCTGTGGACGGTGGCAGGCCAACTCTGTCTCGGTGATCAGGCGAGATGCGGGTTGGGAAACGCGCCATCCTTGTTTCAGTGGTACGTCTGGTAGGGTTAAGACAGTGTCTTTACCATCAGAGTGACATTGGTAAAGTTTCATGGGTTTTTATGGTCAAAATTCATTTGATCCCAATTGGTAGATGGCTTTAGGGCAACCATGCATTTGATTGGCTCATTTCCTTAGAACCATCAATAAACCACAGATGGATCAGCTATTTCCATCACCTCAGGGTATGCGTGTGTGTGTGTTAAATTGGGGTCCCCCCTCTCCTTCTCAAAAGATGCCTGATCGATTAAGCAGTCTGTGTTCATCTCAGAGTCACATGAAGAAGGGAACAGACGCTCCATTGTGCCTCAGTTGATCAGGAGTGTTAATGGTGAATGACTCCGCAGGGGTCCCAGTCTCATGATCAGAAAGCCAGAGTCCCAAAATGTCCCTGTGTAACCATTAACTACATCAGGAAAGTCAACCTTCAATCTGGGCCCAAGTCTGTGGAAGGGCTTAAAATGGTTCTAAAGGACAAACTGAAGGTAGTGTTTGATTTCAACTTACGAGGACCCTGATTTTGACAGACATAGACGAACTGCCTAAAAAAGCAACCCTACAAGTATTTAAATTATCTAAGAGAAATGTTATCAGACGTGTCGTCACCTGAACGCCTTAGTAGGCGGCTTGCTGACTTCCCAATTCCCACATATTTTCATGAGGTGGAACTGAGACTCAAAGTAGGTAATTAAGTTTTCAGATGAGAGGGAACACCCATGCGTCTTTCCAGGGACCAGAAGCATGTTGTTTTAGAGAAACTTGCAGAAAGCGTCTTTAGTTTTAAGGCCTACCCTAGTGATGCTGATATTGGAAAAGCTGCTGAAGCTTTAATCACAAAACACCCGTGCCTGAAAGAATCTGGATCCGAGATGGGTTGGCTCGCCTGAAAAATAGTATCATGTTCAAAATAGGGAATTTTAGGACAAAACTGAAGAAAGCAGGATGTTATGAGGTCAGCGTTAAAGGGACAGCAAAGTAAAGGATTCAGCGATAGTTTCACTTGAAAAATGATGGAATAATCACTGAAAATTACCCCGATAGACTGTCGTCGTATTTTCTTTGCTTTGGGTGCACTGTGGAGTGTTTAAGTGCGTTTGGTAGTGGATGCTACTCGATACCTCAGAGTTGCGCTAGCTTTAGCAATGTATGTATGTCCAAAAGAGGGGACAGCATGGAATTATCTGAAAATGGTTTCCATCAATCAACTACATCATGGGTAAGTCGTAATTGAGACATTATGTCCAAAATTCCGAACTATCCCTTTAATAGTGGCAAAAGAAGCAAGAACAACCCAGAACGAGAATCCCCCCATTGTAATATCAAGAGACCCAAACGAGATGAGGTGAATTTTTTGCCCAACTTTCTCCTTGGACAGACTTTGCAAGCCTGGAAAAGATAGAGAAGAATCTTTCCTTCATTGAAAGGAGGATGCACTCAACCTTTACGTTACGCAGACAAGAGATTGTCACCACCAGTCCCCCTGTTAAGTCATTTCTGGACCGCTGGCCCACACTTCAGATGCCACCTGAAGTCAGTTAGTTAACTTTTTGTCTATTTAGTTCCGTGGTTGAGAGCATGGTATGATTTTAGTGTTTTCACAAATGACTAATCCAGCCATCCAATAATCATTGGTTTCTCTTGTGTTGTTTTTGAAGATCTTTGTGGAATTTCATCGGATAACTAACATCAATTTACAGAACAGCTTCCATGCAGCTCTGGACCAGCATACCCAGGGCCGCTTCAAGTTTTTTGGGGGCCCTATGCAAATGTTTCTTCAGTAAAATTGGAGTTGGGGTTTGAGATCTGAGTCTTTCACCTGGGTCTGCCATTTGGTGGTGTTCATCTTGCATGAGGTCTGACATTCTTAGTCGTACAGCTCAGCAGGCATTTTACATTTCATCTCTCATCTTGTGGAATATTCTGCTGCCTGTTGGTTTTTTGACTTTGGTCTTCACATTCCGGTGACAACCTATGGTTTTGTATCTGCTTTCATTCATTTCTTTGTTGCTTGTCTATGTCTGTAACATTCATTGGGCTCTATCTTAGCGATCTTAGCGCTTTGTTTAGGCACATGCCGTAAAGTGCATTTAGGGCGTGTCTAAAGTCCACTTTTACTAGTTTGACGTCGTGGTTTTTGAGCGCTGAACACAGCGCAAGGTGCAAATGGACTGAACCTAGCCTCTTCATTAATTATAGGTGTGTCTTGGGCGTGACATGCAATAAACCAATCAAAATGTCATATCCCATTCCCTTTAAAAGCCTGCTTTTCCACCTTGGCGGATTGCTTATATGATGGCGAAACAGACATGCTGGTGCGTGCAGCACCGGCGCATCCTATAGGCCAGGGGTGTCCAATCTTATCCGGAAAGGGTCGGTGTGGGTGCAGGTTTTTGTTTTAGCCCAGCACTACAACACCTGATTCAACTAATTAACTAATCATGCTCTTCAATCAAGGCCTTGATAAGTAGAATCAGGTGTCATAGTGTTGGGCTAGAACAAAGACCTGCACCCACACCGGCCCTTTTCGGGTAAGATTGGACAGCCCTGCTATAGGCGGAATAGGCAAATGCCTAGGGCCTCGCAAAAAAAATTTTTTAACTAGGGCCTCACAAAACATTTTTTTAAAGGGTAAGTTCGCTATTTTGGACCTTGGACCCTATTTGCGGTCCGTCTTCCATGAACCTGACCCATGAAGTCCATTTTTTCGCTGATCGGTCCAGTATTGAGTTCGGTACAGATTTCCTGTAGGCTCTCACTGGGCTACAATGGAAGTGAACGGGGCAATCAGAAATGTTATGGAAAAACAACGATAAATGTGCTTTTATAGCTCAGTGTGTATTCTTACGGCCTCAGTATGCTCTCCTGTGAAATGTAGGCTATCGCAAACGCAAACCGAACGTTGAAACAACAGTTCCATTTGAAACAGAACTATTTCTCCGACCGTACTACCTCGCACTGTAAACTTCCGCAGTCTAGCTACGTTGTAGACAGGGGGGGGGGGCGCTTGAAAAGCAGTTGATCACAAATCCTGACCTCCCGTTGGAGTTTACTAGCTAGTAGCCTACAGCAGAAATATTTGTAACGCAGTTTTTGTAATCATCATTTGTAATAATTCATCACAGCAATGGTGCGCGAATGTGCAGTCCCCGGTTGTGGGAATAAAATGTCTGGACGCTCAAAGCCTACCAGTTTTCACAGGCTTCCGTTTTCTGACCCAGAAAGATTGAGACTTTGGCTGGTTGTCTTACGGATCGACATAAACACTCCAGTCAATCAACTCCGTTTGGCAGACTCGCGAGTTTGTGGAGCGCATTTCGACGCTACTGATTTCTGTAACCGCAAATCAGAAGCAAAACACTGATTTCTAAAGAACACAGCTGTTCCTCGTGTCGGACCTGCAGCACTATCAAGCACCGGAGCGGAGGTAAGTTATATTTAGCTATAACGTTACTAACATTTTTATTTTTTTTGAGCGCGTCCTCTGACCCAGCACTCAATACCAACTAACAAAATCCGAGCTTGACATAAGTTGTTTTCTTGTAACACAACTGTCGGAAACGTTCATCAACTATAACTTTTTACAATTCTATAATGTTTTATTTACAAATGCTTGACGCATGGTGTCCTGTCCAAAGTTCTCATCTATCACATATCTGTTGGCAGTCATAGTGTAATGGTAATCAATGGAGATGATCCAGTGTCATCCACGGATACATCCAGGTTTTCAATGGCATTCGGTAGCAACAGATCCCACTCCCTACAACACAAACTTTCCTCCTCTCTGGGCATCTGCTTGCACCTCTTGCAAGAACACCAAAAGTCCCCCGAAATTCTTGGTCTAGCCTCGGCAGCGACTTCGGATAACATTACCTGCACAACTTCAGCCTCTCTCTCTTCTCTTGCTCTCTTATCATCCATCTCTTGTAGTTCCGTGTCCGTGTATTCTGGCTCAAATCTGTAGCCAGTAACGTCAAAGTCAAAATCAAATTCTTCGTCTTCGTAATCATTATAGTCATCCATCATCCAAGTTTTTTGTGGAAATTGTAGCCTACGTTGCTGCAGGTAAACAAACGCAGACTGCTCAACTAGATAGTTTCGTAAACGGCCGGCACACCTTGCCGCTCCCCTACCCCCGACACATAGTACTCCGCGGGAGCAGCGAAAACAAGCAACAGAGAAATGCTTACTTCCAAGCCATGCCAAGCACGTAAAAATGTTCGGATTGAGATACATTTCACAGGAGAGCATACTGAGACCGGTAACAATACACCCTGAGCTTCCCGTCTCATTTATTGTACATGAAAGCACATTTATCGAACATTTCTGATTGCCCCGTTCACTTCCATTGTAGCCCAGTGAGAGCCTACAGGAAATCTGTACCGAACTCAATACTGGACCGATCAGCGAAAAAATGGACTTCATGGGTCAGGTTCATGGAAGACGGACCGCAAATAGGGTCCAAGGTCCAAAATAGCGAACTTACCCTTTAACTCTCTAAAAAGTGTTAACATTCTCACTGGATGCAGTACGTGCCAGTGATCATAAAACCAAACAAAATCACAGATTTCACAGAGGCCCCCCCTCACACAACAATGGATTCATCTGATTGGTCCCAACCAAATGTGATACTCGGGTCAAGTTCAAGTGCAAGTGCATCATTGCTACATGACGATGGGATGATTGCGCCATCTAAGCCAAAACATCAATCGGGTGCTGCGAAACGTCAAATTAAAAAGAGACGACAAGAAAGTGCAGCATGTGAGTCAGTTATGTGTGAGCATTTAAAATAATTTTTAATTCAAGTAATTGTGCATGTAGTAGTAGTCATTTAGTTGCTTCATCTGTAGGTGCAAGTGGCAACGTTAACCGCTGCAATACAGCTCACGCTAGCTGCTGTTACACACTGCGTAACAAGGGAACTAACGTTAACGCTAGCTATCTTATGTTAACGTTAATTAGTTATTTTGTTATACAGTGTGTAATAAAGCAACAGCAGCTTTATTTAGCTAGCTAACAGAACATTGTCACTAAACTTAGTAAAGCTGGGTCAAATGATAGTGTTTTTATGTTACCTAGCAAACGTTAGCTAGCTTAGCTGTTTGTGGTGGTTGAAAAGCGTGCAAATTCACGAGTTTACCTCAGAGCGCCGACATCGCAATATGTGCAGACAGGTTTGTAAAGATTGGACAGGGAGGCTACGCTGTTATTAGACTTATGGTTTTTTACACAATTGTGTTTTTTGACTGCATTTGTAGGTCAAAATAATAATGCAGCATTGTTCAATGATGTAATTTAATTTAGGTTGTCATGGTATGGTAATATCCCAGATAGCAAGCGAACGTTGAATCAACGTAGATTCAATGTGGAATTCCGATGTGGATTCAACATCAATTTGCTCATCGAGATCACGTTGAATCAACGTCAGAATACCGACAAATATTGAATAATCATCAAAATTGGTTATCAGTACACTCACTGCAATGACGTTTTTATCCATTTTACGTGTTCAACTGGCAAAGCAACTTATGATGTTAGGCGAATTATTCAGGCTACAGTTACTACTGACATTATCGGCTACTAACTATTTCAGTTAGCTAATGGAGTGAGTCAGTGATGGCGACTTTTAAAAATAATGTTAATATTTAACCTTGATTATTCAATATTTGTCGGTATTCTGACATTGATTCAACATGATCTCGGTGAGTAAATTGATGTTGAATCAACGTCGGAATTCCACATTTAATCTACGTTGATTCAACGTTCGCTTGCTATCTGGGATTAGATTTATTAATTATTTACTGGATTCTACTATAGACTATCAGAACATTGTCCATTAAAATGCTACGTTCCTTTAGGTTAGTTGTAGAGAAGGTATGTAATGAATTATAATTTAGAAATTAAGGAGACATTTTAAAAGAAACATTTGAGCACTCCATTTTGCTCTCCAATGTCTGTTATTTTAATGTTGACAAATATACTATATTTCACAGGAGCATTGTTAAAATTCCTAGGCCAAACTAAGCCTGCAGAACCACAAGCCACAAGGACAGAGGACCCGGATAGCAGTATTGAGGCAGAAGATGAAGAAACAAGAAGAGAGGAAGCATGCAGCAGTAGTGAGGCAGAAGAGGAAGAAACTAGGAGAGAGGAAGCATACAGCAGCAGTGAGGCAGAAGAAGAGTCAGGAAACAGGAGAGAGGAAGCATGCAGCAGTAGTGAGGCAGAAGAAGAAGAAACAATGAGAGAGGAAGCATGCAGCAGTAGTGAGGCAGAAGAGAAAGAAACAATGAGAGAGGAAGCATGCAGCAGTAGTGAGGCAAAAGAGGAAGAAACAAGGAGAGAGGAAGCATGCAGCAGTAGTGAGGCAGAAGAGGAAGAAACAAGGAGAGAGGAAGCATGCAACAGTAGTGAGGCAGAAGAGGAAGAAACAATGAGAGAGGAAGCATGCAGCAGTAGTGAGGCAGAAGAGGAAGAAACAATGAGAGAGGAAGCATGCAGCAGTGGTGAGGCAGAAGAGGAAAAAACAAGGAGAGAGGAAGCATACAGCAGTAGTGAGGCAGAAGAGGAAGAAACAAGGAGAGAGGAAGCATGCAGCAGCAGTGAGGCAGAAGAGGAAGAAACAATGAGAGAGGAAGCATGCAGCAGTAGTGAGGCAGAAGAGGAAGAAACTAGGAGAGAGGAAGCATGCAGCAGTAGTGAGGCAGAAGAGGAAGAAACAATGAGAGAGGAAGCATGCAGCAGTAGTGAGGCAGAAGTGGAAGAAACAGGAGAGAGGAAGCATGCAGCAGTAGTGAGGCAGAAGAGGAAGAAACAAGGAGAGAGGAAGCATGCAGCAGTAGTGAGGCAGAAGAGGAAGAAACTAGGAGAGAGGAAGCATGCAGCAGTAGTGAGGCAGAAGAGGAAGAAACAATGAGAGAGGAAGCATGCAGCAGTAGTGAGGCAGAAGTGGAAGAAACAGGAGAGAGGAAGCATGCAGCAGTAGTGAGGCAGAAGAGGAAGAAACAAGGAGAGAGGAAGCATGCAGCAGTAGTGAGGCAGAAGAGGAAGAAACAATGAGAGAGGAAGCATACAGCAGTAGTGAGGCAGAAGAGGAAGAAACAATGAGAGAGGAAGCATGCAGCAGTAGTGAGGCAGAAGAGGAAGAAACAAGGAGAGAGGAAGCATGCAGCAGTAGTGAGGCAGAAGAAGAGTCAGGAAACAGGAGAGAGGAAGCATGCAGTGAGGCAGATGCCAGTAGTGAGGAATCATACCCACAAGCCACAGGGACAGAGGACCCAGATAGCAGTGAGAGAGAGAAAGAACCAAAAACTAGGAGAGAGAACACAGACAGCAGTAGCAAGGCAGAACCACGAACTGACAAATTGAGCAAGAACTCTGACATCTGTAGTGAGGAAGACATAGTGAGAGAGGACTCAGAATCCAGCAGAGAGGAGAGACAGGATGATACAACTGCTGTCCCTAGACCGTCAACTGATGGAGATTTGGGAAGCCAGATACCTGCAGCTCAACCTATTGATCCTGATCTGTGGTCCGATATCATTACAGACAGCTTTAGAACAGAAATGGTGAGAAGAGGGCCATTTGAGGTTAGAGACAGTTATGTTTTTCCTAAAAACAGAGATGGAAGGGCATTTCACAACAACCTGTTCTATAGGAAAATGTCAAATGGAGAAAAGGTAAAGAGAACCTGGCTCTTATACTCAGAAAGGTGTGATGTGTTGTTTTGCTTCAGCTGTAAACTTTTTATCAACCAAACAATTAAGCTGAACAAGGGAGGTGTTAATGACTGGAAAAACATCCATGCCATTCTGCATAGCCATGAGAGCAGTTCTGAACATATAAGTACAATGAAGAAGTGGAGAGAACTGCAAGTGTGTTTGAAAACAGGGCAAGCAATTGACCAGAGACAGATGGCCCTTTTGTAGGTGGAAAGGCGGACGTGGCGAGATGTTCTGACAAGGCTTATAGCAATCATACATTCTCTTGTGGAGAGGAATCTCTGGTTCAGGGGCTCTACAGATATGTACCCGATAATGGAAACTTCCTGAAGGAGGTAGAGCTACTGGCCAAGTTTGATCTGGTAATGCAGCAGCACCGATCTAAAATCAAAGATGGCCACACACACACACACACACACACACACACACACACACACACACAATCTGGGAAAGGACACTCAGAATGAGCTCATCCAGTTGATCAGTGCTAAGATTATGGAAGAAATTGTTGTAAAAATCCACAACTCAAAGTACTTCTCCATCATTCTTGACTGTACCCCTAACATTAGCCATCAGGAACAGATGTCAGTCATCATACAGATTGTGGATCTCGATCCAGAGCCAGAGATAAAATAATATTTCCTAGGATTTATTGTTGTGGAGAAGACAATAGGTCAACATTTGGCCTCAGTAATCCTGGACAAGCTACAAGAGCTCCACGTGGATTTCCAAGATTGTAGGGGTCAATCATATGACAACGGAGCAAACATGAAGGGGAAAAGGTAAGGTGTACAGGCACGACTACTTGAAAAAAAATCCAAGAGCTCTCTATGTTCCCTGTGGAGCACACACATTAAACCTGGTTTTGGCAGCTGTTGCAAAGGCATCAAGGGATGCTGTTGGATTCTTTGGAAATCTACAGAAAGTATACAACTTTTTTTCTGGAGGAACTCAAAGATGGGCAATTCTGAGGAGCCATGTTGACCTCACAGTCAAGTCATGGAGTGACACAAGGTGGGAGGGAAGACTACAGAGCACGCATGCAGTCAGATACCAGGCAGCACATTACATTACATTACAGGCATTTAGCAGACATTCTTATCCAGAGCGACTTACACAACTTCTTATTACATTTATCCATTCATACAGCTGGATATATACTGAAGCAATTCAGGTTAAGTACCTTGCTTAAGGGTACAACGGCAGTGTGGGAATCGAACCTGCTACCTTCCAGTTACAAGTCCAGTTCCTTAACCATTATACTACACTGCCGCCCGATCAGATCGGCAGAGCACAGATCAGAGATGCTCTTTTGGAGGCTTGGCAGATTTTGTCTGAGCCTATTGCCAAAGTGGAGGCCCAGGCTCTTGCTGAAGAGGTGGGGTCCTATCGCTTTTTGATTTGTTGCATAGTATGGAATGACATTCTGACCACTGTCAACCAGGTTAACAAGCTTCTCCAGTCAGCTTCAATGCAGTTGGATGTGGCTGTAGACCTAATTGATACAGCCAAAACATCACTCACACAGTACAGGGCCTCAGGATTTGCTGCTTCTCAGACAACAACAAAGGATTTGTGTGAGGAAATGAATATTGAGGCCATTCTAGTGCAGAAAAGGCTTTGTAACACCAAGAGGCTGTTCACATATGAGGCTGCTGATGAGCCTCTCATTGCGAAGCCTGGAAGTGACATTTTTCAATGTCGTGGTTGACGCTGCACTTCACTCTCTTGTATGGAAGCATATCCGTGCCAAAATTCAAATGAAAATGCAAATCACGATTGCATTTCATTTACATTCAATGTGCGCAAAAACTATGACATAATTCAAATGAAAATGCAAAAGGCCACTTTGCGTTTTCATTTGGAAGTTAATGTACGCACTTTATCTGACAATTAGAAAATGTTAATGCAAATCCATTTCACATTAAATTTTTCTCACCCTCTACGACACAACCCTGCCATAATTTTAATGAAAATGAAAAACCACATTTGCATTAGCAGTTTCTTATTACAATCGCATGATCCATGACAAAAAGGAAACGATAATTCAATTCGCCATTTAACATATCGTTTTCATGCTTTTGCGGCACGAGTGACATAATTCAAATGCAATGGCAATGCATCCGTTTGCATTATGATTTCCACGTGTTCACGCAAAAACCCTGCCAAAAATCCGAACTGAATATGCAAACTGTTAAAGCTGCCCATCAAGGCGGGGCCTCGAAGAAAGGGGCGTTACAGGGGACAGTTCAAACCACTGAATTTATGGTTCAACTTCAGTGGTTGTCTGTGATTTCGGTCATCAAGCAGTTACCAGTCTAGATAGCGATATTTCCTAGTTCTCTGTGTTAGGGGATTATAGGCTAAATGATACGAATTTAAAAGGAAACGAGGTAGCCTAAAAGTTACGACAAGCCATAGCCAGCCCAATGTTAACTTAGTTAACAGTTTAGATATGTTCCCCTGCTTTCGTTAATCTGGTGTGGTAACTAGCCTAATGTTATGCTACTGTGAAAAACAGCCGGCTATTCATGGCAAACTATGCCTGAAAATGTGCTACCCTTTTCACCGTGGGCATTTCCATCACGATTTCTATTAATTAATGTTTTCTTTTAGATAGCCTTAGCCTACCCTTTGGCTATGTGCAGAGCAAAGGTAACGTAGTTCACAGAAAGTCTGAGACAGCGATCGAAACGAGACACAGCCTACAAAAACCGTGGGTTATTTTGTATGGTGTAGGCCTATAGGCTAATTTAAAAAATTTATAATTAAAAAAACTTGTGTAGGCATATTCCGCATATGCTATGTTGTGTTGACTGCAATTCATGACTTTACCCAGCAGATGGCAGTAAAAGACTGAAAGACACAGCAATTCAGCTTATTTTATTATTGGGTGAAAACACTGGGAAAATGACCCCGGGGCACAACCCTGACTCTGATCTCCCTACTCACAGGAAATTTTACCTGTAGACTGGGCTATTGTAGCCTAATAATCTATATTTAGCCTAGTCATGAAGCAACATAGCCTATGCTACAGATTTTAAAAAATTTACATTTACACGATTATATTTTTATGTTATTATAACGTTCCAATGCTGTAAGATGCGGCGGTAGCCTCTATCATGCTGATTTTACTGTTGTGACCTAGCCTACTACACAAAACATTTTAATTTGTTCAATTTAAATAGGCTAGGCTACGTGAGAGAGAATGTAAAAACTGGTCTTTTTAGAGGGTGTGCGAATACACTGAGTTCCGACTGTAGCCTATCTACACAGCTGTAAAATAATAATAATTAAAAAATCCATGTCAGTATTGGCACAGTGCCATTATACTCAGTCTTTTAAGAACATAGGCTACAGAATCATTTTAATTTAAATAGGTCTACCACTCAGACAAAATTTGAGACATAAGCACTTATTTTATTGATAGCCTGCTTATTTTATTTTAGTGACATGGAATATAGGCTAAGCAATAGCTCAATGTTGGCTTAGCTATCACACAGCCCTGTCTAAGGCAAACCGGTTAACGGAAATCTATTGCCTCTTACAGTCCTCCTCTTAAGTCCTCCCTGCTGTTAAGGTTAGCTAAGTTAGTAAACAACGGGCTGGCTAGGCTCATCGTAACGTTTATGCTACCTCATTTCCTTTCTAGTTTTTAGCATTTAGCCTATAACCCCCAAACACAGAGGACTAGGAAATGTCGCTATCTAGCCTGGTAGCTGCCTGACGACCTAAATCACAGACAACCATTTAATCATATTATGTTCAGTGGTTTGAACAATCCCCTGTAACGCCCCTTTCTTCGAGGCCCCGCCTCGATGGGCAGCTTTGACAGTTTGCATGTTCAGTTCGGATTTTTGGCAGGGTTTTTGCGTGAACACGTGGAAATCATAATGCAAACGGATGCAATGCCATTGCATTTGAATTATGTCACTCTTGTGCCGCAAAAGCATGAAAACGAGATGATAATGGCAAATTGAATTATCATTTCCTTTTTGTCATGGATCATGCGATTGCAATAAGAAACTGCTAATGCAAATGTGGTTTTTCATTTTCATTAAAATTATGGCAGGGTTGTGTCGTAGAGGGCGAGAAAGATTTTATGTGAAGTGGATTTGCATTAACATTTTCAATTTGTCAGATAAAGTGCGTACATTAACTTGCAAATGAAAACGCAAAGTGTCCTTTTGCATTTTCATTTGAATTATGTCATGGTTTTTGCGCACATCGAATGTAAACGAAATGCAATCGGCAATTTGCATTTTCATTTGAATTTTGGCGCGGATATGCTTCCATACTCTTGAGGAGAGATTTGACACAATGCCAAAATGTCAAAGACAACTTTGGTGTTATATTGAACTTCAACAATGTCACCACAATGTCAAGAGACACTTTGAAGAATCAATGTGCAGACGTTGAGAAAATGCTGAGTAAGACTGGAGAGTCTGACATCTGTGGAGCTGAAATGGCAGAGGAGATCCTAAACCTACCATTTGTTCCACCAAAGATCACAGCCATGCAGCTACTGAGAATACTCCATGAGAAGCAGATACAGGAGTTATACCCCAATCTTTCGATGCTCTTATATTATAGCTGGAACACTTCCTGTCACAGTAGCATCTGCGGAGAGAAGTTTTTCCAAACTTAAACTTGTGAAAACCTACCTGCGCTCCACAATTGGACAGGAACGTTTGAGTGGTCTTGCTCTAATCAGCATAAACAGAGAGCTCCTCCAGCAGATATCTTATGAAGCCATCATTGATGACTTTGCTTCCAAGAAAAGCAGGAGGGTGCCTCTGAAGTACAACCAATGGTAAAGGCACTGATAAAAATGTTTGGTCACTAAAACTCCCCATATTTAGCCCTAATTCTAATTAACATCCTATATAACTTTCATAGAGCATAGAATTTGTATTGCAATGACAAAAAGGGTGAATATTGGCCAAGAGAAGTGACATCTATGTTCTGTTTTGTGTTCTGTGTCCACAGTTCACAGAGAACATTTCACAGGCTGCTGTTGATGTCCTTGTTTTTAGTTCCCTTATCCTCAGGGTGTCAGCGCCTCCCCCTCTTCAATTCATCACACCGATTGTGTGAGTGAGTGAGTGAGTGAGAGAGAGTTAATGTGAGAGTGAGTGAGTGAGTGAGACTTTGACTTTTGTGTGAGAGAGTGAGTGAGACTTTGGGCCCTATCTTACACCCGGCGCAAAGCTGCGCTAACCCAAACGCAAGTGTCTTTGCTATCTTACACCCGGCGCTAGGTTCATTATAACGCCTAACGCTTACGTCCTTTAACTACCATGTATTCTTGCGCCCATTGCAAGTGAACTGGGCGTGTTGGTCTTAAGATGAGGAGTGGCCAGGATTATTTTTGGCGTATTTATATCTTGAGCCAGCAGAAAGCGCTTGCGCTAGAACACCCACAAACCTGGTCTAAAGTAATGTCGCAGTTGTTTACATGTTATTTTAACGGAGCATATAAGCGCGTTGTGCACGCGTACACCCTCCTGTCTGTCACACACAGGGGCGCGCACAAGCATGACTAAAATATCAAGATTACAATGTGAAATATTATTATTGTGTAGGCTATATCAAAAAATGCATAATAATAAAAGGGTCCATAGCCTACCTTTCCCTCAGCGAAGGGGAATGGCACATTAAATTGCTTTCAGCCCACTCCATCAACATCCAGGCGATGTGCGATGGTACGGGACAATGGCTATCCATTAAAAAGGAGCTGATAACACCTATATCAAGCCTAATGCGCGAATTGTCATTTACAACTAATGCGTGAATTGTCATTCAATGTAAAACTCGGGCACGGCAATAGACGGACATTTGAGTTCTGAAAATGCGCTTCAGATGTCATTACAATACAGCTCTGTTTATCTAGGAATACAGCCTGTAAGTAAATAGAATGGTTTGTGACTGAAAAAAGTTCAAAACCTTGTCCAGTGACTATTGCATTTATTGTTTTTCAAATAGCCTAGGCTACAGCGGATTCGCTGTGCAAAAGGTTTTTTCAATAGCCTATGGTTAAAAAACGGAGATAAATGTCACCATGTTAACTAAATTGTAACCTTAGCTATTCTTCGTCCTTCATATTTTTTAAATTACAGCGACCAGGTTTCCGTACTGTCAGCTTATTAAAACACAGCTGATTTCACCTGTTATTCCATAATTGAACAAAACGATTTTAAAGAGAACTAAGCGTCTAATTAGAAACGAAAACAAATTTGCAGCACGTTACACAATTAATTCACAATTAATTTTAATGCCATTCTCTGCATGTGCGCTGCATGTTCTCTGTTTCCCCTGCTGTAAGTCGCACGTTTCATGGTCTTCCTGGGAAAGTGGATTGTTTTAAAGCATTACGCTAGGAGTAAAACAGGTTGGTCACATTTCCATAAACAGGACATTATTAAACAAGGGCAAATATGCATGAACATATGGGTTGCCAACCTGACAGCTCTATTGTATTTCGTGTCATCATTAAGGCAATATGACTAAATAACAGTATTTATGTTATTAATCAGTATTACTATGCAGGTAGCCTAATTAACTTCTGATGAAGCTTGAACTTCGAGAACTCCATGAGAACAGCTTCATGGAATTGATGTTTGACACTTTCATTGCATAATCAAACGAACTTCGCTGAACAAGCAGGCTAATTTGGTGTTTTCTATGGTGAGACTGAAGCCATTCATAGCTTATTCTCAGCTGTTGCAGGTCCTTTTAATGAAATTTAACTGCATATATTTTGTAAAATAACAGCCCTGTCTGGAATTACCGGGAGCTCATAGACTAATGGTTAGTCTGAATAATATTGATCATACTCCATTTAGCCTATTCCTTGATCACACTAAACACGCACGAGCATGTCTGTTTCACCATCAAGCAATCCGCCAAGCTGGAAAAGCAGGCTTTTAAAGGGAATGGGATATGACATTTTGATTGGTTTATTGCATGTCATGCCCAAGACACACCTATAATTAATGAAGCGACTAGGTTCAGCCCATTTGCACCTTGCGCCGTGCTTAGCGCCCAAAAAACACACCGTTAAAATAGCAAAAGTGTACTTGGACACGCCCAAAATGGACTTTACGCCATGCGCTTAGACCAAGCACCAAGATAGCCAAGATAGAGCCCTTTGACCTTTGTGTGAGAGAGTGAGAAAGTGAGAGAATGAGTGAGTGAGTGAGACTTTGACTTTTGTGTGAGAGTGAGTGTGTGAGTGAGACAAAATCGTATTATCATTGTTATTTTATTTATTATTTTATTCATTATATTATTTAATTAATTTATTTTAGATCTAGTCTTCAGGAAACTGTTATTGTAGTCCCTCCCCGCTTGTGACCCCATTTCCTGAATGTACAGAATGGTTCAATACATGGTCTGAGACCGAAAGTGAGAAGTTGTCCACCTCTTCTATAATTTAAGAAATACACAACGCAGACAGACACACATACACGTACACATATTGTAAGTTGCTATGTGCTGTATCTTTAAACACTACATTTTTACGCAGTCTTTATTGGTTGATGGTGGGTAGGATTTATCTCAAAGAAAATCTTGCCTAGGGCCTCCAAAAGTCCTCCCTGGGTGCGTGTTTAGTGCGATCAAGGAATAGGCTATATGGATCAGTAGTATGGTATTATTATTATAGTATGATTGAATATTATTCAGACTAACCATTATGAGTTCCCAGTAATTCCCGACAGTGCTGTTATTTTACAAAATATATGCAGTTAAATTTAGTTAAAAGCGCCTGCAACAGCTGAGAATAAGCTATCAATGGCTTCCGTCTCACCTTAGAAAACGCCAAATTAGCCTGCTTTTTTAACAAATTTAGTTTGATTATGCAATGAAACATTGTCAAACATCAATTCCATGAGGATGTTCTCATGGAGTTCTTAAAGTTCAAGCTTCATCCGAAGTTCATTACCTGCATTCTAATATTGATTAATAACATAAATACCGTTATTTTGCCTTAACGGTGACACTAAATACAATAAAGCTGTCAGGCTGACAACCCATAGGTTCACGCATATTTTCCCTTGTTTCATAATGTCCTGCTTATGGAAATGTGACCAACCTGCGTAGCTGCTTTAAAACAATCCACTTTCCCAGGAAGACCGTGAAATGTGCAATTTACAGCAGGGGAAACAGAGAACATGCAGCGCACATGCAGAGAATGGCATTAAAATTAATTGAATTAATTGTGTAACGTGCTGCAAATTTGTTTTTGTTTCTAATTAGATGCTTAGTTCTCTTTAAAATTGTTTTGTTCAGTTATGGAATAACAGGTAAAATCAGCGGGGTTTTAATAAGCTGAGAGTATGGAAACCTTGTCCCTGCGTAATTTTAAAAAATGTGAAGTACGAAGAATAAGGTTCAAATTCCGTTAACATGGTGACATTTATCTTCGTTTTTTGGCTATCGAAAAAACCTTATGCACAGCGAATCTGCTGTAGCCTAGGCTATTTGAAAAACAATAAAAGCAATATTCACTGGACAAGGTTTTGAACTTTTTTCAGTCAAAACCATTCTATTTACTTACAGGCTGTACGCTGTAGGCCTAGAGAGCTGTGTTGTAGCTAATGACATCTGAAGCGCTATTTCAGAACTCAAAAGTCCGTCTATTGCAGTGCACGAGTTTTCCATTGAATGATAATTCATGCATTAGGTGTAAATGACTATTTGCACATTAGGCTTAATATAGGTGTTATTGTGACACTCTCTGTCCCCGTCCCCATTTGTGCTCCTTGTTTTACCCTGTTCTTTGCGTTTTGTGTCTTGTTTTCCTGTTTCTTGTTTCCCTCGTGGTGCAGACTGGGCGTGTTTTCCCTCTTTGTTGTACTAATTCTCTCTGGCATTTCCTCCGCCTTTCACATTCCTTTCCCCGCTTGCATTCCTCACGCTCACTTCTCCGTTAATCACTCTCGCATACATTCTCACGCTGCACACAGTCATTAGCTCATTAACTCTCATATATATTCTCCCGGTTTTCGTTGTCTTGTGCCGGTTCATTAAGTGTTGTTGGGGCCGAATTCTCTTAGTTTTGTTACGTTTTGTTTTTGGAAAAACTCTTGTCTTGTCTAGTCCCGTATCAAGAATCTAAGCCTTGCCTTGTCTTGCTTTTGCTGCTTCTTAGTCTCGCCTTGCCTAGCGAATTAACGCTACATAATTTGTTCATGCCTTGCTGTGTTTAACGTCTTGTTTTGCTCTGCTTATCTGCCAGCCTGCAGCTATCCTAGCTCCACTCCAGGCAGCCCCTGTCTTCCACATACCGCTCCTCCTCTGCTACTCCTACCCAGGATTCAGCCACCATCCAGCCCCTTGCCTACTCCCACTACTGTTCTACCCCTGCTAACGTCATTCCAGGATAATAAATGATCTGGATTATTGGATTTCTGTCTCTGAGTCGTGCATTTGAGTCCAGTCCCTTCTCAGACCTTAACAGTTATCAGCAAAGTTTTCAATAGATAGCCATTGTCCCGTAACAGAAGATTAGGCTACATTGTACCCCCAGAAGATTAGGCTACAGGAACTATTGGCAAATATAGCTCGATCCAGGATAATTGCGAATCGATACATGTAACCTTACACGCACATCGCCTGGATGTTGATGGAGTGAGCTGAAAGCAATTAATGTGTCATTCCCCTTCGCTGAGGGACAGGTAGCATATGTGGTATTTGATCTATGGACCCCTTTATTATTATGCATTTTATGATATAGCCTACACAATAATAATATTTCACATAGTATTCTTGATATTTTTAGTCATGCTTGTGTGCGCCCTTGTGTGTGACAGGCTTTTTTTATAGCTAACTAATGATGAATAATGCATGAAGATAAACATGGAGAGAGACATGCGTTCCAAAGAAATGCATGCAGACATTCGCGTAACCATAACACCCTCTATTGACAAGAATGAGAACAGTTATCCTATTACAGACAGCACACAATTACATTAAAAGAGTTTGTAGATGAGCAGTATTTAATGTGTAATGAAATACAATGAACAGCACCACCTGAGCTATGGACCATGAAGAAGCATGTAAATTAATGAACCAAGTCTATATGGAAACATGCATGCACAATGGGCTAGACGCAAACACATTCTAGCTGAAAGACATACAGCCTAAATAGCTAGTACAGCCTAAATAGTTTGCATCAGTAAAATATGGAAATTCAGTTTTAAAATAGGGCTATTAGTATTCTATAGAAAATGAAATAGGCTATTCGACACTGGATTGCCGGATGCGTAACTCCAACCTTCCATGTGTGGGCTACGAGCTAGCGAGCGAGTTAGTGAGTTCATAAGCACAGCAGAATTCCTTCGCAGTGTTTTTTCCGGTAGTGTAGAACGTTACCTGCGGGAAATGTTTTGGTACCGGACAGCTAGGTTTAGTTTAGTTTTCTGTAGTGCAATGAATGTAGGCTATAAGGCATGTTGATTCGCTTCGTAGTAACCTAGCTTGTATCTGCTTCTTGACTAGAAGCAGACTGACGTTTCTCTGGCAATAGTAACATTGGCTAACAAGCTTAATTGGACCATGCATATTTCCCAGGAATCTTTGCCAGAAAGAAAACATTAGGTACTACTAAGAAAGTACATACCAGAGATTATTCTTCTTATTATTATTATTATAATTAAAAGTGTTTGCAGTAAGCTACATTATCTGCAGAGTAGTGTAGACTAGAGCCACATTCGGAGGCTATTGTTTTTTTGTTTTTTTAAAGTGACTAACCATGAATCAGATATGTTTGGGGAATTGGCGGTTTATAAATCCGATCTCTTAAAGGATTGCAGCTTAAAGGAGGCTATCGTAAATTCTTAATTTTCCTAGTAGCCTGCTTGTTCAGCGAAGTTCGTTTGATTATGCAATGAAAGGTGACATTGTGTGAATGTGTGAATGAAAAGGATAAAGTGAACAGAGCTGAAGTGAAGAAATTAATGAATGAAGAAATGTTGGCCGAGGCAAGGGTACGTTGAGGTTCGTTTTCCACAGTCAGTCAGTCATGACCGCAATAGCAGAGCGTAACACCCTCCCCAAACCAGACAAGAGCGAGCGTCAGGTTTGGGGAGGGTGTGATATACTGTACAACCCCAATTCTAAAAAAGTTGGGTCAATATGTAAAATGCACATAAAAGCAAAAAGCAGTGATTTGTAAATTCTCTTTTACATACTGTACATACTTATTTTTCCATAGAGTTCAATAGGAAAATGAGTCAGGAGAAACAACCCTTAAAGTGATCCATCCATATCTACTGCATATCTGGCAGCAGAGTGATGGTTTGAGGCTCACTTGATACCTCAGACACTTGATGACTTACAGCCATTTAGCCAGCCATGGGTTCCATACTATTCCTGTGTAATTTCTAGTTTAATTTAGTCCCACCTCCCAATTCCCATAGAGATCCATTCAAATGCAGAGAGGTTATAGTATTGCTTCTAAGAGTACCTGAAAATAAAATATCAAGAGTCTTTTCATATCCTTTTATACCCAGTCATGATAGCATCACCTGTTTACCTGTGGAATGGCAAACAGGTGTTTTTTTGAGCTTCCCAGTCTTTTTTTTTGCCCGTCCCAACTTTTTTGGAACGTGTTACGGGCACCAAATTCAGAATTAGCATATATTTACAAAAATCAATAATGTTGATAAGGTAAAACATTAAATATATTTTCTTTGTACTGTTTTCAATTAAATTTATGTAAAAGAGAATTTACAAATCACTGATTTCTGCTTTTATGTGCATTTTGCATACTGTCCCAACTTTTTTGGAATTAGGGTTGTAGTACAAGTGAAATACAAGTGAAACATTGAACAGTTAATATTGGAAACCTCTTTTGCCTTTGTGTAACCGTATAGAAAGAGAGAAGCTTACTTTCACTCAGACGTCCAAGGTGAGATTTGAACCCCGCTCCTCTCACTCGTAAGCGAACGCGTTACCAATCAGCTAAAGACGACATCGCCGATAGCTAAGGATAACGTCGTTACTTTGATCCTGAGGGTTGCGTCGCCAGAGAGTGTTGTCACGGTAACCTGCTACAAGGCCTTCGCTTTACTGCACCTCACTGTGCTTACTAGCGAACTAGCCGAGCTACACCCGCTACACTCACCCCCTTTGACTTCCCCTCCATTTGAAACTCCGCAGCAACCACTTTTTTATTCGATTCTGATCCGGGTCACGGCACCAATGTAACCGTATAGAAAGAGAGAAGCTTACTTTTACTCAGAAGTCCAAGGTGAGATTTGAACCCCGCTCCTCTCACTCGCAAGCGAACGCGTTACCAATCAGCTAAAGACGACATCGCCGATAGCTAAGGATAACGTCGTTACTTTGATCCTGAGGGTTGCGTCGCCAGAGAGTGTTGTCACGGTAACCTGCTACAAGGCCTTCGCTTTACTGCACCTCACTGTGCTTACTAGCGAACTAGCCGAGCTACACCCGCTACATTTGCAATAAAAATACGTTAATTTGTTAATGTGAAAATAATAACAGTCTAATAAATGAAAAGTACTTAACAGTTGCACACTGTTTTTGTGGAAAATAAGCATGTGCCCTGCTGGGCTCGAACCCAGAATCATCTGTGTGAGAGACAGCAACTCTGACCATTAGGTCACATTAGCTTCTTGGAAAGCACAAAGCCATTAGCTATATTAACATAAATAAACATTAGTATGAAGCGTTTTTATTGGGCGATAAGCTTGATGAGTAGGTATACAGACCATACCCTCAAAGAATAATTCTCCCCATTGGATAATATCGGGACGGAGGCAGGCAGTTTGGCAGGAAAAATAGGAAGAAGAAGGAGAAAAACGGCAAAATAACCCAAGTTTGGTGCTTTATTGTGTGGATGTGTGAAGTTGTATCTGAATGCTGTGTGGTTACATGAGGTCAGAACATACAGAAGTTCAAGGGGTTGAGAGTGGGCTGAGAGTCTATGGTCATTGTGGTTACTTCTGTAGGAAACCCTGAAAATGGCCAAACTCTCGGTGCTGTATAGGTATGGGGCATGCCCCACCAAGCCGTAACTTGGCGGATGGCATACCTGCCATCCCAATAATCAGTCTCAAAATTATCGTTACCATGTAATTTGGAATTCTACTTAAAGGTTGTATCAGCGATTTTGGGTCGAAACATAAATGATCACATTCATCTGATTTTTCCTCACGATCCGCTAGCTGCCCGCCCCATAAGCAGGCCGTCAAAAAACCGCGTCTCTGTAGGCAGCCTATGCGCCGAGATCGTACACAAAAACAAATGGTACTACCAACCACTCAAAACCAAAATAAACAGTATTCCAACCAATCACCGACAAGGGGTGGGTGATACTACTACGCTAATACTCTTATCTTGCTGAAATCTTGACGGATTTACAAACGGTTTGGTTTCTTACAAACGTTATTAACGTGGTTATAATTCTGGATGCTTGAACACTATTTTTTAAAACATAACATAATTGGCTCTGAGCTGGAGCTGGCTCTGTTTGTTTGGGATTTCGCTTCAGAAGTGACGTCACCCAAAATCGCTGATACAACCTTTAACAGTTAAAATTACAATTACAGGTGGTTACATTTATTAGATGGTTAAATATTATAAATTTGATTATTCATCAAATATTACTCATATTAACAATCATATATCTCTGAAGGCATTTGTTCTTGGGATAGATTATGTTGGCTTCAACTAACATTCAAAGAACATCACGCAGACAACTGCCTGTAAATAAATCATGTTTACTTAAGACGTTATCAAAAATAGCAAAACACATCAAACTATCTAAACTAATTCCTAAACTAATGGAAATAACAAAATTTGGGGAATCGGAGAGAGGAGAGAGAGAGAGTGTGTGTGTGTGTGTGTGTGTGTGTGTGTGTGTGTGTGTGTGTGTGTGTGTGTGTGTGTGTGTGTGTGTGTGTGTGTGTGTGTGTGTGTGTGTGTGTGTGTGTGTGTGTGTGTGTGTGTGTGTGTGTGTGAACACGTGTGTGCGTCCTGTGAGGGACACGTGGAGAGAGAGAGAGAGAGCGAGAACAAAGGGTTAAGTGTAGGCCTAGATATGACTCCTATAGAGCTAGCAGCTCGCTTGGAGTTTGGCCAGTCTGAAATAACTAATTGTTAAAACAGATTAAAGAGGATTTTGTCGGGTTCAGATACGCTAAGGGACGCTACGTCCAATTTGCTGAGTCTGGCTAGCGAATATGGCTAGGCACTGTGCGATTAGGTTCTAAACTAGGTTAAACGGCATGCAGGAGAGAGGAGAGAGATATATAGATAGCGTTTGCACATAGCCTCTAGTACTGCGCCTTAGGCTCGCAACAATTACTATTATATAACACAAAAAATGAGTTACAAACAGCAGTCATGTACATCAAGTCTATAACTACAATTACAAAGACTAAACATATGCCCAAAATGTTACAGCCTTATTTATGGTTGAATATCATGAGTTATTCAACTCAGAAGTCTTTCACTGTCCACCGTCCTCAAGAGAAATTGTCCGCAGTCCAATTTTCTGTGGAGGGAAAAGAAGGAATTGTCCTGGCGGGTTTGACCAGGCCGGGATCCACGTCTCTGGCTTTGTCCAGGGAAGCTTGGTACCTTGATGCTGAGAAGATCCGGTCATTCTCAGCACGCAACTAGCAGTTCTTGCGAAATAACTGCCTCCAACTTAATGTTGGGAATAACTTTACCAGTAGTGTTAAGAAATAACTAAATCGTAATGCTACAACTTTGATCAGAAGTTGTAAACTGCATAAAGGAATAGTATTCAATTAAAAAATCTGCAGACTTCTTCTCTATGAACGCCGTCAACTGGAATGCCACGACAGAGAGAGAGAGAACAATGGCGGTCCCTCCCTTTTATACGGTTTATGGCGGGTTGGGGGTTTACATGTCTTATAGCATTAGCTTACTGTAAGTTTGAATCCTGCACTCAGAGGCATGGTTAACTCAGTTACCCTTTGGGGTGGAGGTAAGGGAATTGTAGTTTTTGTGGAGTGTCAATGGTCGTCCATAGTTGTAGTCCATGGTACCAACAACTTCTACATTTAACTGTATACACTTACATTATACTTACAATTTTAACAGGTCATGTAGTCAGTGGATACATGCATACTTAATTCTGCTCTTCCAGTGACCTGCTTCCTCAGTCCCTTTTCACTGGGTAGCATGTGTGTTCCAATCGGGCTAACAGAGTCATTGGGCCATTGATATAATTGACCAAGGCCTAAGCCATCAGGCACAAGCAGCTCAATAGCATATGCCCTGAGCACTCAGGACAGGAGACTATTGCGCACTGTTACCATGTCAATACATTTCAATTCCACTAATTGCCCAGAATTCATTAGCTTTACTTTAAAGATAACCAGACCACACTGAAGAAAAACAGAGCTTTAAAAACATTATTTTAGTTTGCAAAAGCATGTTGTAGAAGGTATAGCCATATAAAAGCCTTGGTTTTGTATTTATTTGCTTCTGTATTTTAATTTGAATATAAAGGAAATCCATTTCCTGTATGTTAAGGGAACTTCTTGAATGTACTATGTATTGTTTTGGAGTGTTATAAACCCAGAAGAGGGATGACATTTTGCAAATACCACCAAAGCAACAAAAGACACTGCTAAAACAATGGTACTCAGAATAAGGTCAAAATGTTATGCAATTGCTTGTAGGATCATGCCATATATAATGTTTTATGTTACTTTTTGCTTTAAATAATTTCCAACTCATAGTATAAGCATTAGCAGATAATTAACGAGTAACTTTACGTGACATACCCAAGCGTATATAAGTAATTGGAAAAGTATAATATAATAGGTTTCAATCACTTTTAAAAATATCCTAAAACGGCAGAAGATCCCAAATCTTTTCTATGTCATTATGCAGTTATATACATTAACATGAAATAGTAAATATGTAGACTCCAAAGTGTTATGGCTGTGAGACACCAGGCTGCTGAGATCTGGGAGGCCTTACTGGAAGTGAGGGAAAGCTGCAGGGATCCTGTTGCCAAGGTGGAGGCACAAGCCCTAGCTGAGGAAGTTGGATCCTACCGCTTTCTGATCTGCACCGTGGTCTGGTGTGACATTCTCACCTACATTAACCAGATAAACAAGCTCCTGCAGTCCACTTCAATGCAACTGGATGTTGCAGTGGACCTCATTTCAAAGGCCAAAACATCACTTACAGCCTACAGAGATGCAGGGTTTGCAGGGGCTTTGTCAACTGCCAAGGAGATGTGTGAGCAGTTGAATGTGGAGCCTCTTCTTAAACAGAAAAGGCTCAGAAACACAAAGAGGCATTTTTCTTACGAAGGAGCTGACGAGCCAGTAAGTGATGCACTGAAGAACCTGGAAATCAACTTCTTTAACATGGTTGTGGACTCTGCCTTAACATCCATTAATGAAAGATTCCAGACACTTGAGCAGGTAAAAGACAAATTTGGGGTGTTGCTGAATTTCAATGGTGGAGCTGGAGCAGGAATGTCCAGGGAGGATAGGGAGTCTTTGAAGACTGACTGCTTGACGGTGGAGAAGATACTGAGCCATGATGGTGTATCTGACTTGGACGGGAGAGAACTGGCAGAAGAAATTGAAAACTTGCCATCAGGTCTTCCATTTCAGACAATGAGTGCACTTGAATTGCTGACGTACATCCATGACAAGCAGCTGAAAGAAGTGTATCCTAACCTCTGGGTTGCTCTCAGGATTGCAGTCACTCTTCCAGTGACTGTAGCCTCGGCAGAACAAAGTTTTTCAAAGCTAAAGCTAATCAAAACCTACCTCCGGTCAACAATGGCACAGGACCGTTTGAGTGGACTTGCCATCCTGAGCATCAACCGGGAGCTGGGCCAGCATCTCTCCTATGATGACATCATTGATTGACTTTGCCGCAAAGAAAAGCAGGAGGCAAAAGTTTTGAAGGTATGTACATAACCTAACATGATCTCTCACAATATTACAGCTCTATAGGAAACTGATTTAAGTAGCCTATTATATATGAAATTAGATATCTAATAGCCTATTAGATATGAAATAATTCAATCTATTCATTGTGGCAAATCGTTTATCAATTATTGTGCCCTGTAATATGTATTTTTAATAAATGTGGTATTACAGTTACTTAATGTGATGTTTCTGACATGTTTATCTCTATAGAGCGGGATGGGACAGGAGGGCTGGAGCGGGACGGGACAGGAGGGCTGGAGCGTGGCGGGACAGGGGCAAACACGGACGGGTGGAAAATGGATCCTCCGTCGACGGGTAGCTGAGTCCGTCGACGGAGCCGGGAACCAGGACCCCCTCGTTTCCTCCTGGGCCCATAGTTCCCCGGACACAGGACCAGGCGGGTCCCGTCGAAGGGTGACGGTTGGGGTTGGGTGGTTGAAGGGGTAGTGGGCTCAGGGCTGGCCGGCTGGAGGGTAAGGACTCCGAGTCAAACGGAGTGAGAGGTGGGCTGATAAAGGGTCCGGGGTGATGGGTGGTGGTTGGCATGCCGACAGGCAAACTCGGGGTTTTGCCCCCAGATACCCATGAGGTATTCCTCATAGGAGGTGTTGTCAAGGAAGGGGTCAAAAAAATAATAATCCCCAATCGCCATGACTGGCGACCGCCCGCTGGGTCCTAACTTGGCGAGTTCCTTCTGTTAGGTGTTGGTGGGGGAAGGACCCAAACTCAGGCAGGAGTATAAAAAACCAAAGTTTAATAAAGGGCAAGGCAGCAATCTGAGGTAAACAGGCTGGGTCAAAAACCGGGGAGACAGGGCAACGGTACAAAGCACAGTCCAAAGAGTGGTCAAGGAACAGGCAGGGGTCAAACCGGGAAGGCACAGCAAAGGTACAAAAGCAGGATCCAAAACCAGGGTCGCGAGAACACAGGCAGGGGTCAAAACCGGTAAGGCAGAGGAGGAACAAAAAGAAAACAAAACAGAAATAAAACAACAACAGGTAACGGACGAGGGAAACAAAAAAACTAGAAAACAGATACTCGGAATAAACAAAACAACTCGGGCAGAATCTCAGGAAAAATACCTGAAATGACAAGGTATATATACACAGAGGGAGACAGACATAATGGGAATCAGGTGTGTAGAAGCAGGGAGGGGAGATTGCTCACAGGTGAGAACAGTGAGGGTTAACAGGGACCAATAAAACAATGACAGGGGAAACGTAAGACACGGACTGGAATACACAGACACAATGATAACAAA
This sequence comes from Synaphobranchus kaupii, assembly GCA_029718625.1. NCBI lineage: Eukaryota > Metazoa > Chordata > Actinopteri > Anguilliformes > Synaphobranchidae > Synaphobranchus > Synaphobranchus kaupii. The sequence goes on along the minus strand of CM056382.1, from coordinate 31,545,344 downwards.
CGGCCTGGAGTTAGCAGGTAAACAAGTGCACAGCTCAGAGGGGAGAAACACGAAAGTGGACACGTGCAGAGAATGCGAAATCACAGATCGATACAGGGATAGGATAACGAGGAGGGAAATGACAGCTGCAGATAGAAACTCAAGATGAATTAGTAAATAGTAATGTTAGTAGTGAACTCTAGAACCCTAATGTTAGTAGGTTAGCTGGTTAGTATTATATACATGTTAGTTTGTTAGCAGGTTAGTATTAAATCTAATCTAACAGTTAGTATGATTAGTACATTAGTATTATATACAAATATAAATAAAGCCAGAAGGAAGAAAACGAGATATACGAAATACAGAGGAAACCCAAATGTTCCCAAAATCACCCGAATAGTGCAATGACAAAGACAGGGAGTGGAATCTCAGAAAACATGGAACACGGACTGACAATCGCGAGGGAAAAGAAATCAGGAAAATAATAACAAATAAAGAAATAAACAGACAGAATTACAGGATCCTAACAGTATAAACACCATGGGACCACGCAGCCATCATACCGCTCAGGAAGGAGACGCGTTCTGTCTCCTAGAGATGAACGTCCTTTGGTGCGAAAAGTGCAAATCAATACCAGAACAACAGCAAAGGACCTTGTGAAGATGCTGGAGGGAACAGGTACAAAAGTATCTATATCCACAGTAAAACAAGTCCTATATTGACATAACCTAAAAGGCTGCTCAGCAAGGAAGAAGCCACTACTCCAAAACTGCCATAAAAAAAGCCAGACTACAGTTTGCAACTGCACATGGGGACAAAGATCTTACTTTTTGGAGAAATGTGCTCTGGTCTGATGAAACAAAAATTGAACTGTTTGGCCATAATGACCATCGTTATGTTTGGAGGAAAAAGGGTGAGGCTTGCAAGCCGAATAACACCATCCCAACCGTGAAGCACGGGGTGGCAGCATCATGTTGTGGGGGTGCTTTGCTGCAGGAGGGACTGGTGCACTTCATAAAATAGATGGCATCATGAGGAAGGGAAATTATGTGGATATATTGAAGCAACATCTCAAGACATCAGCCAGGAAGTTAAAGCTTGGTCGCAAATGGCTCTTCCAAGTGGACAATGACCCAAAGCATACTTCCAAAGTTGTGGCAAAATGGTTTAAGGACAACAAAGTCAAGGTATTGGAGTGGCCATCACAAAGTCCTGACCTCAATCCAATGGAAAATTTGTGGGCAGAACTGAAAAAGTGTGTGTGCGAGCAAGGAGGCCTACAAACCTGACTCAGTTACACCAGTTCTGTCAGGAGAAATGGGCCAAAATTCCAGCAACTTATTGTGAGAAGCTTGTGGAAGGCTACCCGAAACATTTGACCCAAGTCAAACAATTTAAAGGCAATGCTACCAAATACTAACAGAGTGTATGTAAACTTCTGACCCAGTGGGAATGTGATGAAAGAAATAAAAGCTGAAATAAATCATTCTCTCTACTATTATTCTGACATTTCACATTCTTAAAATAACGTTGCGATCCGAACTGACCTAAGACAGGGAATGTTTACTAGGATTAAATGTCAGGAATTGTCAGAAAATAAACTGAGTTTAAATGGATTTGGCTAAGGTGTATGTAAACTTTCAACTTCAACTGTACGTAAGAAATGTTTTCAATGATTTCATATTTTCAAGCATATTACCAGTACAGTAAATGGTTGTTCTTATGTAACTACAATAGTTTTTTTTTTCAAAACATGATATTTTCATATTCCTGTGCTGTGTTATACAGGGGGGAAAACATGCCACCCCATATTCTAAAAAACATAACTACTCTTACCAATCGTGTTTCAATACAAACAAGTAGTTCAGGTTCAGAGTTCCTCATGTTTACTACTGCATGTCCCACACAAACCATAGTGTCAATCATTGGTTTGAAAAAGCATCTTCATTGCCTTCAAATGAAGATTTTTTTTCTGCTGTATGGCAAGAAAAAATCAGTTTATAGTGATAAGCTGTCAGATTAATCCAATAAAGTGTTTATGATTGATTTAAAGCACATTTGTGATTTCCTTAATACAGGCTAGCAGTTTTGACTAAATTCTATCATGAGGGGTCACTCCCGGTTAATAAAAAATATTAGCAAATAATTGATCACAGCATTCAGAATAGGTATGTGTCATCGGAAAAGTCAAATATCATCTAAGTACATCAATACATGTTATGCTTTTGAAAATGTCTGTTTATTTATTTATTTGGGGGGTCAACTTATTTAAGTTCAGTGATTAAAGTTTTGAATGTCATGGTGCCTCCTTTTGGAGGGCTGGCTTTTCTTCATGTTTGATGTCAGCCGTACCCATATCCTCTTTTGTCCACTAGGGCTGTCTGCCTTTGTCTGCCTCACAGCCATCTGGTCCAGTGCCAGACCAAAGCCCATGGCATTGTGGCAAACTGAGAATTATGGGTGTGGTTGTCAAGTTAAGGTCAGCTGCATACATAATTCTGTCATAAAAACAGCAATCAAAGCATTCAAAGAAATGTACCAAACCTCCTCCCTACAGGAATTGGATAACAACATCTGATCAAAGTAGTCTGGTCAAAAGGTAGCCAATTGCAGGATACATAGACAAAATGAACACCGCACACACGTAATTCTTTTGATTGACATAAGAATGTGAAGTCATGCATTTGGACATATAAGGAATTGCACAGGTGATGCTATGTCACCCAATAGAGTAATCGCTACAATATTTCTCAAAAACATCATTGTCCCCATCTTTGTTGTGTGTGGAAGCTAGCTTGCTTGCTAAGTAACAATTACAACTATTGCTATTACAGCTGTATAATCTTTGTGGGAAGCTCATTTTTATTTTAAAATCACACATATTATTGGTTCATGACTCGGATAGCTACATGACTACAAGCCCACATTCTCTTGAGATGGTAAGATGAAAAAAACACAGGACCAAGTTACATTAAATCATTTAGCAAACATTGGGTAGCATTGCTTTGGAATAGAGCTTGTTTAATTAGTGTGAGCTAAGATAGCCAGTATTGATTGTTGTAACTTGGCCTCATTTTGATATCAATATTTTTAATGGCACGGCATAGACATTGTTAATTTTATTATAGATAGTGCTTTGTATGAGTAACTTTGCATTTTTGTACATTAAAAACATTTTTTGTTGAGCTGGAGACATACAGTGCCCTCCATAATGTTTGAGACAGACATATTTTTTCTTGATTTGGCTCTGGACTCCAGTTTTAGATTTGTAATCAGGCAATTCACATGTAGTTAAATTGCAGACTGAGCTTTTATTAAAGGCTATTTGTGTTTCCCCGTGTAGACACACATACAGCACTTTTTATACATAGTTCCCCGTTTCAGGGCACCATAATGTTTGGGACAAATTGCTTCACGGGTGTTTCTGATTATTCAGTTGTGTTCATTTGCTTCCTTAGTGCAGGTATAAGAGAGCTTTCAGTATCTAGTCTTGAGTCTCGGCTTTTGACAGCTTTTGGAGTCTTTTATTTGCATGTGTCAATATGAGGAACAGATTTGTGCTAATCAAAGTCAAGGAAGCCATAATGAGACTGGAAATTTAAAAAAAATAGAGAAATAGGCCAAACCGTAGGCTTACCAAAATCAACTGTTTGGAACATCATTAAGAATTAAGCGAGCAGGCGTGGATATGTCAGTGACTACTGTCTGCAGAAGACTTCACGAACAGAACTACAGAGGCTACACTGCAAGAGTTCTGTAAAAAGGCCTTGTGGACAGAGGAGACCAGGATTCACTTGTATCAGAGTGATGGCAAGAGCAAAGTGTGGAGGCCAAAAGGAACCGCCCAAGATTCAAAGCATCCCCCTTCATCTGTTAAACATTGTGGTGGGGGTGTTATAGTTTGGGCGTGTATGGCTGCCACAGGTACTGGCTTACTTGTCTTCATTGATGATGTAACTGCTAATAGCAACAGCAGAATGAATTCTGAAGTGTACAGAAACATCATATCTGCCCCAGTTCAAGCAAATGCCAAACTTATTGGACGGTGCTTCATCCAACAGCAAGACAATGATGAGAAACATACTGCTGAAGCAACAACGGAGTTTTTCAAAGCCAAAAATGTTTGACTGAGCAAGTCAGTCACCTGAATCCAACTGCACATGCGTTTCATATGCTGAAGAGAAAATTTCAAGCAACTAGCCCCCTGAAATGGGGGGCTATGTATAAAAAGTGCTGTAATTTCTACATGATGAAACGAAAATTTATAAAAATACCCTTTCATAAAAGCTGAGAATCTTCACTTTAACCATATGTGAATTTTTGATTACTAATATAAAATTGTGGAATATAGTGCCAAATCAAGAAAAGATATGTCTGTCCCACACATTATGGAGTGCACTGTATAAACTGGCCACTCAATATGTCTCCATCACTGCTTCACACAATGCAGTATTTAACATTCCGGTGTCATCTTATTTGAATCACTCAAATGTTGAGATTGGATTACATTATATTAGATTTCACTGTCCACCCTTGTGGAAATTTTGTCCTTTGGCCTAACCAGGAGTATCAACTGATTTTGATATCCACTGTATATCTCTCTGTTTTTACCATGAATTTTAAATGCATTTTGATATAAACTAAAAATGATGCAGGAAGATGTCCCCCTCAAAAAAGGATACTATATGACCCTATCTTGTTTTGCCATTTAAGAGTAATAGAGAAACACTGCCCTCATCTGGCCACTTGAACTCATTACATTCCCTCAGACGGCTCCTCCAGGACAAATGGGATAATTAAGACCCAGCCAGGAAGGCACACTGAATTCTTTCATTTCCCCAATTTACAATGATAACTGTGAAATTTACCCAGCTCACAAAAGAAAAAAAATATTTCAGTAATAGCCTTAATGGGTTTAAGTGTCTTTGGACAGCAGCCAAGTGAGACTAAGAAAGACATTGCTGTGTGGGCAGGGTGAATAAAGGCAGCCTACTGTGTATCTTTACTGTTGGGGGAGGTGGGGGGGGGGTACATTTAACTGAACTCCTCTGCAAAGATAATGCTGCTGATAGTGACTATTTTACACAGTGGAGATTTGCTGAGATTTTCATGTTGTTGTTGTTTTTTGGGGGGGGGGGGGGGGGGGGTGGCTCCTGGGGAGGGGAGTAATTACCATACAGTGGTATTAACAATGGGATAAAATGCTGGCAGATATAATTATAAACTGCTTATGCAGGGTCTTAGTGCCCTTTATTTAAAGCTTCCCTCACACCTATGGTGGTCTAACATGTTACAGTGGATTTAACATGTAGAGAATATGCAGCACTAGCATTGATAACAATGAGATTTCTATTTTACTTTATTCCTCCTGAGGTCCTCAAGGAATCACAGTAGAGCCTTTCCAAACATGCACACACACTGCAGGCACAAACACATGCATACACATGCTCACACATGTACACACACACACTGCAGGCACAAACACATGCATCCACATGCTCACACATACACGCACACAAACACATGCATACAAATGCTCACATATACACACACCAAGGAAGGAATATTAGACTGTGTGAAATAACTCAATAATAATAACAACTAATTCTACTGTATTAAACTGCTTATTCAAATATATCTTGTCTCTAATAAAATAATATATACCTCCTAAAATCTAACTGTAATCTATAAATATCTATAAAATTAAATTAACAAAAAAACTTCATTTTAAACATATATTTTACATCAAATGTTTGTCTCATATGTATGTTACATTCCATAAATTGGTTGGTCAATTGGTTTTCCAGAGGTGGAACTCTTCTTCATCAATACTTGTTTCAATTTGTTAAATTTAGATAAACACGTGAAATATGAAAACAGATGTATTGTGCAACATTACCAGATGAATAATTAAGAATAAGAATGCAAAGCTTTGGGAGTTCTACAGTAGAGATGGGCTCTCTTGTTCTCTTTTCAAAGCCAGAGAGAACACTAAATGACTTAGCGTAATGTTTATGATTATTCTCATTTAAATGGAGAAATCTCATAATTTTATTACTAAAATACTCTCACATGTAAACTGTCTGATAAGGAGTAAGTAGAGTTTTAGGAATAAAATAAGTTTTGTATTTTTGCTGTGCCTCTCTGAAGCGTCACACAGAAGGAAATAACTTTAACCATGAATGGATAAGGAGAAAAGCTCATGAGTTTACCACCATTAGAAAAATAAATATGAATGTGATATTCCCTCTGGCATTTTTAAGGGTAGTATTGAATTCATGAACACTTAAGGGTAGCTCTCGGCTGATTCTCTGAAGGTTATCTTTAGAAGTCTCAAGAGAGGGTCCTCGTGCAACTGTGAATCCTCTCCCGGGTCTATCCGTCAGGATTGCATGATGTCTCATAAAAACCTAATGACATTTCTCAGAATCCCATAAAAGCCTTGTTAGGCCTCTTGATACGTTAAAGAATGAAACTTGGTGGCTATCCTGAGGGTTATTAAGTAAAGTCTATTCAAAATATATGGTTTGAAGAATATTGATACTGCACATCTTGATAATGAACCCTGGGAGAGTGAAACCTAAATGAGATCACACAGCTTGCTGCCATTTGCTATATGTTAAGTATGTTAACTACATGTCATTTTGGCCTTATGTGTGAGAACACTGAAGACATTAACAGTAAAAATTTAAACTGAAGGTTTGAAGTTGGTCATTAAGATCTGAATCACTTTTGTGCATGTAGGTAATAACATATAAAATTATATTGAAAATTGTATAAACATAAGCCCTATTCTGACGGGACTAGTTTTACCTCAGGACATCTGTAAAGGAATTTTTACTGGTTATCTGGGGCAATTATAGTGGTGCATTCTGACAGGATAAGAATTCCACCCAAATTACTGACAATCTATGTGACGTGATCTGTTTTAACCACTTCGTCTATCCCGTTATACATAGATATAGTATAAATTATATACTAATACAATGTACTATCTAGCCTATACTATACTAGTATCATAGTATAGTATAGCTTAGATATAGTACATTGTATTAGGCCTAAAGTATAGCTAACAATATGTAATGTATAAATTGCATAGATGTAGGCCCATAATATATAATTTTTCATTAGCCTAATAGATATCTCTATATTCAATTTCTATATTGAACTAAATGTACTATTGTGCTACAGGTGAGCACATTGTAGGAAAAAAATATATTAGGGGGAGAATGTGGGACATTATGTGGAGGCTAGGCTAAACACAATCTTATCTAATGAGGCTAAACATGCAATCCATCTCATTCATTTTCATGATTTTGCTCTGCTGAGAGCCTTTAGTTTTTGCCTTCTTCGGATGGGGGTCCACGCTGGCCATGCCGGGAGTCCAAAAAACTGTCGCAACACACCAACAGTGTCTCAGCAACAGCCTCCATTGTTCCAACACAATTAGCTTAACAATTACCCCCAAAAATAAACAAAAAAAAGATATGACATGCTAAATACTGAGATGAGCACTCAAATTACTGAGATGTCCATTCACATGGGGCTAGTATTACCAGGGGACCTCGGAGTTCCCCAAAAAACAGTAGGTAAATCAGCCTGGAATTTTTACTCTCTGGTCAGGTAATAATTACTGACATGGCCAATTCTGATGGGATTAAAATCACTGGAGATGTAGGTAATAATTCCTTTTACCAGAGATCCTTAGGTAAATCTAATCCCATCCGAATAGGGCTTTACAGGACCAAAATTATTCCTTTTACATTTACTGTTGACGTGACGATGCCTTTGTCTAGTAGAACTTACAGTACAGACAGTCAACCATAACAGTGGACTAATGCAATATATAATTTCTTAATTGAAATAAAACAAATCAAACATTATATTGCTATATTATATTAACATGTTATCATTTGCAAAATATTTTATATTAATATTGTCATTACTGTGAACATAATCCATATGCATCAACCGTGTCATAGAAAGGTCAAAACAAACTTTACTTCAGACACTTGAACTCCAAATTTGTAGAATATTGGTGTAGAGTATTATTTTGAAAAGCTGCATATTACATTATGAATAATTAAAATACTTTGGAGAATTTTACACTAATCGCACACATCTTTATAAATTATAGCGTGGGTTTTCAAATTCATGATAGTTCCTGCTATTTCTCATGCTTGAGAGGCATTTATTACTTCACAATGAATTATTAAGGTGTGCCAGATAATGGAGTGTGTGTCGCTATCAAACAGATTTGAATATGTGTTGTACATTAGTCTGGGTTGACAACGAAGCTTGTGCTATGATGGTGGTGGCATTTGGAAACTACTGAAAATAAATTAATTTAAAAAAATGTTTAAAAAGGAAGTAACATTTTTACTTAAATCATTGTTCATCCTCATAAAAGAAACATGGGTAGCACCACAAATTTATTTAGAATACACCAGTTATAACAGCATTAATAACTGTATTAGCTTATGAAGATAAGATACGCAATATGTTGTCCAACTGTAATAGATGTTAGTAAATGCGTTATGGAGCAGGCGTGGATTGCAAGACCAAGAAAACTTTGAACAACATTACAATACATAGCACTGTGGCTCTAATTCCTTTTCAACTCAATCATAACTCATGATGTGATGTGCATTTGTTAAACAAACATCTAGTTACATCAGGCCAGCATAGTTTGGCCACTTGGGCATTATTCTTGTGGATGCAAGAATTCAAGTAGGAATTTCATGTTTCATTTTATTCTTTAAAGCATTGCTATAGTGTGTGTTTGTTCTGATTATTAGATATTACAAACCCCAGTTCCAAAAAAATTGGGACAGTATGTAAAATGCACATAAAACCAGAAAGCAGTGATTTGTAAATTCCCTTTTACATCAATTTAATTGAAAACATAGATAGAAAAGTACATAGATATTCAATGTTTTACCTTATCAACTTTATTTATTTTTGTAAATATACGCTAATTCCGAATTTGATGCCTGCAACACGTACCAAAAGAATTTGGATGGGCAAAAAAAAGACTGGGAAGTTAAAAAACACCTGTTTGGAGCATAACACAGGTATGAAAAGGATATCAAAAGACTCTTGATATCTTATTTTCAGGTACTCTGACAAGCGATACTATAACCTCTCTGTATTTGAATGGATCTCTATGGGAATTGGGGGTGGGACTAGATTAATCTGTAAATTACATGGGAACAGTATGGAACCCATTGTTGGCTAAATGGCTGTAAGTCATCAAGGGTCTGAGGTATCAAACGAGCCTCAAACCATCACTCTGCTGCCAGAAATGGATGGATTACTTGAAGGTTTGTTTTTCCTGACTTAGAGGAGTCGAAAAGCTGGAACCCAGTTGAAGTCAGCTGGAGCCCACAACCGATAGGCCTCAGAACTCTGACGCAGACCAAAAACCTTTCCTCAAATATGGATTTCCGGATCAAAGCGAAATTTCTCTATAAAGAAAATGAATGGAGTTCAACTTAATCGTCCCTGTCACAGTCTGTGATTTAAAACTTGGATGTTTTTATCCAGACATATTTTTCTCTTAAATGACACTGGATCCACTGAACTGGAATAGATAGGTAGCGAAAGTGTTTCCCGCTCTCCTTATCGCTATCCCAACTTTATCCCAATCTCTTTCCCCACCTTTTTATCCATCCCTCCATCACCGTGGTGCTAGCTATTAACATTTGCATCACTCACTCGTCAGATAATATATTGACAATATATTTATTTATATATATATATATATATATATATATTTTATTGCAAAATGGAAATGGTTTTGTCGTATTGTTCTGTGGCTGGTTACAGTAAAAAAAAACTAGACCGTTACGAGAACCATGATCCACCGAGGTACTTAAGCCCTATTCGGATGTGATAAGTTTTACAGGGGGAGGTGGGGTAATGTAACGTTAATTATTACCGGCGGATCTCCGTTATTTTAATCCCGTCCGAATCTGCCATGTCCATAACTTTTACGGACTGCATGCTCCCACACCAGTAAAGATTTTACCCACTGTTAAATGCCATGTAAAAATGACCCTGGATAGCCATCCCGTGCAAATTGACATGTTGCTCAATATTCTGTTATTTCCTATGAGAAAGGAGTTTTCCTGGTTTTTCACGTATGAGGCACTCGACTCAAGGAAGTCCTAGGTTGTGCTTTCTTCCGACCAAGAGAGAGAAAGAGAGAGGGGGGGGGGGGGGGGGGGGTTGAGAACGTGAAACTCCGTTAGTACGTGATTTGTGACAACTCTGCCGAATACGGAGTTTGTGTCACTATTGTGTCACTATTGTCCTGTAGCAAGTCCATTTAACAAGCAACCCCCCAACCAGTCTCGCCTGCAACTATACCTACCCATGCGTGACATAGTGGACAATAGCGTCTATGTGTGAGATCATAAATATATTTCTTCATCATATAAAATTCCTATTCCGTCATAGCAACAAGATAAACCCAACAGTAGCCCGATCGTGTGCCAAAAAAGCTGTGAAAAGCCCTGCTCACTCAAATGCAAAATAAACACGTGAAAATTCTTGTGTAATTATACCACATCATTCTATTATCAATATCTGCTACTAAATATGATATAAATATATATATACAGTCCTACCATTGGTCATTTATTGTCTGAGACAATAATGAACACTTTATAACTCTATTACACTATCTGAAACGTTTATGTGCAATACCCCCCACACTCTGCAAATCTGTCTCATTCATTCCAGTTCATTCTGGTTTCATTGACAATTCATTTTGTCATGGTTTCTGGCAGCCTGCTGTTGTTTCTGGGGTCTTTCGCTTGACGACATCGGGGCAATCTATTAGATTTTTCTGCCTCCGTTTCGGTGTTTGAATCTCACCCGGCAATTATTCCTTTCACCTGTTTTGGATTTCCTGCCGGTCATAAATAGCCCAGGACTTCCGCATTTCTGACGCTTCGATATTGTCTTTGCTTTTTGACTATCGGAGTCGGTAAGGTAAAAGATAGCGGTCTCTACATTTCTGGTTGTTACTCATCAGAAACGTAGGGTAAAGATTTATTTAGTCTTTTTGTTTCCTTTTGTCTCTTTATCCTTTTATATTCCTCTACCTGTTACCTTTTGTTCAGCTCCTTCACACCTAGAGCTGTAGGTAACAGGTTATTTTTCTATTTCATTTCTTTCACCCTTGTTACAGTTCCTGTACCCCAGCCTGAGCGCCTGAGCCCTTGGCTGCATGCTTGGCGCAGACCGCGGGCCCCCGCGCTATCCGCGGGAACCCCGCACCCGTTCCTGATCCCACGGCCGGCGTGCTGTCCTTAATCTGGACCCCACGGCCGGGGTGATGTCCTCGTTCCTGACCCCCATGGCCAGAGTGCCGCCACGGGCCCCCGCGCTATCCGCGGGAACCCCGCACCCGTTCCTGACCCCACAGCCGGCGTGCCATCCTTAATCTGGACCCCACGGCCGGGGTGATGTCCTCGTTCCTGACCCCCCCATGGCTAGAGTGCCGCCGCGGGCCCCCGCACCAGTCCCTGACCCCACGGCCAGAGGGCCGCCATGTTTCCTGACCCCACGGCCAGAGGGCCGCCATGTTTCCTGACCCCACGGCCAGAGGGCTGCCATGTTTCCTGACCTCACGGCCGGAGTGCCATCCATGCCTAGCCTGGTTCCTGACCCTTCCCAGTCCCTGACCCATCCTAGTTCCTGACCCCTCCTTAGTTCCTGACCCCTCCTTAGTTCTGGACCCTTCCTAGTTCCTGACCCCTCCTTAGTTCCTGACCCTTCCTAGTTCCTGACCCTCCATAGTTCCTGATCCTTCCCTGTTCACTGACCCCTACTAGTCTTAGCCCCCTCCTCATCATAGCCCCCTCCTAGTCTTAGCCCCGTCCATCTTCCTGCCTCGCCTTGTCCTGCTTCGTGTCTGGTTTCATCTTGCCCCTGCCTATGTCTCTGAATAAATGTACTCCCTGGTGGAGTTTTCCCCTGAGCCATCTCTGAGTCTTGCGTTTGGGTCCGGTCCCCCCTGCGGGAACCTTAACATTATACTGATGAAAAGATAGTAACCCCCACTTGAAAATGATGCAAAAGTGAGTTTTATTAGCCGAAACAGTTGATTTGTAGTTAAATATATAATTATTTTATGATTTACAGCAGTGCACAATTTAGCCATTTTGGATACATTTTTGGAGACGCTAAGGGACAGCAGGGTACACTGCCTATATTTTGCATCATAGATCTGTAGTAGTTCTGCATATCACCCTCAGATTTTGCACACTTGTGGACACGGAGATTATGATCCAGGAAATATTAAGGTTTACCTGTTTCACATATGTAGCTCTCAGTATTTCATTGCAAACTAAAGAAAAAAAATTTTCCTCCCCAAGATTTCTTTGCATTTGTGGTACTTTATTTTGAACTCAATTATGAAAATAAACTAATCTATGTTAGTATTGTAAATGGTACAACTGTCTTGTTTCATTTATGTCATGTTCCAAGTCTCTGTGATGCTCACACCTGGAGTTATAAAGCTTCATTAACTAAATATGTCATCTGCGCGAAGGGGTTAAATAAGATTCTATCATCATGCTGTAACCCACGTAAACTGTTGTTCTCCCCCCTCATCAACCCACCCACATCCCTCTTCCTAACTGCAGATTACTTTGTATCCTATACTCAACTATTTCTCTCTTTCCCCCACCCAGTCTGCAATCAACCTCGTCAGCAACCTGACCTTTACTGAAAACATAGTGTTGGTGAGCCAGGCGTGCAGATTCTTTCTCTGCAACATCTGAAGAATCTGCCCCTTTCGCAACTCCTACTCCACTCAGCTCCTGGTCTTGGTACTGCTGCCCTCCCACCTTACCCACTGGCCACTTGTATCAAGCCAAACTACATTTTGGCACCATTTTAGGGGGCAGCGCTAAGGTATTACTGGGAATTACAGTTATTTTTTGCAAGTATATTCCCTATATACGTAATTATCTAGTAATTGCTAATGTATTATCTAGATAGCAAACTAGTTATGCTAGCTACTTTCAACCAGAGCTAGGTACCTAGCTAGCTTCTTTTTTAGCTGCTAGTAGACAGACTATTAATTTCAATATATAGAATTGAATTATAGAAATAGAATTACTCATTACACATATGTAACATCAATTACTTTCCCTGCATTGCTACTCAAAGCTTCTGGATTTGAGAATTTTTTCATGTTCATGTTCTTTTATTTTATTTGTCCATTGTTTTTATTTATTTTACTTTACTCCCTACTTGCTTGATCAGATTTTACTGTTACTGTGTAATAGTCTTATGCGGTACTATTATTATTATTATTATTATGAATGACAACAGTACTTATCTTGTAGATCAACATTCTATATCTTCTGTGTTTTATGCTTGAGCGATAAAATATGAACAAATGCATTTTTTATGACATTTCAGCATTTTAGCTAGGTTTGTGACATAACATTCAAATGTTTATGAGTGCTTGTGCAACATTTCTCACCTCAAAATATTTTTCTAAATATACTAAAACCAGTGAGCTGGGCTGGGGCAGCGCTTCTTTAGCATACTCCAACGCTTGAATTTTACCTGCCGCAACCCCATTGTGCATGTATGCCTTTACAAGGCAGAGAGACCAAATAAATATTCACGTTTCAGCACGGTAACATTATTAACTTACTGGGAGGGTGCTCTCTCTACAGGCGGCTTACGGGTCTGTGGTTGCCGGAATCCAAGCCTGCACCGAGGTGCTGAGCGCAAGTCGAACAATGTGTGAGAAGACAGTGGATTTTCCTGCAGTTGTGGACACCACCTTTCACTCCAATGCACTTGCATTGGTTGCAAAACGGTTGCAAAAAATACAATGGCCGTGCCCTGTTTAGGCCAGTTCTAGGCTTCATGCGCCAGTGTACACAAGCCATAGGACATGACTGGGTGACGTCGTCATCACTCCATACATACCTGTATTTTTGTTCAGACCACAGATGTTGGTCTGTAGCAGTTAAACAGCAGTTGTCTCTGCAAAAAACACACTGAATCTGTTTCTGCATCTGATTATTCAATCAACCCTAAATGAGTGGAAGCCAAAGGCCAAACCTTTAAGAACATATGTTTACATTGTTCCCAATATATTTAACCATAAATGCACTTTTGGAAGTCACTTTGAGTATCAGCATCTGACACATGACTGAACTGCCAATTGAAACTGTCCCCAAAATAGGACCTTGAGACACAAGAACATGTTACAAACACAGTTTGGTGAGTTAATTTCAGAGCTCACAAGTTTTTATTATTTATAAATTCTATTACATTTATAATAAAACCGCAACAAGATTACATCATTGGGATTGTATGTTCCACATTCGGACCAGACAGAAATGAGAGTTCTACTGACATCTTAGTGGTGAGTATGTCCAGTCAATCTGCAAATTGAAAATGAAAAACACCAATTAACTTTTGGTTCCCTTTGTAAATTATCTAGTTAGCTTGATTGGTGGTTATCTGCCTATCAAAATTAACTTTCTGGTAGTTTCTTCCCCCGGTCAGGTGGTTCACTAGTTCAGGGTTAATAAACACTGTCTCTCTACTAGTTGACGCATTTCTGTAATTAAGGCACCTTTTTGTTTGTATGCTGCATAAACCATCCACTTTCTTTTTTAGTTTGCGCCCCTCAAAATTTTTGGGTGCACTGTGCCACTGCTTACAGTGCATTTATTTGTAAATCAAAGTTAAGATCTAATCTGACTTAATTCAGACCCGACTCTTTTGTCATGCAGTCTGAAAAATAAGTGTTTACATGTCTCATAGGAAATTAATAGGCTTCAGTGATGTATTAGTACCTTTCTCTGGTTAATACTCTGATTAAAACTTTATTCCTAATCTCTCTACTTGTCCCAAAACATCTATTTATAGTCGAATGGCTCAGGGTGCTATGCTTTTTTTAATTATTATTCCATATATGATCCATCATTTTTTTAAATCTAAAACTACGAAGTCCTGCCCATAATGGCAATCTGTGTACCCCAGATAACAAGTGAAAAATATTGGAGGCAATCCACTCTGCCTCTGTAAGACCTTTCCGATTCCCCACTTCATTAGAAGGTCTCTAATCTCTTCACTTGTGGAGCCTGATAAGATCCTACACAAATGCAGGGGAGTCAAAGTTCAAACAACATTCAATGTTTTGATGCTTAACTTACCAAAGTTCCTGTCTGTTCATTAGACGGTTTTATCAGCAAATTCTTCTCTTACATTCTGCAATACCCATCAAGATGGAGAAGCTGAAGAGCAGTGGTCTGGTGCTGATAACGGGTTACTCTCTTGTCGGAACAGAGTTGACCATCTCCTCCTGCCCTCTAAAGCTTATTTCTATTAAAGCTGTACCCCTGACTAGAGTGTGCAAAGCCCTGTTTTAAGTCCCCCACCCCCTTCCCGACACAAAGAAGCAGGAAAGCTCTCTGGCTGTTGTGACTCGCCTTGATGTCTTCGTGCGGATACATCTCCATTTGCCTCAACACCGGGCCCTGTAGTCATCAATTTTGCAATGCTATTTAAAAAGTCAATCAGAACTTTCACAGATTCCATTGGCCCATGGCACACATTAAAAGGTTTTTCAAAGGGAGGATGTTACTTTGCATTCTTCTGGTATCAAGGAGCTCTCCAGAGGAACACTCACTCTTATTAAAATAACATCTGGGCTTGAAGACAGTTAAAGGGACATTCTGTTTTTATTTGGTAGCATACCAACTGGTGCTCTCATTGTCTGATAATATGCCTGAGTAGCATCCAAACACAACATTTAACAAACAAAACTCGTCATTAATTACATTTTTTGTTTCTGTTCATCGGTTTCTTGGCCATTCGAGAAAACAAATTTTGCCTACTCTCTGGCAAAACCTGTACAGTGTAAATGTAATATTTGTAGAATATTAATAGTACATTAAATGTTTTATCATCAAGAAAAATTAACCTGGTATAAATACCAATGTACAAACATGAAACATGGTTCTCAGCAGATCAGTCTGTATTTAAATTTCATACACTTTTTAACTCATTTGCTGTGAGCAATGTTTATTGTGTTTTTTTTAGTTTTTTTTAGTTAGTGGTACATCACATCTGCTTTTACATTCATACAGAACATTTGCAATACAGCACCTTTCAGAATACAACAAAACAGATGGCCCAATTGACTCTTATAAGCCACAAAAATATTATCTTCTATCATTAAATATAGGCTTGAAAAGAGAAGTGTCAAATCTTATATCTGTAACGACTTACATCAAATCAAAGTCCAGATGACTTACTGTTCACATCTGTCACTTCTTAGCCTTATATCTGACAAACCAAATAGAGCAGTCTCAAGTAGTCTGACCTTCAACTCTTATGGCCAGATTTAGTAAGGTGATAAATGGAAAGCAAAAAAAAAAAAAAGCCAGTTCAATGCAGTCGCTTGTGATGTCAAGCATGCAGGTAATTTAACAGTCAGATTAGAGAAATACCATTTTGATGCAGTTAGTGACACACATCCCTGAACAACATGGGCAAACTGTTCATGAAAACAATATAATCAGTTTAAAATGTATTATAATGTAAAATATGTACTATGAGAGCAGA
Organism: Synaphobranchus kaupii; assembly: GCA_029718625.1. Classification (NCBI taxonomy): domain Eukaryota; kingdom Metazoa; phylum Chordata; class Actinopteri; order Anguilliformes; family Synaphobranchidae; genus Synaphobranchus; species Synaphobranchus kaupii. The sequence continues at coordinate 31,528,751 of CM056382.1, read as the reverse complement.
AATAGGAAATTCACAGAATTACAACAAAAAAAAAAAGCTAAAGTAATGAACAATATTTGCACTAATATAAAAATATGTGCAGTCACATACAGCAATGTAATGTACGGTCAAGCCGGAAAGTCTGCACACCCCTTTCACCTTCTCCATGTTTTATTACGTTACAGACTTATACTACAATAGATTGAGTTCATTTTTTGCCTAAAACATCTACACACAATAGCCAATAATGACAAAGTGAAAACATCTTATATTATGCATCAATAAGGTTATGCACTACATGGCCAGAAGTATCCGGACACCAGTTGGTTCGGGATAGGCCCCTTAGTTCTAGTGAAGACAAATCTTAATGCTACAGCATACAATGACATTCTAGACAATTTTGTGCTTCCAACTTTGTGGCAATAGTCTGGGTAAGGCCCCTTCCTGTTTCAACATGACAATGCCCCAATGCACAATTTGAGGTCCATACAGAAATGTTTGTCGATAGTGGAAGAACTTGACTGGCCTGCACAGAGCCCTGACCTCAACCCAATTGTCCCTTTGGTAAGCCCCGCCCCCCTTAGTTACTGTTGCATACTCAGACAAACTTTACGTTTTGAACGTTCCACCCCATAGGGAACCATTCAATCTAAGCTGAAACTCAAACTCCTCTAGCTTTTATATCTATTTATATCTAACTAAAAAACAAAATGGCCAAGACGAATCAGGAGACCCTCGGTTATGCCACCCTGGGTGCTTTCTTTGATCATTACACGAGAACTACGTAGAAACTACCTTGTAGTGTAACAAGCATTTGGCTCTGAAAAGTGTCCTTCCTTGCTGCATCCTCACCAGCTCCAGCTCGATCGCGACCCCTAATGTTCATAACACTATTAAACATCTGATTCTCCGGTAGTTTATATTTTCTAAACCAACTGATATAACATCAAGTTTAATGGAAAAACTTCACTGTAGGCTGACTGTCACTGTGAAAACTTGCTCTAGTAGCCATAGCTGTTACTATAGTAGCTATATTGTATAGGCTACAGTAGGTTAGGTTGATTCACGTTAGTTCATTTATTTATTTGTTTATTCATTTATTTATATTATTTGGCTGGCTAACATTAGCCATGACAGTTCCGTCTGCTATTCTTGACCAGTTTTGGTCAAATGGGGTAGGGCAAATCCCTGCTCGATGCAGACAGCAAGGTCTGAAATATGCCATGGAGGGCTAATACACGACGTGCGAGTTATCACCAACAACATTGAAGCAAAGTGTTATCGATCTCAGAGGAAGAGATAGAAGCTGCACCTCCTGACAGTTTAGATCCGTACCTGCTTATGGTGTACGTTAACGTTACATCTCGGTTTATAGAAGGCTAGCTAATGTAGTTAACATTAGGTCTTAACAACTAACGTTAGCCACTAAGTAATAATTAGTTAACTAGCTAACTCATGTAACGTTAAGTATGCCTATCGCAACTTTTGTTAATGAAACATGCCTTAATTAGGCTACCTTGGAGCAAACATGTGTCTGCCGATATTGTTGACCATAGAATATAAACGTTTAACGTAACGTTATTTTTGTTGTTGACATTCAGCTGCCTGTGTGGTCGTCCAATTAACCAAATCCACTGTTTACATTTCTCCAATTGACTTTTAGTTTTAGGGAAAATAAAAAAGCTGTCGCGAGAATCACTGTTGCATGTGCGCCAGGCAGACCTTTTAACCACCATGAAAGTTAGCTGACAGTATACGATGCATTTATGTCAACAAACCATGCGAAGAGTTAGTTGTCCGAGGAAGTAGAGGCTAGCAACAGTTGCTATGCATTAGAGCAATTGGTTGTTTTCCCCTGTCAATTATTTCCCCAACATTCGGCTACAAAGGGTCAATTGAACACCTTTGGGATTATAACATCAGTGCCTGACCTCACTATTGCTCTTGTGGTGGAATGGAAGCAAATCCCAGTAGAAATATTCTAACATCTAGTGAAAAGCCTTCCCAGAAGAGTAGAAGCTGTTATTGCAGCAAAGGGGGACCAACTCCATATTAATGTCCATGATTTTGGAATTTTTTTTGGATTTTGGAAGCAGGTGTCCATCTACTTTTGGCCATGTAGTTTATCTGTACAATTACTATATTTATATATGGTGCCCTTGGTCTTTTATGTTAGACGATTTAAAGTTTATGTCAAATATTGAAAGCAAAAATACACAACAATATTAGAAAATTAGATCTATTGAAAATGTATTAATATTCCTATAGTACTCACTTTATGTAATAAATGTATGTAATTTGGTGTCTGAAAGAAAATTAAAACATGAAAGATACTGCAGCCCGGTGGGTGGATGTGGCCACCATGCCAGGTGCAAGTGGATGGAAAAGACAACAGAAAAAGAATGTAAGTTTTTATTGAATTAGTTATTCATGTATTTTGGGACTGGTTACCAACCAAAATCATTAGACTCATGTCTGCAAGTTGTGGCGTGAAAAGAACCGGCGATGACATCATGTATCTGATAAGAGTGCATGCTTGCCTACTATCCCTATCGGCTGGAGAGATTGTGGCATGAGTGTGACTGTATGAAATCGAACTGCCAAATTGGAAAGAAAATGTGCCGGGAAAATCATTAAAAAACTAGTACAAATGTTGTGTTGTGTATCCCTCTAAAATAATAAAATGAAATCATGAAATTGTAATGGTGGCGTGACGTGTGAGGTAGGAGGAGCCAAACGCAGCAAGGGGATTCATTAAGCCCTAAGGCCACTAAGGCGGGAAACCCCGCAGTTAAGGGAGGGAGACAAGACAGGGAATACACGTACCAAAGCTACTAAACGGCTCACTGTCACACACCAATGAGTAGAAGCGCAAACGCCAGGTTTCTCAGTAAGAAAACCAAATAAGGCTAATGGACCAAAGAACTGTACCCTATACTTCTACGAGCTAAGTAACACCGGCTCACTGTCACACACCAATGAGTAAAAGCGCTAATGCCCGATCTCCCAGGAAAAAGAAACATTTTTACGGGCGAATAGAGCAGAGATCTGCGGTCCCATACCTCTACGAGCTAAGTAACTAAAGAGCCAGCAATAATAAACGCCCTGCCTCAGTAACGAGACGCATAAGAACAGGCGAGTAGCATAAATGGTACAAATAAAACACACAACCAAGAAACCCTGCAAAATAATACGAGATAGTATACGAGGAGGCGAAAGGAACGGAGATCTAACGTTCCAAGGCTACCCTCAGAGACTCGCAGTCAAACGCAAATATGTCAACAAAATCACCCAAGCTCCATATGAGGAGAGACATACCTGAGGGGACGAACAGAACTACAGTTCCGAACAAAATCGTCCCGCAGGTAAAAAGGATGAAACAGGACAACTGCTCCGGCATTTACCGGCTAACGCGAATTTGAATTTGATAGAGAATAAACGCTCTGCCTCTTGGTAAAGAGGAATGTAATGAGGAGGCGAAGGAACAGGGATAACGTTCCATAGCTACTTTCATAGGCTCGCAGTCACATGCAAAAAACATAAAGGGGGTAAACGCCCGATCTCCCAGGAGAGAGAAACATTTTACAGGCGAGCTGCCGGTAAACCACCGTCCCATACCTTTACTAGCAAAATGACTAACACAAGCTTAGTAGAAAATACACGCCCTAGCCTCTCAGTAAAGGAAAATGTAACGAGGCGAAAAGGAACAGAGAGCTAACGTTCCAAGGATACTTTCAGAGACTCGCAGTCACACACAAACATGTCCACAACATCGCCCAGTCTTCCCTAAAGGAAGACATGTACCGAATGACGAAACAGAACTACAGTTCCGAACCAAAATCGCCAAAAGCTCCATGTACAGAGACAGGTACCTGAAGGGTGAATAGCACAGGTGCACCGGCCATTTACCGGCTATAAGACTAACGTGAGTTAAATAGGAAATACACACCCTGCCTCTCAGAATAAAGGAGAATGTAACAAGGCGAAAAGAAACAGACCTAACGTTCCAATGCTACTTTCAGAGACTCGCAGTCAAACGCAAACATGTCAACAAAATCGCCCAAGCTCTATATGAGGAGAGACATACCTGGAGAATGAACAGAAATACAGTTCCGAACACAATCGTCCCGCAGGTAAAAAGGACGAAACAGGACAGCTGCACCGGACATTTACCGGCTAAAAGACTAACGCGAGTTAAATAGGAAGTACACGCCCTGCCTCTCAAAATAAGTAAAGCCCTACCTGTCAGTACGATAAAAACGCCCGGTCTCTTAGTAAGAAATGACTATACAAATACATCCACAAACAAACAGAGACTCCTCTCACTTTCACGAAAGAAAGCAGACAGAGAGAGGACGGAGAGACAGAGAAGGCAAACGGTCTAGGCAACGGAAGCAAGGAAAGACCAGGAAGCGGAGACAAACAAAAGCCAGGGGGGAAAAGTCCTAATATATCCACAAAGGCAAGTCCCACATTACTCCAATAAAACACTCTGGAGCAGAAATGGTCTCCTAAAACACCTAGACCAAATCGTACTGGCTAAGCAATCAAAGGGCAAAATAATACCACACACAAAATAATCCAAATAATGCCAGACAATACAAATTAATATCAAAGCCCAGAACGGAGGAAAACATGGGCTTAAATAGCTCCAGGGTAACCACGCACAGGTGAGACACTGAGAGAAACTCTGCAATCAAGACGGGGTGGAGCAAACATCCACTAAAAGGGCAGCGCCCTCGCGTGGCTACCAAGGAAACCGACTGCAAGGGAAAAAGGGTCACAAACCATGGCAGAAATTAAATATTACAATGGTTTTTAAATTACTGTTAAATGACCTAAATAACCTAGCGCTACAAATAGCTTGACATTTTGGCTGTGCACTTTACTTATCACATAGCTCTTGAAAGCACACACCAACTAGTATTCAATAACTCTCTTACAAGTAAGAATGTACAACCAAATGGTTTGCCTACACAGTATCCAGAAGTCTAATAGAGTGATGATACACTGAACAAGAACACATGGCATACCAAAATATCAAATGAATGAAATAAAACAAATTATTATAGTTCTTAGTTTGTGTGCAACCATATGGTTTCATAGCTGTATACATTTATAAGAGTTCAGCAGTTGTACTGAAAAACTCTTAATCTATACAAAGAGCTACGAATTAGAATCTCATAATAATTTGTCATTTAATTATATAAACAGGTCTGATAAATTGCATGTATGTTAATTCACCATTACCACAGGATTAGTTCTATTTCGTTCCTAAGACCATTAGGGTCGTCAATATGGATGGCCTTCTGGGGCCAGATGCATCGAGACTCTTATACCAGAATTTGTCATGGTACATGACCTCCGCGTAGTGATGTAATTCCTCCCATAAAATGGGGAGCGTCCAAGGGACCAAGACTGGGCTTTCGTTTTGAAGCTCACTTCCTGGTTCACTGAAAGTCAGCTATTTTCCCATAGGAATACATTGAGCAGCAGAGACCAACTAACCTAGTGACGTCACGACCACAGTTGGTCCAAGATGGCTGCGCCCTAGTGGAAAAAAAACTAATTTAAACTTCTTTTTCCAGCAGATATGGGTCGGTTTGAGAGTTTAACGCATGGTCATATCTAATTTAAGGTAAAAAGCTAATGAACCAGAGCCACTTTACCGAGTGCTTCATGTCCCCTTTAAGGGCATAGTTTTATGCTAGCATTTATGTGCTAAATTTATTTAGCATTTAGTGCTTAATCACACTGGACATCTCGGGACAGCGGGGGCTATTTTTAAGCATTCCACTTTAATTCACTTAATTCGTTTGATTAATGCAATGACTATATTGAATGTCTTTGTTTGATATGTTTGTGTGTTGTGGGTCTTTTTTGTTGTTGCTGGGGCTACAACTGAAGTTCCCTAGCGGGAAAATAAAAATTATTCTATTCTATTCTATTACCTAGTATTGCCATATACTAGGTAATAGAGCACAGCTCAGAGGGACTGCATTTGCAGGCCGAATCGCTTTGGGGGTCAGAGCATAGTTGTTCAGCACACTTAATTTCCTGATGATATGCCTCAGTGGTGTTTGACCCTCTTAATGTGAGAAGAGCTTTGCATAATGAATATCCCTTGAACCACAGGCTACTGTGTTTAATTTCACCCAGTCTTATGGAATCCTCTGGGAGCCTTCATTATGTATCATTAGACTTCATAAGGCTTTCATGAGGTACTGTACATCTGGTCCAGATGTCCATGCAAATTTCAGGCTGCTTATCCAACGCAAGACAAGCAGTGCAATCATCCTGATGATTCTCTTAACTGCAACCCCAAATGGTTCTACTACACATTATCCCCCGAATATGCACTCGCTCCAAGTGCACTCTCTTCCTACTGCAGAAATAAAGGAAGATACTTCTGATGCATGTTTTCTCTTAAGGGTTGTGGTTTTCATAGCTGGTTTTCAAAATGCCTAAATACATATGAACAGAAAATGTTGAAGTGGTATTAGAAATACAGTCTGATTAAGCTTTTTGTTTTCTCCTTGTGGTATGGAGTTAAATTATTAACCCCTTGTGGCCATGCCGCCGGTGCCCTGAGATTGCTCAACTGAAACATTCATTGCTCCTGCAACTAAGGTTTCCCCAAAAAGTCGACTAAACCATTAGTTGATCAGAAGACTCTTAAGGTGGGTTGCACCAACAAGGCTTTAATGAATCTAAGATTAGAGATAATCAGAGTTTAATAAATCCAGGTTTAAAATTAATTAATCTAAATCAAAAATTGTATCATAGATTAGTAAATCTAAGATTAATGACTTAAACCTAGATTTCAATTAAGTTGCTTGGCAAATGTGAAAGGTTAACAGAAAATAGTGGGGACTCAACAACTAGGCTACATGTGTAGCAAGCTGGCCTATCTGGGGGGTTTGTATCAAACAGTATAGCAAACTGTTATATTGGCTAACAAAGTAACCAATTATTGGACATTCTGGCAACAATTATAAATGATAATTTCTACATTTTTAATAAAATAAAAACTGCAAGTAAAAATGCTAAAATCATAAATGACGTCCTGAAGCTGTAAAAAGAAGTTTGCTGTTGAATGTGAATGCTACATTTCCATTCAAGACATGCTTTACTGTTTTAACAAGCAATTAATCATAAAGAAAGGAATGCAGGCATTAAAGAGTACACAATTAAGAAAAATAATCAGAGTAACTGTAAGGAACTTGGCCATTTTACTCCATACATCTAAAAAAAATGCTGCTATTTCTATGAATTAAACTACCTCAACTGTCAGATTAAAGTTAATCCCTAATCAAAGTTTAATCTGAGTTTAAAATATTGGAGCAACCGGAATAAAGTTAATCTAGGTTTAAAGCAAAAAATCTAAACCAAGATTAAATTCAAATCTAAATAAAACTTAGATTACTTTTGAACTAGGATTAGAATTTGGTGCAACAGGATTAATAGACAATCCAGTTTAAGAATTAAACCTCGTTCATTCGGGAGAGTGGAGCTACGAGAAGGGTTGTTTCTCCTGACTCATCATTTTCCTATTGAACTCTATGGAAAAGTAAGTCAGGAGAAACAACCCTTCAAGTGATCCATCCATATCTACTGCATATCTGGCAGCAGAGTGATAGTTTGAGGCTCGTTTGATACCGCAGACCCTTGATGACTTGATGCCAACCATGGGTTCCATACTATTCCTATTAACTCAATTTTGACCTGATAGTGATTTTCTTCCGTTTTTTTTGCGTCTCCTGTGAAAGGACATGCATCTCAACCATGCGATGGATCACATATAGGGATTCAACTAATGTTCTTGTAGTAAATTAGTAAATTAGTAAATTACATCGTTCATCCACAAATCCTACACATTCAGTCAGCTAACAGTTCTTTATTTGACACATGAAAATTAAATTCTGAAATTAGAAATGGTAATATCGTCATTTAGTAAAACATGTCATCTTTCCCATCTGCAGCACATAATTTCCCCAATATCAGAAAATGAGTAATGATGACAAGAATACTTACAAAAAAGCCCTAATCTTTCTACAAAATGATGGAAAGGAGAATTTTTCAGTACAGTACAAGTTGAACATTGGAGTATAATCGTCAAATGGTACTTCATGCTGGCTTGTAGTAAAGGGTTTGATGATGAGGGGATTATTGTTCCTTATAACTTCAATGGAGTAATATCAGAGTCACCTACATTTATTACTCCTCTAGCGCCTTGTCGGTTTGAGAGCGACTTGCCATTCTGGAGAAGCGCCGATCGTCGGTGTGGAGAAGCGACTCGTCAGTTTGAGAGCGACTTGCCATTCTGGAGAAGCGCCGATCGTCGGTGTGGAGAAGCGTCTCGTCGGTTTGAGAGCGACTAGTCATTCCGGAGAAGCGCCTCGTCGGTGTGAGAGCGACTAGCCATTGTGGAGAAGCGACCAACGTAGCACAAAACCATCACTGTTTGTGTATTAAGCTCTCTCCGAAAAAGATATAGCCTACGTTAGCTAACCTGTGGAATTTGTGAGGAGTGACACTAATAAAATAAGCCCAAACAACGAGGTTATCTGTCTCTGTCCATATGCAAAAGGTCTGTAAAAATCCTATAAAACCCAGATATTCCATATACAATAGCTTACTTACAAAATAAATATATGGTAGAGAACTAGCATACATTTCTTACTAAATTATAGGCTATAGTTCCCTACATGGTAGCCCACTCCTAAACATTGAGAGATTGTAGCCTATAATAATTGTATACAAATAGACTATAGCCTAATATACTAACGCTAATCAACATGCTTTTTATAAAACCTCGCAAGTAGGCCTATGATAATATATGATTTTTGCAGACCTTTCACATATTTCAAAGTTAAAAGTTACCGTTTGCACATACGTTCGCTAAAATACACTAATAAAAGAAGCCCAAAAACCTAAGTTAGCTGTCTCTGTGTCTCATTTCAAAGTTAGAAGTTACCTATGATTCGTCTTTATGTTGTAAAAACACACACAGCAAAACAAAGCCCGCCCTATTTTAATATGTTAATTCATAGCCCATAGGCGCCTAGTCACTTCCGGCCGTCGACGTCGGTTTTGGGAGCCAGGTGTCACTCTATACATTTCCATGAAAACCGGCAAGTCACTACCACTTTCTCGGTTAGAGCCCTGTATTGCAGATATTAAAGCACAACTGAACTTTGGTTTGTCTAGTTACCTGGCCATGAGTCCAAATGGTGGCGAAATATGTTCGTTAGTTGCTCTGTGCTCCCCTGGGGTGATAATCCAGAATAGGGTATTTGTCGCTCTCTATTCACTTCTATAGGGCATCTAAAAATGACGGTCTCAAAATGACAATTCTAGCACATATAATGCGAACAGAGCGGATTCTGTCAATACAAAATACACAAAAATTTGAATTACACAACCAGGGATCAAACCCCCATGCCTCGGGACACAACCGCACAGACTGAAAGTCCGCGCCTTAGACCATTGCGCCACTTCGGCGCTTTGAATGCTATTATGACGCTTTCTTATGGCCTGATCGTTGGCTGTGTTGTCATTTTATGTTGTGTCTTTCCTGTGTTTTGTGTAATTTTTTTATGATGTTACAGTTTTATGTACACACCTGCCTGTAACAAGAATTTCTCAGAGGGGGTAATAAAGCTGAATATGAAAGTAAAGAACAGTAAGCATGTGAGCTCCATCCCCCTTGTTAAACAAAATGATAGGCGATATTATGATAGGCGATTCTGTAAAACGAAACGCATTGATTCACGTGAAAGGGAACAGCAGCTGTGCTGCATGCATGCTACAGTAGTGCAGTAGTGCTTTTGAATGACAAAGACAAGTTTAGTAGGAGGGGCTATGATAAAGTATGGGAATTGGTCAAAGAGTGGGGTAAGCTGTTGCAAAGAGTACCCAAGTCGAGTGCCCTGTTGTAAAGTTACTGAGACTGTGTCCGAATACGACCCTTGTTCCCTGTCCACTCAGACCCCTGTCTACTATGTGCCCTGTCCCCTCACTTTGCAAGCAGTGTGCAAAAGAAATTCTGCAAAACTCTTTCCAAACTAGTGAGGAAGTAGTTTGTAATATTTTTTATGTTTAATCAGTTAACATATGACGATTGTTACAAAGTGTATATTATGAATGAAGATAGAATTAACAAAAATAAAAAAAGAAGTAGTTTATAATATCTTGTACCATAGATATGCATATACGCTCTATGTCTTTTACGCTTTTACTTCCGGGTTACTTGCTGAAATTTACGGATGAGTGCACCGTTCTGCAGATGAGTGTGCTCCTGAATTCCCTCAACAAGACCCCAGAAATAAGGGGTTCATCGTGGTATTTTAAGTGCCCCCATTTGTAAGAAAAAGTCGCCCACTGAAATGCTTTTTGACAAAGTGGACTCAAATACGCGCCCTCAAAATGGTGTAGGGGTGGTATTCGGACACGGCTTGAGAGAAGATGCGGTGGCATATTGTTGGTGTTAAAACGCAGCATGAAGCGAAATGAGCGAAAAGCTCGCAAACTCAAGCAGAAAAATAGAGGAAAAGGAAAAGGAATTGCCTCTAGCTCCGTAAACTATCAAAACAGCTAAAAGTAGAGAGGCAAACAGAAACAAAGTAAAGAATAGCGACCCAGGAAAGGTAGGCGAACAGCTCGCAGACTCGAGCAGAAAACGGAAAAAAAGAAAGAAGAGATGCCTCTCACTCGATAAACTTTCAAAGAGCTTAAAGAGGCCAAAAGGAAATGAGGCGAACCGAGGTTAGCGTCAGGGTAGGGGGACAAAAACCAAGGAAAGAACTAAGTGTGAAACGAGAAAGGAAACTCCTAAATAAAGAACTCCTAAACACACTTAAGGCAAGTCCCGCATGTCACTTTTAGCAATATAGCCAAAGAGACAAATGGTCGCCTGAATTCTAATACCTGCGTACCTGGCTTAGCGTGGCTTGAAAGACACTAAAGCACCGGAACAGGAAAGCACAGCGCTTATGTAGCAAGCCAGACACCTGAAACAGGTGCGATCAATAATTGCAGGACGGCGGGAAAACCAGGCACGGGCGCCATTCCGAGGCCGCAAAAGGATCCCCGCAGAGAAGGAACGGTAGCCTGCAAAACCATGACAGGAGCGCCCTTTTTAAACCAAGAATCAGTTCAGCGCAGAGAGAATCAGTTCTCTCTGTGCTGCTTATGGCTTGTGTTAAAAAACTTTGCTGTCATTTTGCCACACCCTGCTACTAGCCATGCCTAGGACTAGACTAACCAAGGCTTGCCCTGCTTAAAAAGTTTTGCACGGTTGTTTTTGCATAAGCTTTTGCACAGTTATTCTAGTTATTCTAGTGTGCTCTTGCATGCTCTGTGGCGTGACTTACGTCCTATGCTTTCATCAAAGTGGAGGACTTCTTGGAGTTTACTAGAAGCGGATTCCTATGTCATGTAAAGCTGACATCAAAATCAAAATGTAAAGTTGACACCAAAATAAGCAGGACCATTTCAGATGTGCGGACCATCCGTGTAACCTGGTGTCATGGTTTGACACCCTTCTCTTCACCTCTGCGGACGCTTCCTTTCAGAGCTGCTAGACGGCGCTCCTGCTTTACTTATCCGCCAGCTTTGCCGTGTTTTTCCTCTTCCCAGGCACTTATCTGGTGCACCTGTGTTTCCTGCTGGCTATATAAGCACCGTGTTTCCTTCTTCTGGTGCTTTAGTGTCATTCTTGCCATGCTAAGCCAGGTAACGACAGTAAAGGATTTGGCAACCACTTGTTCTTTTGCATTTACTAAAAGTACACGTGGGGTCTGGCTTAGTGAGTTAGGAGTTCTCTTTCTTTTTAGAGTTTTCATTTTCCTTCTCACTCATTTCCTTCCTTGGTTTTCTCTGTTGAGATAGTACCTTGGTTTCGCTTCGTTTCCATTTGCCTTTTGTTTCTTAGCAGCTCTTTTGTTACATCTGCCGTTTCCCTCCAGTCCACCTCCCTTTCGTTTCCTTCGTTTTCCCATTCCTTTTGTTTCATGTTGTGTTTTTCAGTTTACCCTGTTCGTCTCGTTTCTGTGTTTGTTGCAGGTTGGGCATGGTCCCCGTTTAGTTCCTTGTTAGTCAGCCTATCACTCTCCCTTTCGCACACATTCCTCACTCCCTTTCATTATTCAATTTGCCTTCTCATCTGTTCCCCTCTCTATTTAAGTTCCCCTGTTTCATAGCCTCTTCGCCAGTTCATTTTCTCAGCTCCGTTTTGAGATTTTCCCCGGCCATTCTGTCATTACTCGGCTTGCCTTAACCTGTTTGTTTTGTTCCTCGTTCCAGTCCGCCCAGCCTGCCTCCTGTTTTGTGCGCTCCAGCCCAGTCTTCTGTCCTGCCCTGCTTTAGTTCGCCAACCCTGCTTCCAGCCATTTGCGACAGCCAGCTACCCGCCAGCATCCATTTCCCAACCTTCTCATCTGAGATGAGGAAAGTGTTTGACCACCTGGTCTGCAGTTGTGACGCCACCCAGCGCCTGCTCCACCTCCACCAGGGTTCCCGCTGTGCCGCAGAGTATGCAGTCAAGTTCTGCACGCTGGCCGCCGAGTCCGGTTGGAAAGATGCTGCTCTCCAAGTGGTGTTCCAGAATCGAGTAAAGGAGGGCCTCAAGGATGAGTTGGCGATCCGTGATGACACCAGTTCCCTGGACGGCTTAATCTCCCTTGCCATTTAGATTGATAACCGCATGCAGTCCCGACAGAGGGAGAAGACGGGCCGCAGCGTCGCCTCAACCCAATTCCTCTGTCCCAACTCGGCAGCCTCGCCTCAGTCTACTGGACCTCTGTGCCCCTCCGTTCCTGAAACCTCAGCTGAGGAACCAATGCAGTTCCGCAGAACCTGACTTACCCCAGAGGAGCGCCAATGAAGACTCCAAGCTGGGTCCTGTCTCTATTGTAGTCAGTTCGGCCACCTGCTGGTCTCCTGTCCTGTTCGCCCAAAAGAAGTGGCTCACCAGTAAAACTGGGCGTCCTGGTGAGCCCTATCTCTTCTCCTGCTACTGCCCAGTCCCGGTTCCTGATTGACGCCACGCTCAGCTGGAACCGCTAATCGCTCCCCCCTGTCTGTACTGGTCGACTCTGGAGCCGACTCCAATTTCACTGATGCCACACTCGTCCGCCAAGCAGCCATCGCCACCAGGCCTCTCCCTAACCCTGTCAATGCCATAGTTGGCCGTTTGAATTTCTCTATCACCTACAGGCCCGGTTCCTGCAAGACCAAACCCGATGCCCTGTTATGTCTGTATTCCCCGAGACCAGTACTGCCTATCCTGAATCCATCATCCCTCCATCCTGTGTGGTGGCTGCAGTCACCTGGGAGATTGAAGGAGCTATCAAGTCCGTCTAGGTAACACAACTAGACCCCAGAAACAACCCTGACTCGTGCTTGTTTGTCCCAGACTCTGTTCGCAACCAGGTCCTGCAGTGGGCTCACTCCTCTCACCTGTCCTGCCATCCGGGGCTTCATCGCACCCTATCCCTACTGAGGAGGAGTTTCTGGTGGCTGACTATGGAGGTGGATGCCCGTGCCTTCATGCTTGCATGCTCCATCTGCGCCAGGAGTAAGGCTTCCCATCAGCCCTCCACCGGTCTTCTCCATCCTCTTCCTGTCCTAGGCCTTCCTTGGAGTCACATTGGGGTCGATTTTGTTACTGGACTACCACCTTCAGACGGTAACACTGCCATTCTAACCATTGTTGACCGTTTCTCCAAGGCAGTCCATTTTGTCTCTCTCCTCAAGCTTCCTTCAGCTTCAGAGATGGCGGAGCTCCTGGTCCTCCATGTGGCGCGGCTGCCCAGGATCCCCTCCAACATCGTGTCCGACCGCGGTCCCCAGTTCTCCTCCCAGGTGTGGAAGGCATTCTGCCAGTCCCTGGGGGCCTCCACCAGCTTGTCCTCGGGTAACCACCCCTAAACTAATGGACAGATGGAGAGGGCTAACCAGGACCTGGGAGCGGCCTTACGGTGTGTGACTTCCCGGAACCCCTCCTCCTGGACCAAGCTTCTCCCTTGGGTGGAATACGACCACAACTCGTTCACTAGCTCCACCACCGGGTTGTCCCTGTTCGAGTGCTCCCTGGGTTACCAGCCACCCCTGTTCCCTGTCCAGGAGGAGGAGGTCTGCATTCTGTCGGTGCAGGCCCATCTTCTTTGCTGCAAGAAGGTATGGAACGACACCCACACAACCCTCCTTCATTCCACCGCCCACGCCCAGCGGCGGGCAGACATCCACCGTACCGCAGCCCTCCAGTACACTCCAGGACAGCAGGTCTGGCTTTCCACCTCTACCATTCCCCTTCAGTGCACTTCCAAAAAGCTCCAACCTCGATTCATTGGCCCCTACACCATTGAATCCATCATTAACCCATCCGCTATCAACCTCAAGCTACCCCCAGCCCTCAAGATCCACCCCCATATTCCACGTGTCACAGCTCAAGCCCGTCTCCTCCAGCCCACTAAGCCCTCTGGCCGATCCCCCTCCACCCCCCGGATCATTGACAACGCTCCCACATATACAGTGCACCGGATCCTAGACATCCGCCGCAGAGGTTGCGAGTTCCAGTACTTGGTGGACTGGGAGGGTTACGGCCCCGAGGAGAGGATCTGGATTTCCCACCAGCTCATCCTCGACCCCTCCCTCATTAGGGACTTTCACCAGGACCACCCAGATAAAATCAAGCCTGGTGGTGTGCCTGGAGGCGCCCGTTGAGGGGGGGGGTTACTGTTACATCCGCCATTTCCCTCCAGTCCACCTCCCTTTCGTTTTCTTCATTTTCCCATGTTTCCCCCGTGTTTTTCAGTTTACCCTGTTCGTCTCGTTTCTGTGTTCGTTGCAGGCTGGCTGTTTAGTTCCTTGTTTTCGCCCCTTATTAGTCAGCCTATCACTCTCCCTCTCGCACACATTCCTCACTCCCTTTCATTATTCAATTAGCCTTCTCACTTGTTCCCCTCTCTAAGTTCCCCTGTTTCACAGCCTCTTCGCCATTTTTTTTTTTCAGCTCAGTTTTGAGAATTTCCCCGGCCATTCTGTTGTTTCTCTGCTTGCCTTAACCTGTTTGTTTTGTTCCTCATTCCAGCCCGCCCAACCTGCCTCCTGTTTTGTCCAGTCTCCTGTTTGCCAACCCCGCTTCCAGCCTGTCACCTTTAGTTTTCCCTGTTCGTTTGCTTGCTACTGTCCTTGCCTTGCTCAATAAATACACTCCTTGGTGGAGTTAATAATAATAATAATGCATGGCATTTATATAGCGCCTTTCTAGATACTCAAAGCGCTTTACAATGATAAGGGGGAAACTCGCCTCTACCACCACCAATGTGTAGCACCCACCTGGGTGATGCAACGGCAGCCATTTTGCGCCAGTATGCTCACCACACATCAGCTGAGGTGGAGAGGGAGAGAATATTTTTTTTAGCCAATTAAACTGGGGGATGATTAGGTGGCAGATTGAATGAGCCTGGGTTGGGAGTTTAGCCAGGACACCGGGGAAACCCCTACTCTTTACGATAAGTGTCATGGGATCTTTAATGACCACAGTGAGTCAGGACCTCGGTTTAACGTCTCATCCGAAAGACGGCATCTCCTACAGCACAGTGTCCCCATCACTGCACTGGGGCATTGGGGTTTATTTGACCAGAGGGAAGACTGCCCCCTACTGGCCCACCAACACCACTTCCAGTTTCGAGTCTGTCTCAGAGTCTTGCGTTTGGGTCCAGTCCAGTACTCAGCCTTAACATCTTTGACTGTTATAGAGCTAGAGGCTATTCTGTCCTTTTATTTTCTCTGCTCGAGTCTTCGAGCTTCACCCTGTTATTTGGGGGTAGTTTTTGGTTTGGTTTGTGCTGGGATTCTTTTCCCTTAATTTTTTTATTTTCTCTGCTCGTAACCGAGTTCTCGCCCTCTTATCTGGGTTGTTATATTTTGGCTGTATGCTGGGAGTTATATTCCCTTGCTCTTTTATATTGCTTAGTTTCATGCTTTCCGGCAGGTCTGTGGTATTGCCACAAAATCATATGCAGTTTCGACTCGTATCATAGTTTACTTCAATACTGTTTAGTGGAGTGAACTCCAAACAATGCTTCACTTTTTTTCTGCTATATTAGCAGAGCAGCACTGGTGCCATCTCGTTGTATGACTGTCTGACTCTGACTGCTGCTTTGCACGTGTTTCTCGGCATGCCTGCGTGGTAGAGGGAAGGGCGGAAGGAGAAGTAGGTCCTATCCTACACAATTATTTAATTATTTAATTTTTTCACTTTTTCAGCAACAGATATGCATTCAATTTCCTTAAAAAATAAATATTAAAATTATTGGATAAATAAAACACTTGGCATTGATATTTTTATGTGTGGATTGATTCTGGAAAAGGAAACGTCACGATCGAAGTATCGATTTCAGTATCTATCCGCCCATCACTATTTACTACTTGCTTAAAAAAATATATAATAATATATATATTTTCCACCTTAACTCCTCAGTGGTGGAATGAACTTCCCATTCCCCTACATTCTACTCGAACCCTGCCTGCGTTCCGTCGAGGCCTGAAGACACACCTCTTCAGACTCCATCTTGACTGATATTCTAACCTAGGACCTCATGGTACTAGTTCCCTGTGTTTTCCTGTCTGTTTGTTATAGTTTATAATAGTATTTAGAATAGAAGTGTAGTATAGCTGATTTACCCACAGCTTACTGTGAACTACAGTCAACTTTCATTACTAGGGATAGCTGCTACATTATGGGAAGCATGTGCTTTGTCTTGTCTGTTCTGTAGTGATCTTGATGACGTCTCTGTATGCACTTATTGTACGTCGCTTTGGATAAAAGCGTCTGCTAAATGAATGTAATGTAATGTGAAGTTGCAATGGCCATGTTCGCTCCGCCGCCGTACTTCCACAGAGAATATAGGTCAGCACAAAGTAAAGGATTCAACGATAGTTTGACTTCAAAAATGATGGTATAAGCACTCAAAATAACCCAGATAGACTGTCGTCATATTTTATTTGCTTTGGGTGCACTGTGGAGTGTTTAAGTGCGTTTGGTAGTGGATGCTACCAGTTACCTTAGAGTTGCGCTAGCATTAGCAACGTGTGTATGTCCAAAAGAAGGGACAGCATGGAATTAGCTGAAAATGGTTTCCATCAATCAACTACATCATGGGTAAGTCGTAATTGAGACATTATGTCCAAAATTCTGAACTATCCCTTTAAGTTGCACATACCTGTTGGCCTATAGTTAACCTGTAAGTAATTTGGTAACAAGAGGTCATTACTGAGTAACTTCAACGTAGGTAACATGGAACAACAGTTAGCAGTAGCCTATTCTTAATTACAATTCATTCTGAATGTGAATATTTTTAAATATTTTATTTACACTCATATGCCACATTTTAATGATACACAACAAATAGCAAAACCTTGCCTGTTAATTTGCTGAAGTTTATTTATGATATGGACGATATCAGCAGGAAAGATGTAACAGGGCTGGCCTTGTTTCACGTTAACAGTTCAATTAGCTACACGTGTTTAAAGTTGATTTGGGGGAGAAATGTTCCAGATGAGTTCTTATGAACTTACATTATTCGGTTTCATTAAAGAATGATCTAACATTAGCTAATGAGACATTTCTGACACTTGCTCGTTCATGATTTCATGAATCCAAAGCGACAAACTCCCCGAGCTAAAACCTAAAATAGTCAAAAAGCTTACTTTGGCCTAAACTGCACTCAGAGTCACACTCCCCAAATGACACAGATTGTGTATTAAAACGCAAAGAAAGGGTGCCTTGCATTACAAAATAATTTTGTCAAATACCTTCATCCCACGGATGCCCAGAAAGAATCACGAGAGGTAGACCTAGCCAGCTAAGTTATGTAGGCTGCAAACTTCCAGACTCCTGGTCACTTCCTTGCTTGCCGTGAAATGTGGTGAGGGGATGGGCTGGTGCTATGCTCAAAAAATGGTTATGCTTTGCAAAAAAATTTTTTGCTATCTTGTTTTTGTCTACAGCCACCCCTGGCTAACATCCACCCATCTATCCACCCTAGTTTTGAATGTTTGAAATTTTGAAAGATAAGGCACAGTGTGCTATACCATACAATTATGCGTTTCTTTAAAAAACCAGTCCGTCTGCAGCCCAATGTCAGTGCATAGGCTAATATTGCAGCACCTCATCCATACCCATACCTTGTTTGACCACAGACCTTTTCATTGATGAAGGTGGATACAACTGTCTCATCTAACGTGACGTGACGTCACGTGGCGCTGCAATGGCGACATGTAGTCCAGCTGTCTCTCGTGTTCGTGTTTGTTCATTTGAATGTATTGTGTCGGGCTTTTGTCTTTTGTTTTTTTCATGCGCTGTGTGTCTGTAGTGGGACAGGGAAGCGGGCTGGAGATTTTTCAGGGCACTCCTGCTGCTCATTTTAATAATATTGGCGAATTGTCTAGTTGATATAATTTTGTTTGTGGTCGTCACCATGGAGACGCATTAGCAACAATGTCCGTTGGATCTGCAGCAACAAAGTTTACCACCGGCGATCGCTCTTCATCGGAGTTGAAGATGTCGGGACTGATCCGGGAGTGCAGACAGTCTTCGGGATCAACCAGGGAAGGAGAAGATAATGCGGGGGAGGAGTGAGTGTTAAGGTAGGTAGGAAACAGGACCCAATAGCAGACGGGAAGTAGAAAAACCGAAGTTTAATATAGGGGCAAGGCAGCAATCCGTAGTACAAAGCAGGCAGGGTCGAAATCTGGGAAGACAGGGCAACGGTACAAAACAGAGTCCAAAGAGTAGTCACAGAACAGGCTGGGGTCGGAACCGGGAAGGCACAGCAGAAGTACAAAATCAGAGTCCAAAATCAGGGTCGTGAGAACACAGGCAGAAGTCAAAAACCAGGGAGGTGTAAAGAGAAACAAAAACAAAACGAAACAAAGACAGAATACAAAAATAAAATAAAGACAGGAGAAGGACTCGGGATAACAAAAACTAGGAGACAGACAGACAGACAGACAGCTCGGGAAGGTACTCGGAAAAACCGTATAGATTACAAAAGCAAACCAACAGTGACAAACTTGCGAAGAAAGACTGAAATAACAGGGTTATATACACTGAGGGAGACAGACATAATGGTAGGGAGGGCAAACCGGAGCTTTAGAACGTAGACCACAGTGAATTCACGTGAGCTTGACAATACATTTCTGACAGAAAACGTAATTTATTGACTTTTTACTTCACTACTGTGGTGATAAAATTTTACAAGAAGTAAATGCTAGTTTATTGTTAGCCTTTATTGTTCGCCATATGAGGCTAGAATGGTGAAGCTAACAGAAACCAATACCACTAATCCATAAAAAATTGACTTCTAACGTTACTTGTTCAATCGAATCGTAAAAGTGAAAGCGTTCGATTGTGGTCAGTGGCACCGAAAATTTCTGTCTCACCCTCGATAAACGGCAAAAGTCCCAGTAGAAAATGGAATTAAATCGTTAAAAGTTATATATTTTCTGAATCGTTATCAACTTCCCTTGGTCACTGTCAACTGGCCATTGTGATCTGGGCATTGAGTGCCTATGTAAATTACGTCAGAAACATTCAGCCGTGTTGTTGGCTACCTAAACTTCTTAGGGCGCTCGTCAACGTTAGCATGATTGGGAGCCTGAAATGTCAATCTTCAGAATACGTTTAAACCTTTCACCAATAAGCTGGGACTTTTAAGTTATAAGGCGGGATATACAGAGTGGCCAGCGAAAATATTGACCTGACAGTCTTTCAGAATTCTAACAGTTGATCAAGTCAACGGCCAGAATGACCGCGAGACACTGAATAGAACAGAATACTGGCTGCGCTGATCTGTGTTTGGCGCCGTCAGAGCCCTACTCTTATCATTGATCGAATGTTGGGAAAATGTGCTTTTAAAAGGCGCAAAAACAGTCCGTATATCACATTGAAATTACATATGAGGACAGTTATTGTCCATAATACGTTTATTTAAGGTTAAACTGACATTTTAAGCACAATATTTATGTTGATTTCCCGAAATACATTTTTCGGTTGTCCTGCCTAATAATGGAAATCAGGTGTGCAGAGGCGGGGAGGGGAAATTACTCACAGGTGAGCACAATGAGGGTTAACAAGGACCAATAATACAATAACGGGGGGGAACGTAAGACACAGACTGGAATGCACAGACACAATGATAACAAACGGCCTGGGGTTAGCAGGTAGACACGTGCACAGCTCTGAGGGGAGGAACGCGGAAGTGGACACACGTGCAGAGAATGCAAAATCACGGATAGATACAGGGATAGGATAACGAGGAGGGAAATGACAGCTGTAGGTAGAAACTCAAGATGAATTAGTAATGTTAGTAGTGAACTCTAAAACCCTAATGTTAGTAGGTTAGCTGGTTAGTATTGTATACACGTTAGTTTGTTAGCAGGTTAGTATTAAATCTAACCTAACAGTTAGTACGATTAGTACATTTGTATTATATACAAATATTAAGAAAGCCAGAAGGAAGAAAACAAGATACAAAATACAGAGGAAACCCGAATGTACCCAAAATCACTGAATAGTGCAATGACAAAGACAGGAGGTGGAATCTCGGGAAACATGGAACGCGGACTGACAAGGAAACTAGAGTGATGGTAAAATACTAAACACAATACACAAAGTCAGGAAAATAATAAACACAGAGAATAAACGGGAGAAAATAAACAGACAATCGTGAGGGTAATGCGGGGAAATAATAAGCACAAAAAAAAACAAAGATCAGGGAAATAAGCAAAAGAAATCAGGAAACATAAATACACAGAATAAACAGACAGACAAGGTACAGGATCCTGACAGTGAGGCGACGACTGGGAAGGTTGACGCAGTTTGGTGCTCCGTTTCAGTGGTGTACAGGGACCGCGACACTGCGTTTATGGAGGAAAGTCGTGGAGGTGGAGTTTGTGTGTTGGACTGCTTAATGACACTGGACATCTCGGGACAGCGGGGGCTGATCGGACTATTGTTGGGTTTATCTTGTTGCTATGATGGAATACGAATCTTTGGTGGTAAAAAAATATGGTAACACTTTACTTGAACTATGTGACATAAGGCTGGCATAACACTATCCTACACATGATATTGCAGCTGTCATAACATGACATAACTGATGTCACTTTATATCAAATGACATAGCACTGTCATCACTTTTTTCAGTAAATGTTATGACAGCTGTTATGTCACATGTTGACATGATGGCTTATGTCACTTGCCGAATTTAGCTACCTTTGCTGAAGCAAAAGTGTTATGATAGCTGTCAAATTCATGAGACTGTTATAAGTATAAGGAAATGCCATACATAAACGGTCTTGACAGTTTATGGCAAACAGTATAACACTGTCATGATCCATGAAGCTGTAGGATCCATAACATGTTATAACACACGTTCACATGAAAGCTTAGGTTGCTTGTCATAATTAGCTAACTGCTAATTGAGGCCCAACAGTTATAACAATTGTCATGACAGGAGCTACATAATAGGTTATGACACATTGACATGGCAGTCTTTGTCATTCACCAGATTTACCCATTCTAGTTAAGGCCAAATCATTATGACAGCTGTCATGGCAGGACCATTGTGGCATCATTTTCATAAAATATCTTGGACCCTCTGTCATAAGGTCAACATAACAGTGTCGTAAAGTTGACATAACAGCAATCATAACTTATTACAACATGCCTATCACTTGCTGTTTTATGCATGTTGTCAAAAACTGACAGATTATTATGTTAACAGTTAACTTTGCTGGCCAGAAGTACCTACTTACATTCCAATTAACCCTCCCTGTGTGGTTGTGTCTGCCATTGCAGCCGCTCTTTAATTCTTTGGTTATGACCAATGAGTCTTAGTCATGTTAGTTTTGCTACTGCACCTCCCATTACAAGCAGTTCTTGAGAATGTTCTCTCTACTAAATATTGTTTTCCTTCACTTTTTTCAATAGCAGAGACATTTTATCACAGACATTGCCTGGTTACTTAGGATATGTACGAATGTGGGCTAGAGGCATTGAATCATGCTAATTACCGTCATCACGCTGTCTGTCATTTGAGCCATGATTCTATAGTACGGAGAACACATTGGCATCCAAATTAAGTTGGATAATCCAGCATGTCGGATGTACAGGTGTCAGATATGTGGCATTACACTGCAGTATCAGAGCTTTACAGGGAAGTTCAAAGAATGTGCTAATCTACTAATTCATGCAGTATTCATAACACTGCCTTTTTTGTGTGCTGATTCATCAAAACCTTATCTAAGAAATCACTGGATGATTGACTTTTGATAATTGGTAATGTCATAAATATTTATACTTCTCTCTATCCAGCCTCTGCAAAAACCAAGTACTGCAGAAAGGAATATCTCCACTCCTGTGGCACCTGGTATTGGCAATCTACTGCCCACCCACTGGCCCACCATTTGTCTATGAGTGCCCTCTACCTGCAAAAATCCACTGGCATCAGACATCAAAGGTTCAGAGGTGGACTATCCAGCCTCTCCCTGTTTACAGTGTTGATGACCTTCAATATGGGAAGGTCAGCAGAGAAGGAGAGAACAGCTTGCACACACTCCTCCTTCATCTGCGAGATGTTGGGGCTGCCATCTCCCCAAATCCTAGCCCTGTGTAACCTTCAGAAGTTCTCTTAATCAAAGTGCAGTACTCCGGCTAATCAAAGAACCTAAATAACTCTAGCTCCTAACATAGGCCACAAGAGGATTAAAAATCCACTGCAAGAACCAGGTTCTTCGATCCGAGCTTCAGCGCCTAATGAGAACTCCCTAAAGCCTGAGATCACAGCAAAGTCCTGGCCTACCAGCAAGCATGGTGGAAGCCCTCTCTAATTCCTTTGGAGATCCTATCTAGCCAAAGGAAAATAGATATTGGCCCGTGTGTTGGATGATTAAAAGAATGGCTCAGGATTAAGGAAGATGGAACTAAAAGCTTCGAAGTGTCTCATTTACATGGGATTAGCTCTGACAGATAAGTGCTAACAGAACAGAATAACCTGAAGGCAGTGTTATATGTGAATTAGCCCTTTTCTTACTTGACTGCACCTTGTTTACTGTATAACTAATATTCATGCTGTCCAAGTCCATGATGACATAACTCCAATTATTAACCAATGTGCACCTCTGATATTCAAAGAAGTGGTTTCTCCCTAGTAATTAAGTTACATTGTATCACATTTAATAGAACATGTTGCTTGAAAAACTACAATTCATAATATCTGTAATGAACCAAGTATGCCTTTACAGTTAATAAGCAATAAGCTCAGAGAATTCAACACTTCACTGTTGCTGGGCATGACTGAGTGACAAATATTATATATATGAGTATAAATATGATACTGCAAGTAAAAGTGTGACCTGGCAAATTAGTTTTTGTTCAAAAAATAATAACACTATATATATTTTCAAGTTGAATACTTACACAAACAGTTCCCAAAAGATAAGGATAAAAGCCTTATTCCAAATATGAAATTTAACCGTTTTAAGCCAGAATGGCAGAAATTGACATCAATTTGCAGACACGGCATTCTTCACATCAAATCTCCATCAATTGTAATGATAAAGCAAATCTTTTAACATACTGTACTCAAAAGAATCTCATCCTGAAATAAGTAATTCAATTGACCTTGGTTAACATATTGTACGATCGGGGAAAAATATTATGAGCCTTGACAACAGCATATCGGTGTTGAATTTAATTCATTGGCTTACTGTAATTGTCTTTGTTTGACGCTGTTCCTTTAAAAGCAGCGAGTGTCTAAAAACCATAAAACTGGGCAGAAAGATTTAGCTGGAAAAGAGAGCAGTGATCACATTCTGCAATGTTTCTTGGTAGAGGGTTTGCCTTAGGCTACATACAGCTATTAAAATTAATATGAAATACTTAATATTTTTACCTTAAAATGTATTACTTTACTTAAAAAGGAATTCTACTGCAAAATAATAATTTGGTATGTTCTTCTCTACCTTAAGAATGAGGTAGTATCTCCTTCACAGCATAGAGATGAATGGTATTGCACATGAGATAACTGGAAAAATATTGTTGAAAGTAAATATTGAAAAATATTGCTGAAAGTATTATCATTTAAATCATAATTGATCTTTATTTCATGGACTGTAGCCTCCACTAAACTTGTTGAATGCATTCTCTTTAAGAATCTTGTTAGGGCCAGGTTATCTCTTCAATGGGTGAAAGGGGTATGAATAGTTTCTCTGTGACATCATCATTTCAGAGTGTTATTCTGTGTTAGGCTGCTAAAGCATTGAAGAATGTGACACATTAGAAAAAAATGGAACAATAAAAAACGCCATTCAAAAATTAGTTTAATGATGTATGGAATGCAGTAGGCTACGTGAGGATCTAGCTACATATTAAATTATTATTTTCGGTTAGCGTTCCCCTACAATTTACAAGCTTCTCTCCTAATGGAAGAGGCGGGCGTTCATAACGGGACACAGAATTAGTGGAGGAACATGCAACAGAAATGTAAGGCCTACATCTTTACAGAAACTAATACGTTAGATAGACTAAATATACGTACATACAGTGCCCTCCACTATTATTGGCACCCCTGGTAAAGATGAGTAAAAAGGGTTATAAAAAATTAACCGTTTGGTGAATTAGCTTAATCTCAGACTGAACAAATGAGAAAAAATCCAACCTTTAATTGAAGTAAATTTATTATGAGAAAAACAAATTTCTCATCAAGAAATAATTATTTTTAACAAAACCATGTGGGCTACAATTATTGGCAACCCTGCATTTATATATAGAATAAAGTAATAATTTGTAATATTTGGTCACATATCCGTTGCATGCCATGACTTCCTGATGTCTGTGACCCAACAACATCAAAAGACTCTTGATATCTTATTTTCTGGTACTCTTACAAGCGATACTATAAGGTCTCTGCATTTGAATGGATCTCTATGGGAATTGGGGGGGGGGGGGGGGGCTAGATTTAGCTGTAAATTACACTGGAACAGTGTGGAACACATGGTTGGCTAAATGGCTCTAAGTCATCAAGGGTCTGATGTATCAAACAAGCCTTAAACCATCACTCTGCTGCCAGAAATACAGTAGATATGGATAGATAACTTGAAGGTTTCTTCTCCTGACTTATTTTTCCATAGAGTTCAATAGGAAAATAGGAGAAACAACCCTTAAAGTGATCCATGATCCATATCTACTGCATATCTGGCAGCAGAGTGATGGTTTGAGGCTCGTTTGATACCTCAGACCCTTGATGACTTACAGCCATTTTACCAACCATGTATTCCATACTGTTCCAGCATAATTTACAGCTAAATCTATTTTTTTGATGCCAAAAAATGGGGGGGGGGACTATGTACAAAAGGTTCTATAATTTCTAAAGGGTTCATCCGATATGGATGAAAATTCCCTCAAATTAAAGCTGACAGTCTGCACTTCAACCTCACTGTCATTGTATCCTTTCAAACTCAAAGTGCTAGAGTAAAGAACCAAAATAACAACGAGATAATCAATGTTATTCACTTTAGCTGTCAGTGGTTTTAATGTTGTGGCTGATCAATGTATATATATATATATACAGTGGGGAGAACAAGTATTTGATACACTGCCGATTTTGCAGGTTTTCCCACTTACAAAGCATGTAGAGGTCTGTAATTTTTATCATAGGTACACTTCAACTGTGAGAGACGGAATCTAAAACAAAAATCCAGAAAATCACATTGTATGATTTTTAAGTAATTAATTTGCATTTTATTGCATGAAATAAGTACATCAGAAAAATAGAACTTAATATTTGGTAAAGAAACCTTTGTTTGCAATTACAGAGATCAGACGTTTCCTGTAGTTCTTGACCAGGTTTGCACACACTGCAGCAGGGATTTTGGCCCACTCCTCCATACAGATCTTCTCCAGATCCTTCAGGTTTCGGGGCTGTCGCTGGGCAACACGGACTTTCAGCTCCCTCCAAAGATTTTCTATTGGGTTCAGGTCTGGAGACTGGCTAGGCCACTCCAGGACCTTGAGATGCTTCTTACGGAGCCACTCCTTAGTTGCCCTGGCTGTGTGTTTCGGGTCGTTATCATGCTGGAAGACCCAGCCACGACCCATCTTCAATGCTCTTATTGAGGGAAGGAGGTTGTTGGCCAAGATCTCGCGATACATGGCCCCATCCATCCTCCCCTCAATACGGTGCATTCGTCCTGTCCCCTTTGCAGAAAAGCATCCCCAAAGAATGATGTTTCCACCTCCATGCTTCACGGTTGGGATGGTGTTCTTGGGGTTGTACTCATCCTTCTTCTTCCTCCAAACACGGCGAGTGGAGTTTATACCAAAAAGCTCTATTTTGGTCTCATCAGACCACATGACCTTCTCCCATTCCTCCTCTGGATCATCCAGATGGTCATTGGCAAACCTCAGGTTTGGGCCTGGACATGCGCTGGCTTGAGCAGGGGGACCTTGCGTGCGCTGCAGGATTTTAATCCATGACGGCGTAGTGTGTTACTAATGGTTTTCTTTGAGACTGTGGTCCCAGCTCTCTTCAGGTCATTGACCAGGTCCTGCCGTGTAGTTCTGGGCTGATCCCTCACCTTTCTGATGATCATTGATGCCCCACGAGGTGAGATCTTGCATGGAGGCCCAGACCGAGGGAGATTGACTGTCGTCTTGAACTTCTTCCATTTTCTAATAATTGCGCCAACAGTTGTTGCCTTCTCACCAAGCTGCTTGCCTATTGTCCTGTAGCCCATCCCAGCCTTGTGCAGGTCTACCATTTTGTCCCTGATGTCCTTAGACAGCTCTTTGGTCTTGCCCATTGTGAAGAGGTTGGAGTCTGATTGATTGAGTGTGTGGAGAGGTGTCTTTTATACAGGTAACGAGTTCAAACAGGTGCAGTTAATACAGGTAATGAGTGGAGAATAGGAGGGCTTCTTAAAGAAGAACTAACAGGTCTGTGAGAGCCGGAATTCTTGCTGGTTGGTAGGTGATCAAATACTTATTTCATGCAATAAAATGCAAATTAATTACTTAAAAATCATACAATGTGATTTTCTGGATTTTTGTTTTAGATTCCGTCTCTCACAGTTGAAGTGTACCTATGATAAAAATTACAGACCTCTACATGCTTTGTAAGTGGGAAAACCTACAAAATTGGCAGTGTATCAAATACTTGTTCTCCCCACTGTATATATATATATATATATATATATATATATATACGTATATATATATATACATACTGTATATACAGATCCTTTCCAAAAAATTAGAATATCATGGAAAAGTCATTTTTTTTCCATAATTCCATTCAAAAAGTGAAACTTTCATAGATTATAGATTCATTACACACAAAGTGAAATATTTCTAGCCTTTATTTGTTTCATTTTTCATAATTTTGGCTTACAGCTCCAGAAAACCCCCAAAACAGTATTTCAAGAAATTAGAATAGTGTGTCGAAAATCAGCATTTACTTCAGTTATTTCAGAGAATGAATGTTCTAGACTGAGTGTCACACTATCATCTAATTTACTCAAAACACCTGCAAAGTTTATCTCAGTTTGGTTCAGTATGGGGAAG